>OY770154.1:6012500-6486167 GCA_963669345.1 Gortyna flavago
AATAATATTAAAAAGCATCGGTGATATTGGGTCACCTTGTGCCAACCCCCTGCTTGTGCGTCTAACATCAACAATTCGTCCATCACTGCCATTTCTTATCATCAAGTATCGCTCTGATAAAAACGAATTTAAATAACTACAAACCTTTGAGCCAATTCCCAAATCATCCAATGTCTGAACAACCTTTTCCACTAAGACATTGTTATAAGCATTTGTAATGTCCAGAAAGCAAGCCAACGTTGGGTCATTTCTAGTGAAACCCAATTGAATATAAGTAGATAGTCTTGAAATGCAGTCTAAACAAGATTGAGCTCTTCTAAATCCAACCGTGTATGGTGACAAAATTGAATGTTTCTCAATATACCATTCTATTCTTTTTCCGATCATATTATGGAATAACTTACAGACACAGGATATAAGAGATATTGGCCTAAGTTTAGTCTCCGTATTCGTGTCGTGCCCAGCTTTAGGAATAGCAATAACTGATATCGCACGCCATTGTTTTGGAATATCTCCAGTTCTATAAATGTCATTATATACCCGGAGAAGATACTCCTTGGCCTTACACGGGAGATTATAAATCATAGAGTACGTTATTCCATCATTACCCGGAGCAGTGTCCTTCTTTTTTAAACTATTCTCTAATTCTTCTGTTGTAAATGCTGATTCTATTAAAACGTTCTGTGATTTGAATACTGGTGGTAAATTTGTCACGAAATCCGGTGTGAGTGAATATAGCAAACCTTTTAGTTTTTCCTCCGACACACTAGATTTAGCTTGACGATAACCTTTAAACCATCTCATCTTTCGCCACATATCAGAGACTGAAGAAGTTTCATCTATGCTACTACAAAATTTTTTCCAGTCGCTATCTATGGCTTTCGTTAACAAATTATGCGCATGTGCCCCTTTCTCTTCTAATCTAGTAAGATTGTCAGGAGTAGGATTTCTTCTGAATTTGGCCAAAGCCAACCTACGTTCTGCCACTGCTCTAGACAATGATGGATCCCAATACTCTTTTGGCTTAAAGTTCCTTAAGGGACTAGTACAAATTTTAATCATAGGTATGTGCTTATTCGCTGCCATATCAACGTGTTCTAAGAAATAGTCGTATAATGCCTGAATATTATTGCTGACGTCAACTACCCCAGAAAAGGACTCCGTGAGCTCATGACGATAGGTCTCCCATTTTGCTTTTTTGAAGTTTCGTCTTTTATTATACTCTATGTGTTCTTGAAAATTCATCGAAATCATCATTACGAGGTGATCACTACCCAAATTTTCGTTCATTACAGCCCAATGAAATTTAATAGCGATGTCAGATGATGCTAATGTGATGTCCGGTGAAGATCTTTGTATATTTCCATTTACTAACTTGACTCGGGTTGCCTCTCCATTATTTAATGTCACAAAGCCGTGTTCCAATGATGAGTCTAATATTTGAGTTCCACGCTGATCCGTTTTATAAGACCAGTTCGTATGGTGACCGTTAAAGTCACCTGCAACTAATGATTTTTTAGGCACTAACGAGAAAATATTGTCCCAATCTGATGATGTTGTACGCACTGAAGATGGACAGTAAATAGATACAACATGTTCCAAACTCTTACAATTAAGTATTTTCGTACATATAACTTCTACACCTGTATTACTTAAGCTAATTGGGCATACTTGCGCCTGTATAGATTTATGAATAATTATCGTGACACCACCATATGAATCGTCTCTGTCTTTTCGATATATATTATAACCTCTCAAATTCAAGCGAACGTCCGGATTAAGCCACGTTTCACTTACAATAACAATATGAATTTTTTCTTGTCCAAGTAACGCGTCTAAACTAGGTGATTTTGGCTTTAAACTTTGACTATTCCATTGTAGTATATTAATCAAAGCGTCTTTGCGATAATTAGCCATTTAAAGATTTTAAGAGCCATTGACATAAATTTCCTCCAATTAATAATTCCTTAACAAATACCTTGCATTCCTCGTATATTACTTTCAATACCGACATTATTATTCTTCCAATCCTTTCTCTGAACATATTATTTCTTTAATTTTTAAAATTATTTCTGCAAGTCTGAATTTTCTTTTCTTCTTCTTTTCAGCTTCTTCTTTTTCCGATTGTCTATTTTCCCGACTATTTCCAACTATCCCATCTTCCATAGAAAAGGTTTCCCACTCTGTTTCCATAAATGCAGTTTGATTTTCTCGCCCATCTTTATATTTATTTTGCTTCTTAGACCTGTCTACATTTTGTTTTTGTATTTCTCTGTTTCCTAAAATTTCTGTTTGATTGCATGTATTTTCATTACTTAAGACTTCTTGTGCAATAACTGTCGATTGTACGACACTACTGTAAGTTTTCTTCAAAGTAATTTGACTCTCAGAATCCTCAATAGCTACTACCAAACTGTCTTTATTGTTGTTCTTTAAAAATATTTCTAAGGCTTTTCTATAAGATATGTTCTCTACACTCATTACATTTCGAATCTCTTTTTCTTTTAGGAAAGCAGGGCACGTTTTGTCAAGTGCCATGTGAGGTCCTTTGCAATTAGGACATACAATTCTGTCTGTTTCACAATTTTCATGCTCTTTGCTGCATTTAGGACAAAGAATTTTTTTTGTTGGGCAGAATTTCTTTATATGCCCGAATTTCCAACAGTTGGAGCATTGAGAGACAGGAAATACATATCGTTCTACTCTAAAACGACATCCATAGGCAAGAATAAATTCTGGAGTTGTATGGCTCTCAAAACACACTCGCACAGTTTCACTGTCCACCCATTCCCTGTCCTGACTGATACGTCTTAGTCTTCTAACTGATAATATTTTGCATGAAGTCTCTAATGACTCTAGTATCTCTGACTCACTCAGTTCCAAGTCTACACCCTTAATTATGCCGTAAGATAAGTCCAGTTGGTTAACAAATTGAATTCTTACTCCTAAATCAACGAACTTTTGACATTTAATTAATTTTTCTCCATCTTCTCTCTTAGCAATATGTATGAAAACCTTGTAGGGACTCTTATAGTTGATTCTCAATATGTTTTGAATATTCTCATTTTTCAATAATTTTGCTAATGCCATTTGTTTGGGCAAGACTTCCAAGGACGTTAAGCTAATCTTATATGTGTCATCCATATTTTCTTCTCTTGTCTCCTTGCCCGATTCGCCTTCAATTCCAGACTCACTCCTTAAAAGGCGCTTAGGTCGCCTTCTGATCACCGTTATAAAACCGTCTTCGCTGCAGCTTTCATCGCCCTTTTCCCTGGCCCTTTTCTCTGCAATTCTTTCACTATCCACCTCGCAATCCTTCTGGTTACTACTATTACTCGCTTCACCCGCAGAAATTGAAGTAATCATCGAATCGCTGTTTTCCGCGTTATTTCCGTCACTTTTTTCTTCCATTCTCATCTTATGTGGGTACTCCGAAAAAAAACTTGACGTAAGCGGTACGGAGTAAACAAACTACGTGCGCTCGCGTCGGCGTCTCGCGCGAACTGACTCCCATTTTCAAAACTCTTACTTACGTTACACGTCTGTGTTTGGGTCACAGAGATTCATGTGTGCCAAATTTCAACTTAATCGGTCCATAAGATTCGGAGCAAATTGGCTGTGACAGACGGACAGACAGACAGACACACGAGTGATCCTATAAGGGTTCCGTTTTTTCCCTTTGAGGTACGGAACCCTAAAAAACAAAAACAAATGAACACTTTAACGCGGGAAAAAATATTCTTGTTCGTTGTTCGTCATTGATTTTGAAAAGTAATTGTAGGTATTTTAATTACCGCGCATTATTTGAGAAAAGTACTATACAAGCCTTGGCCACAACTAGGCATTGATGGACTTACGTACGAGGGTGACACTGAAAGTTCTTTTAAAATCAAAAACTGAACAAACTAGCAAGTTATTAGTTTTATTATATCTTTTCAAAATAGTGTCCATTTACATCAATACATCGCTGCATCCGATCACTTTGCCCACTCGTCCTTAGGGGTCTCTTCGACGGCATCTCGAAACGCAGCCACTGCTTCCTCGGCGTCCATAAAACGTTTTCCTCGAAGTTTTTCTTTTATTTTTGGAAATAAATAAAAATCGCAAGGTGCGAGGTTGGGGCTATAGGGCGGGTGACCCAGTAATTCCACGTCTGACGTCGCCAATTAGTCGAGTGTTTGCTTGGCGGTGTGCGACGAGGCGTTGTCGTGGTGAAGGAGGATCCTACTGCGAGATCGTTTCTCCCGTACTTTTTCCAAGTGGCAAAAAATTGTTAGTGTATCACTCTGCAGTGACTGTTTTTCGATCCTCTAAAACAATTGTTGCGTAATGAACTGTCCTTCCGAAGAACGAGGCCATCACCTTTTTTCCCACGCTTCGACCTCTCTTTACTTTAGTTGGCAACTCCTCGAAAGGAAACACCCAGACAGCAGACTGTCTCTTTGTCGAACACAGCATTTGAGTCACCTGCGTTAAATCTTTGAACCATTTCACGACACCAATCAACACGAAGGAGTTTTTGGGCCTCTGTGAAATTATGAGGTATCCACCGGACACAAAGCTTCCTGACCGCTAAATGTTCATGGAGAATTTTGTGCACTTGACTGATACCGATGCCTAAGCTTGTCCGAATCTGCTGATAAGTCATTCTTTTGTCAGTCTCTATCATACGCCGCACAACACTGATGTTATCTTCAGTCGTCACCGTAGAAGGCCGTCCCTCACTCAGATCATTGGAGAGATTGGTGCGACCATGTTTAGACTCATTAAAGCAGTTGTAAACAGTGGCACGTGTTGGGGCTTCATCGTGAAAGGCCAATCGAAGTCTATAATAACTTTCTTGGACTTAAATGACATCGGAAGTCATAAAAATTCATTGTAAGAAAATTTTCTCGCATTAAATTCATGCTGACGTGACACAGACAATTTTCAATTTGCCTCCAAATCGTAAACCCAAATGAATTAAATACATCCTAATCCTAACTAATATTATAAATGCGAAAGTAAGTTTGTTTGTTTGTTACCTTTTCACGCCTAAACCACTGAACCGATCATCCTGGAATTTTGCATATACGTTGTCAGGTGTACAGAAACGGACATAGGGTAGCTTTCATCCAGAAACAAAGAGCTTTTCCCGAGGAAAATAACAAAACGTTATTGTGATAATAGATGGCACCACGTGTCTTTTGTCTTGATCGCAGACGAAGTCGCGGGCAACAGCTAGTAGACAATAATGTTGGCAAAGAGTTCCATTTTCAAAGTTTGAACTTATTTTTTTATTATATCGTTTACAAGTGGCCAGTTCTAAAAACTTTCAGTGTCGCCCTCGTATGAGTTTTTAGTGTAACTTACCAGCAGCCTGAGCAATAAGTATAGCCAAGTTCAGATCGCCGTGTTCCTTGGCAACCTTGCACGCTTCCAATATACGTCCGCCCAGCAACAGCGTCCAGATGCGAGCGCTGTGGCCATCTGCCTCTGTTGAAGAAATGCAACGATTCTTATTAAACGATCTTTAATAAAGAAAAAAGGAATATATACAAGGTGTTGCAGAATAAACGCAAATCCTGAAAGTAGTTGTTTTTAATTGCCTAGCGTTTTCCCAACTATGTTGGGGTCAGATTCCAGTCTAACCGGATGCAGCTGAATTTCAGTAACTAAGTATGGGTATTTTTTTCAAATATTAATACATGTGACACTACTGCATACAAGTTTAGACGTGACTAAAAACTTGCCTACTAAAATTACGTCAATTTACGTCAGGCGCTGATTAATTTAACAGGACTAAACTAAAATTTATCTTCAGTCCTTTTCTTAATGTAATAGAAAGACTTGACTTTAAATTTTAAAACATATGTGTAAAAGTATTATTTTTAACCAATTTACAAAATCAAAATAAATAAAAAGTTATCAAATGTTTCAAAGAAATATTATGCGTAAAATCATTCTAAATATCATTTTTTTTTTTTCATAAACCAATTACTGCAAAAGATGGAATGTTATTAGCGTTTTCAATGTGTAAGGGCGTCCGCTACGTCCGCGCGTGCGCAGTGCGCGGGTGCACGCGACGGGCGGGCGCGTGCGCACGTTACCGTAGCGAACGTCCTAACATGTGATGAAATCAGGTACCATCACAACTTACCATCTTCAGTCTCTCCTTGTGTCGGTTTAGACAGGTCTTCATCAGTAGCGTCTGCGACGGCCGTCTTGAACCAGTCCAGCAACTTTCTGTGTCGATTCACTACTGATAGTGTGTCTGTGCCGGGTACGCCTGTATTGAGAAATATACAACATTATTTTTAGTATATGCGAAACCTGAATATACTTTGTTCAGAATAAGTAATTGAATCGATTTCAATAATTTTTACACCATGTTATATTTTGTCCCAAAAATATTTAATCACTAGTTAATTACAATAAAATCGCCGTACAGTTAGTACCTACTGCCAAACTATTATCAATGAGCGTACGATGCTGGAGGAGCATAAAACATGGTCACCCCGCGCCGCGCCGCGTGGTGAGCATGTTTTTGAACGGACAACCAGGTAACATAACAAGCTTATAACTTTGTGATTTCTCATGATACAGTTTTGAAATTTTGTACATAAATTCTTTACATAAAAATACTAGACACGTGTTTCGGGCTTCACATATACTAAAAATAATGTTGTATATGTCGAAGAAATCATAATACGGGAGCTGACTGGACAACGAGGCAGAAGCGTTGTGACGACAGCGCTTCGACGGAGTCATTCGTTAGACTATTCGGAACGCTAGCGCCATCTGAGGGCCTAAAAAGGCCACTTTGGCAGAATCATAAAACAATTCATACCACGCAATTTCATAATATGTATGACAGTTTTGTATGGAAATTCGTAAAATGCTATAGGTACACCTCTGCCTAACCCTTCAGGGATATATAGGTGGACCTGCCACCCTCTGGTGCCCGCTTATCGTTGAATTTTGGGACACGTTGTACATCAGTCAAATATGGAAGAGTATTGATAATTTCTCACGTTTGTTGCAATTTGCAAGTGAGAGTCAGGTTGTATGTTGAAAAAAATATGATTCGCGACCGTATCAAATCTGAATTTAAAGAATCCATACTTACTTATAATTATAAATGCGAAAGTCTCTGTTACCTCGTCACGCTTAAGAGCATTTACGACGTACGGCATTTCATACAAACTTTCAAGTTCTTGTTTTTCGAAATGAATGAACCGATTTTAATGAAACTTCGTACGCATAAGCAGGATACAAAGTTCTAAAAAGTTAGTTAAGAACATTTTCGAAAAATAGTGTTACAGCTAAATTAGACCGATTTTAAATTTTCCATAGAAACAGAGATTTACAGTTATCTTTTTTTAAATAAGACATTTCGAAAATGTTCTTAACTAACTTTTTAGAACTTTGTATCCTGCTTATGCGTACGAAGTTTCATTAAAATCGGTTCATTCATTTCGAAAAACAAGAGTTTGAAAGTTTGTATGAAATACCGTACGTCGTAAACGCTCTTAAACCGCCGAACCGATTTAGATGAAATTTGGTATAGAGATACTTTGAGTCCCGGGAAAGGACATACGATAGCTTTTATCTCGATATTCCCACGGGAAACTTATGCGGGTGAAACCGCGGGGCGCTGCTAGTTATAATAATAAAGGGTATTGGATCTTACCATCATTTTCCAGATCAGCTCCCCACAACGCATCGCACAGCCGCCAGACTTCGTAACAATAAGCGCCCGATACGCCGAACTGTGGACAAATCATGTTTTTAAACATAATTTAACATCAAGCCCGTATTCCCAGACGGGATAGGCAGTGGGCAGGGCACATTGCTCGCAGAACAGATGGCCGATGGGGCCGAAAGGTTCTGGAGTGGCGACCGCGTACCGGAACACGTAGCGTTGGAAGCCCTCCCACAAGGTGGACCGACGACCTTGTGAAAGCCGCAGGAACCCGTTGGATGCGAGAAGCACAGAACCGGTCGAAGTGGAGGTGCTTGGAGGAGGCCTATGTCCAGCAGTGGACGTCTTTCGGCTGAAATGATGATGATGATGATGTCGGAGTCATCTGTTTGAGTATTCTGAACGCTAGCGCCGCCCGGCAGCCCTCGACAGAGTCTAGCCTGAGTTTGTGCGAGTCGACGAGAGCGATCAGCGAGGTGAAGCAAGCCTGTCTTGCCCATCAGACATCGTACGAACAACATGTGCTCAGAAACTGTCTCGCGTTCCATATCTAGTTGTGTTGTGTATCTACAGTGTGTGATTTATTTGTTCTTGAAATTATAATTTGATTTGAACTGCAAACGGTTTTTCTATTGCGCAATAGCCAAAACTACCCATAGTAATTAAAATATGGCTGATAGTAAACAGAGACACGTGCCTTCTCCGTCAGACAGATTGATTATCTAGTTTCAAAAATCAAAATCAAAATATTTTATTTCACATAAACCTACATGGGCACTTATGAAACGTCAGAAGCTAGGTGCACGGTTCCAATTGGTCGTTTCCTATGGAGAAGAACCGGCAAGAAACGCCACGGTTACTCTTCTAAAAATTGTTGGTTTTTAGAATGTTTTGAAAGAAAGAAAGAAAGAAAAAGTATTTATTGCGACTCGTACAGGAGGATCACAAACTATCAATAAACTAAAAACTAAACACAGTAAAAAAGTGTGTGTCAGTGTTTTCAAGTTACAATAGGTATGGGAGGACAGCGTAGGCCTGTCAGCAAGTACCAGGTACTTGATAATATGAAAAATCATCTACAGATCTAAAGTCTAAAAGGCCTACAAAGTCCTCAGATTTACACAATTAGAATCCATCAAAAGGAAAACGTAAAAAATAAAATTTATAAAAACCTACTAAAACCAAGTGATAGGATTGCCATTACAATCACTAATAAAGAGGTGAAAAATTAGTGATGTGTCCCTCACTCATGAGGCACCTCATTTGAGGTACTCGTGATCGCAAATTGAAAGAGTTACTAGAATTTCAATATTGAACCACCTCATCCCTCATCACCTCATTCGTTTGACAATAGAAAATCGAGGCGAGCGAGTTCGTGTCTCGCGACTGAGTATTGAGTGATTGAGCGGACTCAGTGAGCGAATGAAAATGAACCGACTCAAAAATTGTATAGATAATTGAGAATGAGTGAGGTGAGGTCTGGTTTTAAAGCTATGGTTAATTATTATGAACTCTAAAAGCATTAGCATTAGATTGGTAATCAAGTGTCATTGATTCGTTTATTTTAAGAGCGAAACAAAATAATGTGTGTAAGTGAGTGAGGACGTGAATCATCGGATTATCGGAGAGCCATGACTCGTGAGTCGTCGTTGCACCCGCCCGCCTCGCTCCCTCGGAGCTTCGTCTGAACTCGGCTCGGGCCCACGAGTCGTGAGGTGAATACGTCGTCGTACGATTCCTCGCCTCAAATGAGGGGCACCTCGTGAGGACCTCGCGAGGTAAATTGAGGGGCTCCCTCAACCTCAAATAAAATTGATGAGTTACCCATCACTATGAAAAATTAGAATTGTTACCTTATATCTCGTTTGGTTGTCGGCCGCGTCTCGTAGGTAGCGCGTTAGTACCTCGCGTCTGTCGCTAGCACTTTGTGAAAGACTAAGTCGAGCGCATTGGTTTTCCTCTGTCTGACTAAAAGTTGAGTATTCTAGTAGAGTTGCAAGGTGTTTTTTGAGCACTTCCTGTAAAATAAATAAGATTAATTGTAGGTTCGAACCCTGACAGGCGCTTTACTTTGTGTAAATTATTTCATCACCACTACTCTCAAAGCGGTGAAGAAAAACATCGTGAGGAAACCGGCATGTCCTAGAACCGAAAATTCGAAGACATGTGACATCTACCAACCCGCACTGGGCCCGCGTGGTGGTTTAAGACCCACTCCTCACAGAGAGGCCTGTGTCGGAGTAGTGAGAACATTATATGCTGATTTTGCTAAAATAGGTACGTGAATAGCATATACATTGTACAAATCGCATGCTTAATGGAATACTGACTTAACTCAAAACAGACGATTTTTGGGAAAGCGCAAAGAAGATCTCGCTATGAGGACTTATCCTACTTGTTGACGCATAAAATTAAAACTGGATTGGATTTGATTAGATTAGATTAATTACTCATGAATGCTTGAATTTTGAATGTATGATTAATTATTGATGAAAGATGAGTAAAAAAAAAAAAAAACCGGAAATAATTCTGACCTATCTACTAACGGGTCACTGTTCCATTAAGCATGCGAAATGCCAGCACATCAAGCTACATCTAAACTTAAAAACGTAAACATCGTATTACAAAATAGGCAATTACTTTCATGGTTATAACAGCTCTATATTAGATCTTATCATCGCGCGTTCGTATTCCCGAAGACAGACGATGATTCCCGAAGCGCATACTATTCTTTGGGAATCTGTAAGTAATAAGTAGCTGAGCTTACCAGCATGCCACCGTCCTTCTCAGGCTGTCCGAGTGCCATTCTCACAAGCAGCGGTTCGGACCAGTCGTTCTGTGATCTACCTCGCACGTATTTACCGAGCTCCGATAGCTCTGCGGCTGTAACAAACAATAAAATATTATAAGATTTTCTCATGAAAATTTCA
Organism: Gortyna flavago; assembly: GCA_963669345.1. Taxonomy (NCBI): domain Eukaryota; kingdom Metazoa; phylum Arthropoda; class Insecta; order Lepidoptera; family Noctuidae; genus Gortyna; species Gortyna flavago. Next base: position 6,023,115 of record OY770154.1, read on the forward strand.
TCATAATCTGCTTAGCCTTCTCCCAACTATGTTGGGGTCGGCTTCCAGTCTAACCGGATGCAGCTGAATACCAGTATTTTACATGGAGCGACTGCCTGTCTGACCTCCACAACCCAGTTACTGGGTAATACGATACCCCTTGGTGCGACTGGTATTTATAACCGAGCGACGTGCGCGCCCAAGGCAACGTCACAATACTGTTATCGGTTTGTAATGCGATATATTGATATACACAACAGTAACCATGAATTCAGCACATGATTCTATTTTTTTAAAATTTTTCATCAAAAATTAAACGGCCTAAAAAAAAAAGAAAAGTGTTTGATAATGTGCAAACTTCGCTCTTTCATATGATATCACACATGCCTTTAACTTTCAACCATTGTTGCAAAAAAAAAAATCGTTCTTATTTGCAAAATAGTTGGGCAAACGTCATCTAAAACTATTCTAAATTTCAAGTTGATAGCATTAGTAGTTCTTGAGATATCCAGCTGTGACAGACGGACGGACAGACAGACTGAGTCGCACCATAAGGGTTCCTTTTTACCATTTTGGTACGAAACCTTAAAAAATTGCTGTTTCAAAGAAAAGTGCAATACCTACGCAGTCAAAATGTACGGAAAAGTTTATTATTTTTTTAAATAACTGACGAAAAATTTGAACGCAGTGTTCAGGTATGTTATGTATGGCAACATGTTGCGTGTCGAAGTACGCGCAACCTTGATTATAATATCGATCGAGGAGGTCAGATAGGAGGAAGACGCTAGGCACATGATACTCACATCTAGGAAGATCATTGATAGTGTCATATGACGTGGCGAAGGTGAGAGCGCCGGCCGGCCCGAAGCCGACGCGCGAGTGTCGCGCGCGACACACCGACATGTCCGATATGTAGGCTGCGTCCAGACGACCTGTGGATGAAGAAAGATTTTGGTTACCACAAGTAAAGCATGTGTCGCTTCGTGAAATTAAATACTGTACTCAAAAAAAAGTTCAGTTTAGTAGAGTTCATCTCGTGCAAGTCTTAACATCATTTCAGCGACAATCAATGTCAAAAATGTAGGCACTTCCGACAGAGACTGCGAATATTCTTAAAGATACGGGAATTACCCTTTTTATACAGGGTGGAAAAAAAGACGGTCATTGGAGAAATTACCGTAAATCAACGTGAATAGGGGATGGGTACAGTACTTATACGTGTCGACCCTTTAAAATTTTCTATCTTCTAATATATAAAATTGTCGTGTCACAATGTTAGTTACCATACTCCTCCGAAACGGCTTGACCGATTTTTATGAAATTTTATATGCATATTCAGTAGGTCTGAGAATCGGCTACTATCTATTTTTCATACCCCTAAATCGAAACTTAGGCGGGTGAAATCGCGGGGCGCAGCTATTAATAATGTAACATCATCTGCCTAGCCTTTTCCCAACTATGTTGGGGTCGGCTTACAGTCTGACCCGATGCAGCTGCAGCTGTATTTTACATGGAGCGACTGCCTATCTGACCTCCACAACCCATTTAATGGGTAATACGAAACCCCTTGGTAAGACTGGTTGTCAGACTTTCGGGCTTCTGACGACCCGTAACGACTGTCAAAGATCCACGTATGACAGTCGGGACCAACGGCTTAACATGCTTTCCGAGGCACGGAAGGTTCTTGGTATGTAAAGATGGCCACCCATCCACAGACCAACCGCGGCAAGCGTAGCTTAACCTGATCGATCGATCCGTGCGGCTGTTATTACTTAGCCACAAGCCCCCTAATGTATTAATGTAACATCTAGCTCAAAATGAAAAGTGAACTTACCAGCAATAGTCTGTCTGAAGGGTGGCACTTTTCTGTGATACTTCAGCACTATCGTGTGTGGCCGGACGATTAATGGCCTCATCGGTATTTCTGTAGACAAAAAACAGTGTCACTCCGGGAGTGCCGACAGAAGTTAAAACAAAACACAAACAGAATACTTTGCCGTCACTCACTGACATATCGGATATACATTAAAACCGAATACATTCCGAGGACAGCCGAACACATCCGAATGTAGCGCGGTATCGGTAACAGTGTCGCGAGTTCTATGATTTTTTTCCCATCTCAAAAAATGCCCAACGCGCCTAGTTTCCACTTCAAAAGTTTACACAATTTATACAAGAGCAGTGGTGGCCCAGTGGTAACGGCCGCGACTTACGAGTTGTAGGTTCGAACCCCGACAGGCGCTTCATTTTGTGTAAATTATTTCATCGCCACTGCCTTCAAAACGGTGAAGGAAAACATCGTGAGGAAACCGGCATGTGTTAGAACCAAAAATTTCGAAGACATGTGACATCTACCAACCCGCACTCTTTCTTTCTATTTTCATAAAAAAATAAAACCAAACAAACAATGAGGGCGCCACTGCGCGGTCGGTGTCGCTTTAACATAGAACAAAAGTTGTTGTTTATGATGTTAGTAATCCAGTCCCGCAAGATTGTTAGTGTTTTACCAATAACCCTGTATATTTAGGGATTTGCCACAAAAACTTAGCACTTGTTCCAATATCCCTTTATTCATAAACATTGCTTAAAAGATAAGTAGTGATTAGCGACGATTAACCTTACATACATTTTTGATGTTTAATCATTACTTAATTTTAATAATCGTTTTTAAATAAACCCCATAGTGTCCGTCTCAGGTCAAACTCTATTCGAAAATATCGTATACAGTTTTAATAACTGTTAAACACGCCTTTTGGCGACCTTGATGCCTGATTTTGTTTTGTCAGAGGTTGGCAAAGTCCAGCTTATAACGAAAAATTGTTAAATCAGGCTAGAAGGCTTTTGTATTTACCATCGGTGAGCGGTGCTTCGATATCAGATATCTGCTGATCCTCTCTCATCACAGAGGGTGGGTGTGATGGTACTGATAACAGTGGCACTGATACTGGAACGAGCTGGTCTCCAGTTGACACTGATACGTCGTCATCTATTTCTGTAAGACAAAATAGTTTTTGTTTATCATAATAATACACATTTAAACAGATTTATCTATAGCTATACCCATGCTATAAAATTCGAAAGTAACTCTGTCTGTCTGTCTGTATGTAACCTTTTCACGCCTAAACCACTGAACGGATTTCAATAAAATTTGGCAGAGACATAGATTGCTTCCCGGGGAAAGACATAGGATAGTTTCTATTGACATACCTCGCGGGCGAAGCCGCGGGCGGAAGCTAGTTCTCTATAAATGTTTCTGAAACAGTTAGCTTATTGCCAAAATTAAAACATCCAGTGTCATAGTAACCATAATATCATCCAAACGAGTGTTATAATATAATGTTGTACTAAATTTCATTATGCAACTCCTTTTCAAAAAATAACATAGTCAAAATCTAGATAATAAGTAATTACCTACATTGTTTTGCTTTTTAAAAATCGATTGTTAAGTTACTATCTGTGGAGGCTTGTCATTAGCAATATAGTTATGTATTATTGTATTTACAAAATGTTTAATTAGTCTGTAAGCCTTCCTAAAATTAAATTAATAAATAAAATTTTCTATCGTATCAAATTAGTTATATTATGTTTTCTACACACTATCTGCCTAGCATATTTCCTGAAGAATATCATTTATATTTTTCTGATTTTGTTTACTGTAGTCGATCATAAAATTTTATTGCTGCAGATGGTTGTATCTCGTGCGGATCGCCCTATCCAGTACAAATGGATTGTATATTGTGATGAGTGTTGACTTACAATGCATAAGATTTTACTAACATAATAGGTAACTATAATTGTAATAATTTATTTCTCTGTGTTTTATTTATTTATTTATTACTCTGTATTTGTAATTGTATGGATTGATTTTATCTGAAATAAATTGATTAATAATAATTGCTTCTAAAACTTGCGTTTTTTGCGTGTAGGTCCTGTATTCCCCTTAAGGCGACTTCATGACCTAAAGCGCGGTCACTATCGGACTGCATAGAAAAGAAAGAGATGCGCGATGACACAACGCTGGTAATTTATTGCAAAATATGAAACAATCATCTATTGTTGATTTATCAAACACCAAACAAATAAAAACCGTATACTAAAATTCGGGGAATTAAATTGTCTTTTATATGGTGAAAGTTTTATGAAAATACACCCGATAGTGTTTGCGTGATTATCGTTTTTATGTCCGCGGTAGACATTACTTTACAAATTAATTACACTATGTTAAAAAAATATAATTGCAAATATTCACATATCAAATTACGAAGCAAATGGTCTAGTATAACATTTATTTTTTTCAAAGAAATCAGTCCGGTCGATTAGACGTGATGTTGAATTTAAAATCATTAAAAGTCGTATATCTGCGCCTTAATCAATGACGTTTAGAGGCGATCAATGTTGTTTGCAATTAATGTAAATACATACCAGTGTCAGCATACAGTGAAGCCTTCATAAGTTGCACATTGTGGCTCTGACGATGTTCTAAACGAGCCAACTCGCTGGTTGGACTCTTTACACCGTAGGCTGAAACAAAAGTAAACGACAACATACATAACACTCCATTTGTGTAACAAAATCCCCTTCATTTTGAAGAGGATATCTAATACATTGCTTCAAAATGTTTAATTATATTTCGTGTAATTTCAAATATAAATTACTGTTAGTGAATAAATGACTATCAGTAATAATATGTTCGAAAAATTCGCCTGCTCGAAAACGTAATTAACGTAATGAATATTGTTCAACTGTCAAAATCAATGAGTTCTATCGCGTATAATAATAATATCCTTGGACATTCCACACAACGCCATATAGTCCCAAGCTAAGCAACCTAATGCTTGTGTTATGGTAACGACATGGCTGATAAACTACTTATATACATTTTTTTTTTGTAAATACATACATATTATAGATAAAACACCCAGACCCGGAACAAATACTTGTAGGTCGTACAAATATTTGTTCCGTGCGGGAATCGAACCCGGGACATGCTGCGCAGCAGTCAATCGCTCAACCACTGCGCCAACCGTGTCGTATGAATTATGCATTCCATTCTATTGTAAAGGAGATGGTCTGTTATTTATTTTTTGCAACTTTACAATCTCGCCAGATTTATTATAATGTAACGCAGCCATATTACACAATGAGTGCTTGGCCAGACTGACAGCGCGGGGCGGGGAGCGGCGCGGGTGCGGGAACGCGCGCAACCTGTCTGTCCGCAGTCGAGAGCGGCTGCGTTCTGCGTGTTGTCGTATCCAGTGTTTGTCAAAATATAATATGGATGAAGAAGACTTATTTTTACTAGAAAAAAGCTCGAACTAGTTTGAGAACCCCGGTCCTCGCGCAGGCCGCCCGCGCACTCACTGCGGCCACTTGTACGAGCTATGGCGTGAGTTACCCGCACGATCGTGTGCCTCACGCCCGCGCCGCTCCCTGCGCCCGCGTGCCCACTATGGACACTCAAATGAAGTTCTTATGTTTGAGTAAGCCACGCCGCGCCCGCGCTGTCAGTCTGGCCAAGCACTAAGATTTATCTTCAAGCCCAGATGTAAACCATAGAGCCATTTTTTAATTTCGAACTGTATAGCGACCAAGTTAAAGTTTTCATTACAAAAACTGACGGTAAACTCGCGTCTACGTAGTCTGTTTTGTATTAAGAACTTTACAGTTGTCGAAATTAAATTCAAGATACAATAACTGGCTCAAAGGTTCCATTATCCGGTGACATATGCATCTTTTATTTTTCACATTACTGCGTATTAAGTTACTTACGTAAAAATAACTTACATTTGTTATCTAAATACAGGCTCTGCGATTCGTTATTATCTTCAGTGGTGTCCATTTCAAAGGCTGTAAGAAATGAGTAAAATCAAATCAAAATATTTTATTTCACATAAACCTACATGGGCACTTATGAAACGTCAGAAGCTAGGTGCACGGTTCCAATTAGTCGTTTCCTATGGAGAAGAACCGGCAAGAAACTCCACGGTTACTTCATCACCACTGCTCTCAAAACGGTGAAGGAAAACATAGTGAGATAACCTGCATATCCTAGAACCAAAAATTCGAACACGTGTGACATCTACCAACCCGCACTGGGCCCGCGTGGTAGATTACAGCCCAGCTCCTCTCACTGAGAGGAGGCCTGTGTCCCAACAGTGGGAACATTATAGGCTGATTCTGTTACGCAAAGCTCCAGAAAGTGACTGTCACACATGCGTTTGAGTGACAGAGACAAAGTATCTTCGTTTTTTTTTAATTGCGCCTATTAAGAATAAAGTGCATCACCCTTTTATCAACTGATCTAGTTCATAAGTAGGTCAAGGTCATTTATTGAAATGAGGTCAAGGTCATTACCTGCTTAATTTGGGTGATTTTTGTTAGGTAATACTTGTACAGGGTGGTAGGGACATGGACACGCATACTGATACCATGGATTCAGTGTATAATTCTGAAATCTCCCGTTTTTTTTTGTCAATTATACAAAAAAAATCCTGTCCCATACATTTTGACGGCGTAGGTATTACACTTTTCTGTGATCAGACAGGCTATTCTCGAAATTTTAAGGACGTTCAATCTTATCTGTCAAAAATAACTCTAATTTCCCTACATTGTTGACATTTGTTTGAAGCCGAGATGAGACTGCGACTAGATTTTGAACGTTTTAAATTACGAGAATTGGCCTTCTGATCCAGTGAGCGTAATCTCTTAACGATACGTGCTGGCTGCCGGACCACAGGCGAAATTCCCGTATTTTTTAAAACGTTCGCATTCTAATGTATCATTACCATCATCTGCCTAGCCTAAGTATCATTACCATTACCCTGATTTATTTACTTTTCCCAATTTTATATGGGGTCGGCGCAACATTTCTTTTTAATGTTATTCTAATTTCAGCCTCAATCCGTACAAAGATAAAACCTTACCTATATTTTTAATATTGATTTTCGCTGAGATGAGATTGCTACTTACGTTTTAGAAGATAAAGATAATTTTAAATTTGGAAGATCAAGGTCATTTAGTTGAAAAGTCAAGAACTTTTACTTTTAAAAGTTCAAGGTCATTTACTTTAAAACGGTCAAGGTCGTCTGCCTTCTGATTAGTCTTAGTATATGTTTCTTATTTAATAATAATAGTAATAATAACCCCATCGCCGTATCTCTACGTTGACGTCGTGGTGGGGCTTGCGCGCTCCAAACTCTAGGCCTGTGCCGGAAGAGTTTACTTTGCCGGAACAGGTCTAAGGTGAGGAGCCAGACCAAGAGAGATACAGAAACCCGCAGGGCAGCATGTGGCGAGCTGTTGGGCAGTAGCGACCCCACGGACCCTATCTCCCGGGAGAAGTTTGTTCCTCACCTCTGGCTTGCCTTTATTGGCCGGCTGGAGTGAACAATGACGAGGAACAGAGCTCCCACCTCATTCTTGCCTTTATTGGCCGGCTTGAGTGGAGATTCGCAAGAGCAAATGTGCTCGGAGGAAGGAAGTATTCCAGTAAGATGCTGGTAGGGATCTTGACCGTACTTCCGGGATTGTCCTGATAGCCGTGGAATACCTCTCCACTCCTCATAAGCACCTCAGGAGATGTTGCCCCCTTGGCACTACGTCACTATGTGCTAGCGACCGTTTCCGGGGGCCCACTATTGAGTGTGCAAGTCACCCCCTGCCATTTTATTCGTGTATATATAAAACATTGATCAGGCAGGGGTCATAGTTCTTCCATAGTTCTTGGTAACCAGTCCACTTTAGCCACCCAAACCCATAGTCCAACGTTATATTTTCCATATCCTGCAATAGTCCTACACCAACCGGGGGTTGTCCTTGGGTGCACTTGCATAGTGCCAACAGGGATAATCGTCGGTTGGTGCCTCATTTCATTAAAAACGTTCAACGGGCCTCTGCGAGTTGGCTTCGGCCCCTCGTACGCCTTTCAAAGGACCGGGACCCCATGGTCCCGAGATATGTTAAAGCATAAAAAATAAAAGTAATAATAATAATATCTCGGCCATAGCGGCCAAACTCAACGGAGACTAGCCTTCAGCGCGGGAGATCACGCTAACATTATAAAGGCGAAAGATTGTGAGTGTGAGTGTGTGTGTGTGTGTGTGTGTTTATGTATTTGTTACTTCTTCATGCCCAAACGGCTGGACCAATTTTGATCAAATTTTGTATGGAGGTAGCTGACACCCTGTATTAACACATAGGCTTTTTATCCCGATATTCCCATGGGATCGACACTTATGCGGGCGAAACCGCGGGGCGCAGCTAGTATTATTTATAGTGCAGGCGTGTGTGCGCAGTCATAGGTGCACTCCCTCTTCCCTCACTCTCATAGTCCGATGGGACGGCAATCCGACACGACCGGAGAGACATCTGGCGCAGGACCAACGGCTTAACGTCCGGGTAGGGTGGAAAGGAGGTATCGCACCGCCAACTTCCAAACTCCCGGTTTTTACTAAGAAATTCCTAATGGTAAAACCCAATAACTGACTTTCGGGCTTCGGACTACCCGTAACGACTGTCAAAGATCCACGAATGACAGCCGGGACCAACGGCTTAACGTGCTTTCCGGGGCACGGAGGGGTCACTAAATAAATTAAAGGCTGACACTCGTTGAGATCTCGACGTTCCCATAACGCCGCCGAGCGGTGCCGGGGCTTTGTCCCCCGGCCGCGGACGCCATGACCTGCTAATACAGGCCCATCCCTTTGTTCGCATTCTTAGGCCTTGTGGGATATTGGCCTCTCGTAAAGAAACGTGCGGCCATGTGAGTGGTTGCTTGTGATAGGCTGACGATCGTGTAGTGTTGTTTTTCAAGAAGTAAAATAACTTAATTTAACAGTAGAATAAAGAAATAAAGAAAATACGTTTATTTCCGGTAAACATGACGCAGAAAAAGAACACAAACACAAAATAAAAAGAACAACTTGGGGGAAAATATGCGTCACATACACGCAATATGGCTAGGGGGGGAGAGGGGGATCCTTCAATGATTAATATTTATTTTGCCATTTTATTTACTCCACATTTTATTCTCGTAATTTCATAAAATTATTAAATTAAAATAGTAATAAAGTAAAACTAGTAAATTTAAAAACTACAATATTACCTTATATTACGTAAATGTACTTTTGTTTTATATATTTTTTTAAATAAACTATACTAAACTATTTAGATGTAACAACAAATGTATAATTTAAATTATTTTTTTAAGTAATAATACATAAATCTACTAATAATCTATATAATTATATCACATTGAGATAGGATTTTTGGTAAGATATAGGATTTAAACGATATGATAAAATAAATAACCTAATACAATGATAATTACATTTAATTTGTTAAAATAAAATCCATAAATATTATTTACTTACACAGGGTATGATATTTGGTAATGTATAGTAGGCCATAAACTATAATAAAATAAACAAATAAGATGATATAATAATTATAACTAAAAAGAATATGGAAAATATCTCTTGAAACAGTCCTATTTCTTCTAACTAAGTCTATCCATACTAATATTATAAATTCGAAAGTAACTCTGTCTGTCTGTATGTTACCTTTTCACGCCTAAGCCACTGAACGGATTTCGATAAAATTTGGCAGAGACATAGATTGCATCCCTGGGAAGGACAGGATACTTTTTATCGACATACCTCGAGGGCGAAGCCGCGGGCGGAAGCTACTTTTTCAATGAATCCATAATATTTCAAGTTTCAAGTTCAACTGACACACAATTACTTTTTCTACTGTTACCGAACGTACTAAGCCTACCGAATTGACGCGGGTTATTTAATATTCAAATGAATTGATTAAATGATTGATTTCTTATTTAATAAACTACATTAGAATGCGACACAAATATCATCGTATGTTGTGGATCATGTTATTATATGATACATATGTCGCGGCCAACTGGTTAAATTAGCCGTTTAGTTAACCGCCTGGCCTTTAGAAGTAGTGCTCGTCTCGCTTCGCTCTCTCGGCTCGCACGCGGTTGATCACAGTTCTAACCTAACCTAACCCATTTGGCCGGGGTGCCCTGGCTTAGCTACTGCGACCAATTCTGCTCGCGCGTGATTGGTTACCGACTTCCAATCTGAACTGTAATTGAATATCATTCAGGCCGTTAGTTGAACGGCCGCCGTTTAGTTAAAAGGATAGGCGGCTGAACGGCTAATTTAATCAGTTGGCTGCGACACATACATGAAATAATCATTAGATTATTTCTAAAATATGAAATAAAATTAATAACAATTTCATACATAACATGACACCTGTTTTACAGCAGTCTAATTGTCTAACATATTTTCAATCACAATCCGAATAATTTTGATGGAAATTGCTAATCCATTGCGTAATATACAGGAAGATTTTTTAATCACCATCCAAATTTTTACAGGGTGTCCTACCCATAATTATGAACAACTTTCACTATGGGACCAACTCTGAAATCACGAAAAAAAAATCTGCTCTTTCATACAAAAGTTTAATACCTACTTGACCAAAATGTATGAAACAGTTGATTTCTTTTTTCGTGATTTCAGTGTTGGTCCCTTAGTGAAAGTTGTCCGTATTCATGGGTAGAACACCCTGTAAAAATTTGGATGGTGATAAAAAAAATCTTCCCGTATATTTCTTTTTTAATTGCAAAATGGGCCAGCTTTTGGCCTCGATCTCGGCTGATGGAAAGCGATAAATGAGGTCTTTGATGGAACGAATAGGCCTAGAAAGTGCTTATTCACTCTTTGAAAGCTGACGATTTATACGTGGAAGGGAACATAGACGCTGGCCGAGTTCCCCCCCACCATACTTTGAGAAGTTTTTTTTTTACTTCTTAAAAAATTTCATAAAGAACACGAACACAAAAATAAAGGACACTACAACAACGATTAAAACTACAGTTATCAAACACATATTGGTACAAAGCATAGCTTTAGCCACATTCTTTTGTAGTACATATTCTTCGTTGTACGGCGCTGACGGCATCTCGGGGTCGTTTGGTACCCCATTGGGGGCGTGAGGTACCCCAACGGGGTGGTATTGTACTCCGCGATGGGGTTCGTATGTCGGGTTAAAACGGTAAGTCGCTGTTTGGTCGCCTGTTGGGTTGGGGGAATCAAACTGTTTAAATTAGTATGCTATTTATATGGCTATATATTTAAGGGGCTTGTGGCTAAGTAATAACAGCCGCACGGGTCAATCGATCTGGTTAAGCTATACTTGCCGCGGTTGGTCCGTGGATGGGTGACCATCTTTACATTCCGAGACCCCTCCGTGCCTAGGAAAGCAAGTTAAGTCCCGGCTGTCATTCGTGGATCTTTGACAGTCGTTACGGGTAGTCAGAAGCCCGAAAATCTGACAACCAGTCATACCAAGGGGTTTCGTATTACCCAGTAACTGGGTTGTGGAGGTCAGATCATCAGAGGTTCAAAATCCTTCTACGCACCATGTATGGTCATTTTCTCTCATCTTTCATCCTTTTTTTTTTTTTTTTAGCTTGGGAAATCATCAAATGACCCCTCCCGCTCTGGGTGGAGCGGAAGGGAGTGTCAGACTCTTACTGACTAAAACCCATCCGTGTTCCTTCCTTAGCCCTTTATGTTCCGGGGCAGCGGTAACCCTTTCGGACAATCCCGCTGCCCCGGCAGGACTTTCATCCCTTGGATTGACTTGGTATACAGAGACACAACAGCTGTCTAGGGCAGTAGTCTCAACATTAATAAATGATTTATTTTCTGAAAGTAGGTTTGTACAAACACTTTTCAATCATAGCGATCGCTTTACGACCGAATTCGGTCGCAAAGTCCTATATCGATCCGGATGCAGCGATATTTGGTAGTCTCGACTGTCAAAGTCATCGATTGTCATCGGTTTTACCGACCTTTGTCGCAAACTTTACGATTTTCTTAATGTTTACGAATATATTTTGCGAGCATCTTTGACAGCCCACAAAGTAAATCGTTATCATCGTAAACTTATAATTTTGGGGGCGTTTGCAAGTAATTATAAACAAAAATAATGCGAAATGGGCGTACTCGAAGGTGTGTCTATGCCGATGATGGAGAGACTTGCGTTTGTCGTAAGCATCGTTACGGCAAGCGATTATTTTCGGTATTATTTAGCGATGGGTATGTCCAGACTGCAGGGGCTGGTTGGAGAAACCTCCTTTTCAACGGAGGATGAGGACCTAGCCATCCTGTTCCTGGCACCTCTAAAAGATGACGAAGACTAGTCTAAATACCTTTAGCGGCTCCATTGAGAAGATTGAGCGAAGTCTGCTGCATCGCGAAGAGGTTGTCTTCGGGTAACAAGCCTGCTGAGGAACCGAGCCCACCCAGACCAGCTGATGGCGCGGTGACGGGTTGCATGGGGGCTGTGGAAAGAGATGGTTATCGTTAGAGTGTGTACGTATGACAACACGATTTTGTTGGGACTATCCAAAACAAACTCAAAGCATTTATTTCAATTAAAACATTTACAGGCACTTTTGAACTGTCAAAAAGTCGGTCAGTCAGAAAATATGAAGCTAGTTGCCCATTCCAAAGCGTAGGTACCTATGGAGAAGAACGGGCAAGAAACTCCATGGACACTCTTTTAAATTATATTTTACAAAAATATTAGTTACATCATTAATGTTGAATTTATAATTATATGTGAGAACGATGTAAAAAAAAAAAGACGTACGCGTTAAAAGTGTCCAGAGTACAGCAAATAGTACTTAACAAAACAACAATAAAAAAAAAAACAATTAAAATAAGCCGAGGCAGCCAATGAGGGTTTTTGAAAAATGACGTTTACTAGATGGCAGCACTGAGACGTCAGGTCCGGCCACCTGTCACAAGTGTCAAAGCGCCTATAATTTCTTTAGACGTGACTGAATGATGAACGAACGAATGAAATGAATGGTGATTGACATCATATATTTTATATTGGAAGACCTCTTGTCAAAGTGGCGCCAACTGGTGTCGTGAATTTTCATGAAAACCCTCATTGATGACCAGCCCCAACTGACGGCGCCCGTTCACGAACATGACGCATAGATCAGCACCTTACGTTTTCGCTAGACCAATTTCAACTTTTGTCTAACCCCCTTACTAATAAACGTATTATATCAGATGAACAGTTACACACCGATTTCTCTCTTTCAGTCGTCAGTAATTTGACTTTCGAAAGAAGAAGACAAAGCGTTGTGTAACTATTTTATTTTATTAGCTACTAGAAATTGTGACATTTATTATATTATTGACTGATTAATTAGAATTATTTTATGTATTAAATGAATTTGAATAGCTGAACATTAGTGAATGATGAACTAGAATAAATAATAAATTAATTATATCTCGATACTTTTGCATGCCTTGCAATTGGCAAAATATGGCGGTTTCTGTATTTAATAATATGTACCACCTTGACTACCCGTATTTGCAAAATAAAATTACTTTATCTTTAACTATACAACGTTTATTCGTAAGGGGGCAAAAATATACGAGGTGTAACAGAATTAACGCAAGCCCTCAAGCGTCAAGTGTAGGTACACCAAGTGTACACAACAGTGACTTTACTGCCCCCCATTTAACTACTCCGACGCGTAGGGTGTTTCGACAGGTAGGCGGGAAAACGTGTGAGAGGTTAACGTGCTTTCCGAGTCACGGAGGGGTAATGGTCACCCATCCACGGACGCGACAAGCGTAGCTTAACCTGATCGATCGACGTGTGCGGCTGTTATTACTTAGCCAAAAGCTCCTTATGTCCAATACCAATATTTTCAGTAAGCTGAAGAGGCCGTGGACCGGTCATATTTATCGAAGGACTAATGGCCTCGAGGATTCATCTCATCCAACGAAAGTAGGCGAATCCCTTTTTTTTTTTTTTTAAGGATGGGAAATCATCAAATGACCCCTCCCGCTCTGGGTGGAGCGGAGGCGAATCCCTTAGCTAGATACTCCGATGATCTTAAATAAGTGGCTGGGACCGCTCTGGCTGCTATAGGCTGAAAGCTCAGAGGGGCAATTCTCGTAATTTTAAGAACGTTCACAGTCTCAATCTGTCAAAAATACCTTTACAGTCCGCTACAGTTTGACAAGTTTTTGACATTTGTTAGTCGCCGAGATGAGACTGCGATTGGATTTTTAACGTTTTACATTACGAGAATTGGCCTTCTGGCTGCTAAAGGCTGCCAACACTCACCAGGAGCCGCAGTTCCCTGCAAGGCCTGCGAGACGAGCTGCCTCTTCATCAGCTGCGGCACATCCTCCTCTTCATCAGAGTCAGTCAGTCCGTATTTACTGAAGTGCTCAACTCTGAACACCCAGCTGCCGGTCTGAGGGCGGTACTCTATGAATTTCGTGTTGTGCTTGTCGCAAACACGGCGGAGTTTGCTTTCGTATTCCATTTTGAGAAGTCTGTGGACAAATGTAACGTAATGTTATTTAAAATAGAAATAAAAAATAATAAAATACTCCCTCGATGATCTCTTCATCATCTGCCTGCCTTTTCCCAACTATTTTGGGGTCGGCTTCCAGTCTAACCGGATGCAGTTGATTACCAGTACTTTACATGGAGCGACCGCCTATCTGACCTCCACAACCCAGTTACTGGGTAATACGATACCCCTTGGTAAGACTGGTTGTCAGACTTTCCGGCTTCTGAAGACCCCTAACGACTGTCAAAGATCCACGAATGACAGCCGGGACCAACGGCTTAACGTGCTTTCCGAGGGTCTCGGTATGTAAAGATGGTCACCCATCCACAGACCAACCGCGGCAAGCGTAGCTTAACCTGATCGATCGACCTGTGCGGCTGTTATTACTTAGCCAGAAGCTCATCGTTGGTCTAATATCAGTTGAAACTTGTTAATCGTCAATTATTTTTCTAACTGAACAGACAGTTGTGCTGCTGGGGAGTTTGTTGCGCCACTTCTTCTCCCCAGCGAAAGCACTAGGAAGTGGTGAAGGGCGGGCGTGCCGGGGGACTGTCTTTTGTAATTTTTCATGTCATTCTCTCTGTTCCGTTAGTTTTTGTCATGGTCTGGCAGTTTGAGTCATTTACGCGGCCTACCCAAATGTCCTTTCTTTGGTATTGTTCGTCGAATCGTTGAGCTCCTTAAGTTTTGAGTTGAGCTGCACGATTTCTGACAAATGCGTGCACTGACTGGACAGGCCCTCTCAATCTGTGTGGTTCTTTCCTCAAAAGACCATCACGGACATGAATTGAACCGAAAAAAAAAAACGAAGTGTCTTATTTAAAAAAGATAACTGGAAATCTGTTGCTATGAAAAATTTAAAATCGGTCTAATTTTGATATAACACTGTTTTTCGAAAATGTTCTTAACAAAATTTTTACACCTTTGTATCCTGCTTATGCGTACGAAGTTTCATTAAAATCGGTTCATTCATTTCGAAAAACAAGAGCTTGAAAGTTTGTATGAAATGGCGTACGTCGTGAACGCTCTTAAACATAACTGGCGCAATGTGGGTGCGCTAGACAAATCTGCCTAACTGGGTGCTTACTCTCGAATATAATTCCGATAGATCGACATTGGAATTGTCAGTCAAACGTCATTGATTGGCTGGACTCACCGAGTCTAGCCAATCCCTGACGTTTAACTCAAACAACTGACGTTTGACCAATGTCGATCTATCGGAATTATATTCGAGAGTAAGCACCCTGTTCAGGGTATACACTACACATGTGTGATGTTTCGTATAAGTTACCTGTCCGGCGAGGTGATAGGTCTCTTCTCGCTTTTGTCCCTCGGCCAGACTCTGTCCAGAGTGACTATCGCGCGCCTGTTCAGAGCAGTGCCTAAGGGAGGCTTCGCAGACTCTTCTGGGTATACTATTACTTCTTTATTCAAGAAGTGGACTGGAAAGAAAACATTTAGTTATCACTCTAAACAGGATGAAATTGAATACATGCGACAAATCGAAATGGGAGATTGTACTCATCATTATGAACAACTTTTACTATGGGACCAAACCTGAAATCGCGAAAAAAAAAAACAGCTGTTCCCTACATTTTGACGAGTTATGCGAACATAAATGTAGGGAACAGCTGTTTTTTTTTTTCGCGATTTCAGGTTTGGTCCCATGGTAAAAGTTGTTCATAATGATGAGTACAATCTCCCATTTCGATTTGTCGCATGTATTCAATTTCATCCTGTATAAGGTCTACAGTAGAACCTAATCCATACTAATATTATAAATTCGAAAGTAACTCTGTCTATCTGTATGTTACCTTTTCACGCCTAAACCACAAGAAGGATTTCGATAAAATTTTACAGAAAGATAGATTACATCCCGGGGAAGGACATAGGTTACTTTTTGTCTCAAAAATATCGGGATTAGCGCGTTCAAACAAACAAACAAACTTCAGCTTTATAATTTTATATTATTTAATATAGGTAATATTATTAAGAACTGATTTCCCATCTGTGACAAACAAATAAATGAATATGAATTTTGAATATGACTTGGAAAAAAAGCTGCCTGTCTACATTTTACCAATACAAGATAAAAGTAGAACATACCCAAGCTATCCAAATCCATGCCAGCGACATCGATCTCGCAGTCATAGAAGACATTGCCGTAGTTCTTGCGGCCGATGGTCAGGTGAGGGACGGGACACGAGCCGTCCGGACGTATGTAGGCTGAGGAGGTAGATCATTATTTTATTAGTATATAAACATGTTAAAATATTAGCTAATTAGTCTATGGTAAAATTCATTTCCTTTTCGTAAATTTTCGTTTAGCTCTCAACTCTATGGACACCACGAAAGCTGCTCAAAAAAGGAAGAGAAAATGCTCGAGGTCCTGAAGTTTAAATAAAAGTAATCTCGAGGCAAAACATACTTTTATATCATAAGTGTAACAAATATGGTCGATAGGTTGTTTGGTGCAACCAAGGCAGATGGATAAGTTGTCAAGGCGACGTTTATTGTTGTTTGTGGGTAACTATATTATAATTTCACCAATTTGGTTAAAATGTTTTTGTGATTTTACGGCCCGTAAACGCTATTATTTTATTGCTATTTATTGCTCACTACAATGTAAGTTATGCTGATTGCCACTATGATCACTAATAAACGGATTCCGATGCACTTTGACTTTTATTTGTATTTTTAATTGAAAAAAGTTCTGACAGCGAGCTACACCGATAGAGACGTCATCTGTTTCACAAACGATGGGACACTTAACATCGTGTCCTGCGTGTCCTGTCAGCTGCACGTAACGGCGCGGGCCCACCGCGGCGCATGCTGTGCACGGGCACGCGGCGCATTTTAGCTGCGTGTATTAATTTGTTTGACAACGTGGGTCTACGTTTCCACACGAAGACCCACGGCTATGTATAGCGTGCCACAGCGCACGGAGAGGCTACGCACGTGCCACTGCAATCCACGGACACGGGCTTCACTGCGGGAGGTGGGACGGGCGGGGAAACTGCGCTGCGATAAGCGAGCTGTACATAGTCGTGGGTCATATTCGTGTACTCCAGTGGAAACGTAGACCCACGTCGACAGCGTTGAGCTAACCGCCTATTCGAGCAAGCCACGCATGTATCAATGACGTCAATTCATGCGTAGCCTCTCCGTGGGCTGCAGTGGACACAACCACATACATTTTCTTACAAAGCGCAGCTTAATACACGTGCGTAGCCTCTCCGTGCGCCGCGGTGGGTCCGCGCCTTTACAGGAACTGATGGACGCTGGTGATGGCGCCAAATAAGTAGCCGAATTCTGGACCGAGTATATTTGTCCATTTAGATTGCTATCGACACACTAGGAAGATCAGCTTATAATGTCCTCACTGCTGGGTCACCGGTCCCCCAAGGACGACATACACAACGCGAATACAGTGATTTATTTATTAGGGTTCCGTACCTCAAAAGGAAAATACGGAACCCTTATAGGATCACTCGTGTGTCTGTCTGTCTGTCCGTCTGTCACAGCCAATTTGCTCCGAATCTTATGGACCGATTAAGTTGAAATTTGGTACACATATGAATCTCTGTGACCCAAACACAGACATGTAACGTAAGTAAGAGTTTTGTATTAAAGTTATTTAAGACCATAGACGGAAATTGACCATTCCCCCCCCCCCCCCTCCCTTATCTCCGAAACTACTGAGCCTAAAATTTTGAAAAGAAAAATACAGAAAATAGTTCTATACCTATAGATTACAGGAAAATTAATAAGAAGTCTATGATCTTGAAACAACATGGTAAATCTCTCAATATTGTGCGTACAAACATAAATTTTCAGTTGGAATGTATGGGAGAACATGTTTTTCAACTACAATGTTAAGTTTGTTCTTGGGATAAATTCATTCCAACTACGGAACCCTTCATTGTGCGTGGTCCGACACGTACTTGGCCGGTTTTTTCTAAATAAACAATTATAATCATGAGTTTATGAGCTAGAGAGTGACATAGGCTATTATTTGCCGAAAAAATGCTCGGTTTCCAGCTTCGGAGCGAAGCTGCGCGTAGGATAAAATCAATAATATTTAAAAAAAAATCAGTGGCACTCCGGGAGTGCCGACAGAAGTAAAAACAAAAAAGAATACTTTGCCATCACTCACTGACATTTCGGATATACACTAAAACCGAGTACATCCCGAGGACAGCCGAACACATCCGAAGCGGTGTCGATTACGGTAACAGTGACGCGAGTTCAAAGGTTTTTTGTGTCTGTCTTCACTTCAAAAAAATGATGCTAGTACTCACCAATCATCTCATCCAAACTGGGTATGGTGTAGTAGCCCGGGCGCGTCAGCTTCACGCCGGTCGGGTGTGGCGCCGCCTCGCGTGGTGATACGTGTTCCTCTTCCGACACTGTTGAACAAATAAAGATTAGAATGATAAATGATTTATTTTCTGTAATTACGTTTGTACCAAACACTTTTACACGTCAATCATTTTTTTTTTTAAACTAGATGAGGGGACCTAAAAAGGCCACTTTGGCAGAATCATAAAACAATTCATATATCACGCAATTCATCTGTTTGACAGTTTCACACCTATATATCCCTGAAGGGTTAGGCAGAGGTGTACCTATAGAATTTAACGAATCTCCATACAAAACTGTCATACGGATGAAATTGCGTGATATGAATTGTTTTATGATTATGCTAAAGTGGCCTTATTAGGCACCGTGGTCGGCGTTTCCTATCCGACTATTCTGAGAAGAAAGGCTGAAACAAACTCACGAGGTCACAGTCTCTTAAAGTCCAGACAAAATCTTGGTCAGATCATGTAGATTGGTGTCTGAAATGGTCTTTTGAGGAAAGAACCACACAGATTGAGCGGACCTGTCCAGCATGTAAAGCATAATTAGCCTGTAATGATCCCACTGCTGGGACACAGGCCTCACTCTGTGAGAGGGCGGAATGCGGGTAGCTGGATTTTTAGAATGTATTCGAGTTGGTTAAACCTTATGATTGATATCTCATCGCAGTTACAGCTATGATAAAATAAATGGATACTAAGCAACAAAGGTCTATCAATGATTAGAGTGTTCATCCGCCAAACCCTTGGCTAATCTTTTAGTTCGGTATGAACCAATTAACTTGTATATGTCGCAGCCAACTGGTTAAATTAGCCGTTCAGTTAACCCCCTAGCCTTTTAACTAAACGGCGGCCATTCAACTAACGGCCTGAATGATATTCAATTACAGTTTAGATTGGAAGTCTGTAACCAATCACGCGCGAGCCGAATTGGTCGCAGTAACTAAGCCAGGGCACCCCGACCAAATGGGTTAGGTTAGGTTAGAACTGTGATCAACCGCGTGCGAGCCGAGAGAGCGAAGCGAGGCGAGCACTACTTCTAAAGGCCAGGCAGTTAACTGGACGGCTAATTTAACCAGTTTGCTGCGACATATCAAGAATTTGAAGATTAATGGAGAAGTAATGGATGAAAAAGACAGCGTTGCGCGGACATAAAATAAATCGGGACAGGACAGGAGTATATCGTCCACTTGCGACGACAGTGTGACATCACAAAAACCGTAATTTTACAGAAAATTACTTTTGAACTTTTAAATGAGCCTAGCTCTTAAATTGTTGTCAAGATTGCTTTATTATGTAAGAAATGATTAGAGTTTATCTAATAATTAAATCATCATCTGCCTAGCCTTTTCCCAACTATGTTGGGGTCGGCTTCAAGTCTAACCAGATGCAGCTGAATACCAGTATTTTACATGGAGCGACTGCCTATCTGACCTCCACAACCCATACTACGATACTCCTTGGTAAGACTGGTTGTCAGACTTTCGGGCTTCTGACTACCCGTAACGACTGTCAAAGATCCACGAATGACAGCCGGGACCAACGGCTTAACGTGCTTTCCGAGGGTCTCGGTATGTAAAGATGGTCACCCATCTACAGACCAACCGCGGCAAGCGTAGCTTAACCTGATCGATCGACCTGTGCGGCTGTTATTATTTAGCCACGGGCCCTCTATTAATATTTAAATGAAACATCTAAAAGAAAAACACAAATGTATTGTAAAACGAAAAATCAAATAATTCGAGATGTCACACTGTCGCCGCAAGTGGACGATATGATGCTGCTGATGATGATGACAAATCTCTGACACGGGATGAGATGAAATAACTAATGGAACTACTAAGGGTGCGACGCGACGCGGCACGGCGTGCAGTTTTCAAAATAGCAATTATAGACCTTATCTACTACTCAAAAAAGTACACAATTCAGTGAGGTGGTGTCTACTACGTCGAGCTACGCCGAGCGGCGCCGCGCGGCCCACCTCACTGAATTGTGTGCCTTTTTGTGTAGTAGATAAGGTCTATAAATGTATTGCTATCTTGAAAACTGCGCGCCGCATCACGTCGAGGTGTGAACTGACCCTAATACAACAGTCCAAATAAAGGCTAGCGCACATTTGTGCAGTCATCAACGCATTGTAAAAATCATCCAACATCACTTTGGTACATTTTTTTTATGAACTATCTCACACTACAGGCGGGCCGCACCACCAGGATTCTTTTTTTTTTTAGGATTGGAAATCATCAAATGACTCCTCCCGCTCTGGGTGGAGCGGAAGGGAGTGTCAGACTCTTACTGACTAAAACCCATCCGTGTTCCTTCATTAGCCCTTTATGTTCCGGGGTAGCGGTAACCCTTTCGGACAATCCCGCTGCCCAACAATCAATTTATGAACTATCGCACACTACAGGCGGGCCGTACCATCAGACTAACAGCGGTTTTAATTTTGACAATTCAACAACATTCATTACGTTATTGACGTTGCTGAACAGCCAAATTTTTCGAACATATGGAGCAATGGATTAGCAATATCTTTCAAAATGATTCAGATTGAAAATGTTTAGGTTTTCGTATCCAAAGGGTAAAAACGGGACCCTATTACTAAGACTCCACTGTCCGTCTGTCTGTCTGTTTGTAATCAGGCTGTATCTCATGAACTGTGATAGCTAGACAGTTGAAATTTTCACAGAATGTGTATTTCTGTTGCCGCTATAACAACAAATAAATATTTAAAGGGGGCTCCCATACAACAAACGTGATTTTTTTGCGGTTATTTATATGTAGTGTTAAATGTCGTATGGTGGTACGGAACCCTTCGTGTGCGAGTCCAACTCGCACTTTGTCGGTTTTTTTTTTGTTTCAAAATGCAATGCGGCCCCAAGCAGCTGTAATATGCGCTAGCATTTAGACAGACATCTACATAAATCAACGAAAAATAACCATATAATCCTCCAATCTGATGCGCTATCTTTTCACATCGAGAACATCCCGCTTGTTCTCCCCAGCGGTGTCGGCAGAACTGTAGGCGGTCTCCGCTGCCCGTGCATAGCGATGTTACTGGTATGGAACGGAGGGGAAGGGGTGAGTAGTCACGAGGAAAAGGAGTTAGGAATTTGTGAGATTAAAATAGCCTCTCATGGGTGTCCCAAAAGCCGACATCAGACGCTTGAAGCTTCATTTTTGTTTAATTCCACGTCCACACGACACTGACAGAATCAATCCGTAGGCGCGTGACAGACGCCGAGTGCTGAAATACTACATGGCACAGAGGCCAGCACATCAAGCTACCCCAATCTGTCAAATTTTCCCAATTGAATATGAACCTTATTCCTTTGTGGTAAAGTTGAAAATCTATCAAAGAAATTTGACAGATTGGGGTAGCCTGATGCTGGCCTCTGTACCTACTATTGAATTTATTTTCACTTCGCAATCTCGAGTTTTCGGGCACCCCAGTTAGTAACGAAGGGGCTGTGAGAACGAAGCATGTAAACCAAACCCCAGACATCTCCTTCAGTTATTTTTTGACGTGATAACCTCTTATAAATCAATGAACGCCGGCTGCACGCACGAAAAAGCATGACTCGTTGTCACGTTCCGCCTGAGCCGAGCGTGCAAGTGAGAGCGCGGTACAAGCGATAGAGAGGCACGATCGGCCTAAGCGTTCGGCTTGTGACGCATCTATCTCTTATGACGTTATCACGTAAAATTATCGTCCGTAAACCGACTTTACAGACAACCAATTTTTTTGAAAATCTCTGTACAGAAATAGAAGGCCTGCAGAGCTTGGTTAACTCTTATTTCTGTGTATAGCGCTACAAGATTATTATATCTGAACTAAGGCCGCCATCTTGATTTTTGAATACATTTCAAGTGACATTTCACAAAACAATTACACAAATGTTTACGAAAAGCAGCCCCTGTCAACGTCATTAGAGTAGACAAAGATATTTATAGCAGTGAACTTAAAACAGTTTAACTTACTAGACATAGTATCAATGTTCCTCTTGTCGTGCGATTGGTCAGACCTCACAGCTAGCTCCCTGAAAGAGTTCTCAGCAGAATCCGGGTTGTTCACTAATGGTGGACGAAGAAGTTTTGTGGTGAGGCAGCTGACGCAACGCCCTGATACTTAAGCTTGTAGTGAGGGCACCATGTGGGGCAAAATTCGCATCATATTTTGGCAATATTTCCTAGCTCGTTTAGCGATATTTCCCCAACAATTCTGGCAATATTCCTTCACAATTTCTGGCAATATTCCTTCATAATTTCTGGCAATATTCCCTATCATAGTTTGGCTATCATTCCTATCATGTTTTGGCAACATTCCCCCAGCAACGAGGGTTTTCATGAAAATTCACGATACCAGTTGGCGCCACTTTGACAAGAGGTCTTCCATTTCGACAATTAATATATAAAATATATGATGTCGATCATCATTCGTTTCATTCGTTCGTTCATCATTCAGTCACGACTAAAGAAAATATAGGCGCTTTGACACTTGTGACAGGTGGCCGGACCTGACGTCTCAGTGCTGCCATCTAGTAAACGTCATATTTCAAAAACCCTTATTTTAGCAATATTACGTCAATAACTGGCTAGTTATCTAGTGGCTGGCTGGTTAGTTAGTGGCTGGCCATATTACCTCACACTATGGCAATATTCTTTCACGTCATATTTAGCAGTATTCCCTGAGTACTTACTCTCGAATATAATTCCGATAGATCGACATTGGAATTGTCAGTCAAACGTCTGGGATTGGCTGGACTCACTGAGTCTAGCCAATCCCTGACGTTTAACTCAACCAACTGACGTTTGACCAATGTCGATCTATCGGAATTATATTCGAGAGTTAGCACCCTGACAAGGTTTAGGCAATATTCTCCCCACTTAAAATAAAACTACTTACTGGACAGCGTATCAATGTTCTCCTTGTCGTGCGAGCGGTCAGACCTCACAGCTAGCTCCCTGACTGAGTTCTCAGCAGAATCCGGGTTGTTCACTAATGGCGGACGAAGGGGCTTCGTCGTGAGCCAGCTGGCGCGACGCTCTGAGACTTGTGTTTGAATGTCTTTGTCTGAAAACGAAATGTTATTATACAGGGTGTCCTAAAAGATTACGTGTTACGTAGCTGGGAAGGGGTGTGATAGGGATGGTCACAAGGGTTCTGGTGACAGAAAAAAAAAATCCCCTCTGGGTAAGCATTTTTTTTTTACTAAAAATTTTACACCTTGTGGTAGCCCCACAAGGTGTAAAATTTTGCTAACTGTACCTTTTTTTTTTTCTGGTGACCCTTGTGACCACCCCTATCACACCCCTTCCCAGCTACGTAACCTTTTGGGACACCCTGTGCCTCATAAGACACAGGGTGTAAAGTTCACTCATCCTCTATAGAAAAGGGTCCTCCGACCAGACGGGTGTTGTGTCTGGCGGGCAACTGCCCGATGAATCATTTCGGACCGTTGTATCTATGCTATTTGCACGGTAAACTCTGCTTGCGAGATGCAGGATTTTGCGTGACGTCTACACGACGCTACAGTTATGATTACATGTTCCCACTGCTGGGACACAAGCCTAGGCTCCTCTCAGTGAGAGGGTTCTATAGGATGCCATGGGTGATGGCGAGATTGCCATTAAGGTGCCGCTGTAGGACGCTGACAAGTTTTTGACATTTGTTCGTCGCCGAGATGAGACTGCGACGAGATTTTGAACGTTTTAAATTACGAGAATTGGCCTTCTGATATCAACGATACTGACCTAAGTTAGGGTAAATCCGCGGCGTCGACTCTCCATCAATAGATTTCTCTTTATCATTCCATGGCAGTTTAGAAGTGCTGAGCCTGGAGAAAACACAAGAATTACAATAAAATTACAATAATAAATACAAGGTGTAACAGAATAAACGCAAGTCCTGCTTGCTGTACTCTGGACGCTCTTAACACGTACGTCTTTTTTATTTTATTACATCGTTCTCACATATAATTATAAATTCAACATTAATGATGTAACTAATATTTTTGTAAAAATATAATTTAAAAGAGTGTCCATGGAGTTTCTTGGCCGTTCTTCTCCATAGGTACCTACGCTTTGGAATGGGCAACTAGCTTCATATTTTCTGACTGACCGACTTCTTGACAATTCAAAAGTGCCTATAAATGGTTTAATTGAAATAAATGCTTTGAGTTTGAGTTCCTGAAAGTAGTTTGTTCATAATTGACTACTGAATCGATATCAGTAACTTTTAATGTAGTTTTTTTTTTTTAAATTAAGTATTTTGCCATAATGACCGGTAATTGAGCCAAAGAAAATTAAATCTTATTTCAAAGCAATAAGACTCAATTTTAAATGTATAAAATAATTTTTGGGTCAACACGATTTTCTTAATAATAATAGATTGCTTTAAAAAAATAGTTTTGGTCATTGTATTATGCTTTTAACTCAATACTTGGGGTGTATGAGGTTTTGCGTTAATTATGTTACAAATTGTAAATTAAATATAAATATTGTTAAATTAAATATTGAAAAGCTAAATCATGGAGTTACATGCCCATACTTTTTTATAGATTTTGAGTATGAATGTCGATGGCTATAAGAGTAGGGGAAGACCAAAGAAACGATGGATGGACTGTGTGGATGATGATATGGTTAGAAAGGGGGTGACTACCGAGATGACGACTGATAGAGAAGTATGGAGGACAAAGGCATGTTGCGTGGACCACAAATAAATTGGGATCAGGACAGGAGTATGATCATGAATTTTTCATAGAAAACTACGCTTTGGAACGTGTAACTTACTTCAACTCTTTAACCCGACGACGTATTTTTGTATGTTTCTATTGAACTGTAAAAGTGTGTTTTTTTTACGTGACATTCCGTCGGAAGCTTCGTGAACACGTTTTAATTTGACGGCCATAGACGTCCGTGGCGGTCAAACAGTTAACTAATCCATACTAATATTATAAATTCGAAAGTAACTCTGTCTGTCTGTCTGTATGTTACCTTTTCACGCCCAAACCACTGAACGGATTTCGATAAAATTTGGCAGAGAGATAGATTGCATCCCGGGGAAGGACATAGGATAGTTTTTATCGACATACCTCGCGGGCGAAGCCGCGGACGGAAGCTAGTATAATATATAATATAATATCCTTTCACATTTCACACAACGCCATATAGTCCCAAGCTAACTCGCAGATTCTGACATTCTGAATCAAAAGGAATGGTGAAATTGAAATAAAAAGTAAGACGTAACTCACCAGCTGCCATGTCTGTCGGAGCCAGAGCTAATATCAGCTTCTGTAAAAAAAAAAAAAACAAAATAAGTTCGAAAGCCAAGTCGCTAATCAATACATACAAGTAAATACAATTGAAGTATCTGTTTGTCGGGAGGGGTCATTGGATGATTTCCCACCATTAAAAAAAAAAAAAAACTGTTTGTAATGTCAAAATAACAGCTTTTTACTAAATGAATACGAAAATAGTACTACAGTAACAAAAAAACACATTTTTTATTTTTGTCTGTTTGTTCCGGCTAATCTTCGAAACAGCTGGACTGATTTTGATAAAATTTGGTATGGGGATACTTTATACTCTGGGAACATAGACAACAAACTAGTGTCCTAAAGTAGTGACACTAACAATCTAAAGAGGTAAAGTTTGTAAGTTTGGATGGTAGAGGGTAATCTCCAAAACTCCTCATCCAATTTCAAAAATTCATTCACTGATAGAAAGCTACGGTTTTGCATAGTGTCATAATATGTTTTATCTACAGCTACACCCATGCTATAAATCCTCTATAAAAGTTTCAGAAGCAGTTAGCTTATTGCCAACATTAAAACAACCAGTGTCATAGTAACCATAATATCATCCAAACGAGTGTTATAATGTTGTACTAAATTTCATTATGCAACTAGTTTTCAAAAAAAGAACATCGCACGTTTCACTACCACAGCGCCGTAATTTAAAAAAAGAACTTACAGGTTATTCGAATTCACGTCGTCTCCGCCAGCCGCCATTTTTGTTCGATATTAGTTTTGCAAAAACCTGTTTCAGAACCTTTATAGAGGATTCATATCATGGGTGTAGATAGTCTTGTACGCAACTGTACATAATTAGGTATTAAAACACTCATGTGATACGATTCGTGTTCCACATTCGTGTTTTAATACCGCTTATTATACAACAGTTGTATAATTAACTATTAGGTTAAAACACGCGGATGAAGCCTCGGGCAAAAGCAAAAGTATAAAATAAAACACTTACGCCTTCCAGTAGAAACATTCTTCAACGAAACATGTTCATCCTTTCTTCGGTCAACTTCGTCGATGTTCGGCTGTTCGGACGCCATCTCTCTTGAAGGCAATCCCCCGTTTGATTGCCGATGGTCTTCCAAAGATCTGTGAATAAAGAATAAGTTTTTTATGCTGTTGAACCGCTACTGTGCTTTAAAGGAAGGGGGGCTCGTGGCTAAATAACAGCCGCTCGAAGGTTGAGCTATGCTTGCCGAGGTTGGTCATCATCCCCTACCATACCATACACACCATGCTCTCCTATAACATTGAAAGTACTAATAAGAGACGGAATGATATAGTATGCGAGTCAAATGCATCCTCTAAATATGTCTTTGTAAACAGATTCTATACTCTTTTAGGCCCATTTCTGTACAAAATAAATTAAATAGGAAATTATGTATCTATAAATTAACACGTTGAACGCCAAGCAACAGACACAATAGAAAATCTATTGTTCGCGGTCACCGGTGACCGCGTTGGCAGTCAACGTGTTAAATAATTACGAATGTAAAAAGATTATTCTGCAATTTTTACTTAGCATATCATATCTACAGTGAGACAGACGATTTACTCGTTGTCTGTAAATAAAACATGTTAGTTTTTTAAGTTAATATTAGTTTTTAATTAGCCGTTATCAGTTGTTATTTTTATATTTTAAAATTGTTAGCATTTTTCTAGCCTGAAACACAGGTTCTACCTAGTTCAGGCAAATGAGTGACTGTGTCCACTATAATTTTTAATTTATGTTACTGTAAACTGCAAATTTTTTATAAATAAACGATATTATTATTATTATTTTTGTTTTGAAATTTTATTTTCTCAGGTTCCTAGAACCATGGTACTTTTATTAAATCTCACGGGTGTAAACCAAGGTGAGATTTAAAGTTTGAGTAGATTAGGTATTTTGTACTGCATTGAAATTATTGTCTAGATCTAATTGTAGGAATTTCCGAACTATGCGACATGTGTTTAATATAGCTGCTTTCTGTAGTGTAAGGTATGTAAATTTGGGAAGATTGATTGCATTTAAACTAATAAATAGTTGTTTCGGGATGTTACCAGTCGTTGATACCACTATTGGGACTGTGGTTACTCTATTCATTTTCCAAACTCGGGTAATTTCTTCTTGTAGCTCTGTATATTTTCTGATTTTTTCGGTGATAGTTTTCTGTATATTATTGTTGTTTGGTACTGCTATATCTATTATGTATGTGTGTTTGTTTTCTTTATCAACAAGTGTTATATCGGGCCTATTGTTATATATTGTATGATCTGTAATTATGGTGCGGTCATAATATAATTTGTAAGATTGGTTTTCTAATACAGCCCTAGGTGAGTATTTGTAGTATGGTGTGTATGGATCCTTCATGAGATTCGTTTTGGGTGAGTGTGCTACAAGCTCCTGTGATGTGTTGTATAGTTTCAGGTTTGCTGTGGCACTTTCTGCATAAATCGCTTCTTACTGTGTTATCTTTGATTACATATTTTCTATAATCCTTGGTATTTATGATTTGGTCTTGCATTATTATTATACCGATATCCGTCCGTGTCTCGAAAAGCACGTTGAACCGTCGGCCTCGGCTGTCATTCTGTTGTTACGGGTAGTCAGTAGCCCGAAAGCCTTATCAAGAGGAATTGTGTTACCAACACAATTCCTGTGTTCCTTTTTTGTGTATTCTGGCAATATTTTCTTACAATTTATGGCAATATTTTCCCTACCACACTTTCGGGTGATATTCCCTCAAACTTTGATTCCCCTCTCACATTTGGCAATGTTCTCTGAACCTCATCATCTGCCTGCTTTTTCCCAACTATGTTAGGGTCGGCTTCCAGTCTAACCGGATGCAGCTGAATACCAGTATTTTACATGGAGCGACTGCCTATCTGACCTCCACAACCCAGTTACTGGGTAATACGATACCCATTGGTAAGACTGGTTGTCAGACTTTAGGGCTTCTGACGACCCATAACGACTGTGAAAGATCCACAAATGACAGCCGGGACCAACGGCTTAACGTGCATTTCGAGGCACAGTATGTAAAGATGGTCACCCATCCACAGACCAACATCGGCAAGCGTAGCTTAACCTGACCGATCGACCTTTGCGGCTGTTATTATTTAGCCACGGGATCCTAAACCTACCTGCCGGTATCATTAGTATGATCAACGGAGTCGTGATGGTTGTCGTTAGGTCTCTGATTAGGTCGCAGCACGAGACGCTTGCGCGACGGCTTCAGACATAGCTTGTCTTCTAGACTCGCGTCTGATTCTTCTAACCCGTCGAAGAGGGATTTCTGTGGAAAAAAATTGTTTTCAAATGTGTTGGTTCCTATGAAGTAACAAAGAAAAATAGTTTATTCTGCACAAATAAAACCACATTACAAGAATATACATATACTGTAATACTAAAAGCCCAGTTTTCGAAAGAAAAATTTAGTTGAAAAGTTTAAATTTAGAAAATCATCTAAACGTATGTTTCCGATCTCGGCAGCATGCAGCAGTGCTGCCGCAGCACTACTGGTCCCCATATATTCTCTATCTAATCTAATATATAAAATTCTCGTGTCACAATGTTAGTTACCATACTCCGAAACGGCTTAACCAATTTTTATGAAATTTTATATGCATATTCAGTAGGTCTGAGAATCGGCTACTATCTATTTTTCATACCCCTAAATCGAAACTTACGCGGGTGAAACCGCGGAGCGCAGCTAGTATTAGTATAAATATAATTTACCCCCTTACTTAATAAACGTTGTATAGCGTCTGTATAGTTACACAAAGCTTTGTCTTCTTCTTTCGAAAGTCAAATTACTGACGACTGAAAGAGAGAAATCGGTGTGTAACTGATCATCCATACTAATATTATAAATTCAAAAGTAACTCTGTCTATCTGTCTGTATGTTAAATTTTCACGCCTAAACCACTGAACGGATTTCGATAAAATTTGCCAGAGAGATAGATTGCATCCTGGGGAAGGACATAGGATAGCTTTTATCGACATACCTCGCGGGCGAAGCCGCAGGCGGAAGCTAGTCTAATATAGTACGTTTATTAAACTCAAAGCATTTATTACAATTAAACCAATTACAGGCACTTTTGAATTGTCAAGGGGTCGGCCAGTCAGTAAGATGAAGCTAGTTGGTATTAGTAAGGGGGTTAGATTATACCTTATCATCGCGCGTCGTCCTGGGTGTGACGGTGAGACGTAACGAGTTAGGCGACGACACGCGGTACGCTGAGCTGCTAGACCTGTCCAGTACTGCCTTCACAGCCGCTGGGTTCGTTGGTTTGAGGACGTCTTCTGCTGTTGTTGCTGCGGAAAGACGAGTGCATAAGTACTTTATGGTTACTACTTTTAACCGCCCGACTTCATATCATATGTCGTGACCAGAGCGCCCGAAAAAAAAAAAACCGGTCAAGTGCGAGTTGGACTCGCACACGATGGGTACCACCATACAACATTTTAAACTAAATTATATAAAATAACGGCAAAAAAAACACGTTTGTTGTATGGGAGCCCCCCTTAGTATTTGTTGTTATAGCGGCAACAGAAATACACATTCTGTGAAAATTTCAACTGTCTAGGTATCACGGTTCATGAGATACAGCCTGGTGACAGACGGACGAACGGACAGCGGAGTCTTAGTAATAGGGTCCCGTTTTACCCTTTGGGTACGGAACCCTAAAAACGAAAAAAAAACCTGGTAGAATACAGTGTAATTACCTAAAAAAAAAAAGCTGATTAAACGATCTGTGGTATTTGGTCGTAAATATACGACCCTGGCGAAATAGGTACGACAATATTTGTCGGATTAATCCGGCGTAAGCGGTTAAAAGGTGGGCAGCGGGATTGTCCGAAAGGGTTACTGACTTACTTTTATAACCGACAGAAATAATACTTTCTTGAATCAAATCATATTTTAATCAACATACATGTGTAATGGGACCGACCTCAACGCGCATCTTGTTAGGGGTTGTTCACTGACACTCTGTATACTCAGATTTCATAAAATGTGTTGGATAACCAAATAAAAAAAAAACTGTCACTCCAGGAGTGCCGACAGAAGTGAAAACAAAACACAAACAGAATACTTTGCCATCACTCACTGACATATCGGATATACAATAAAAAACCCGAGTACATCCCGAGGACAGCCGAACACATCCGAATGTAGCGCGGTGTCGGTAACAGTGACGCGAGTTCAATGTTTTTTTTTTCCCATCTCAAAAAAGAAGTTTTCACTTCAAAAATAGTTAATGTAAAGCTAATTAAACACTCACATGAATCCGGCAACAAATCCTTGAAGAGCGGCGAGTCGCCATACGGCCGTGCTGCTAACGTTAAAATTTGTTCGTGAACATTGCCGCCGGCTGAAGAACCGGACAGACTATTGCTGTAACAAAGTCAAAGTATTTTATGTTTTGCCTTGAAATGCGTACAAATTAGGCATAAAAAAAAACTACAAACTAAATAAAACTGTTTCAAACAAGTATCGTCGTAAACAAGATAGAATAACAAGCGGATCGGACATTTTGAGAGAATGTCACAAGAATGTTATATTAGTACATTTTTATCTTGAACATCACACCACACCACACCACAGGCTACCTGCAATACTGTCTCTCCTTTCCTCATTAATAAACGTTGTATAGCGTCTGTATACTGGCTTTTTTTTACCGTCTCAGATGTTCAGATAAATAACAGTGTACTCACTTCATTCCCGCAGCAGGGTTGTTGAGCATGCCACCCATCCCCATACCGCCCAAAGAACTGTTGTTGCCGAACATGCCGCCGCCGAGCCCGCTGTCGAGACCTGATAACAATATCTTGATCAAACATCACGCCTGTATTGAGGTGAAGGGGGTAAGATGTGTGTGGTAAACTTATATTTCACCTGTTCATCATCTGCCTAGCTTTTTCCCAACTATGTTGGGGTTGGCTTCCAGTCTAACCGGATGCAGCTGTATAATGCACTAACGCTTAGTCGAGCATTTAGCTCGAATAAGCATTAGTGCATTATTAGTGTATGGTTTCACCATACAACTAAAAAGCGCAGCAGTAAAAAATTTTGAAAATTTGCCTCTATTGGGTGTAACTCTGCGGCGCGACGATCGTGTTCACTCGAAAATTACCGAAGCGCACACTTTCTCTGGTTTAACTGTAATTTATCTTTGAATACCTATTAAGGAGGAACTCACCAGTCTTAAAGGTATTCTGCGCTTGTTGTGGGAACATGGTGGCACCTAGCTGTCCAAAAGCTGGTGCTGCAGGCTTGGCTTGGAATTGGTTTGTACCTAAACCGCCCCCTAGACCTGTACCTGTGAACGTTGATATAAGGATTCATTTTGTTTGACAAAATACTAAAGAGAGTCGGATCGCTTTCTTCGGCTGAAATATCCATTTCCGAACATATTCGTCACAGATTGAAAAAAAAAACGTTTTTTTTTTTTGAAGTGTATAGAGTTGTTGATCAACAATGCGCCGTTACAGTGGCGCCATTAATTTAACACACGGATAGGGCTAGTGGCCAGTAATCATAAAAGTTATAACAACATAAATAATTCGTAATTTGAAATAAACCGCCTGCGCCGCACGCCGACATAGGACTTTCTCTCTCTTTCCTTCAGGAAAGAGCTTACTCTTTGCACTTGTTGCGATGTTATGATCCGTGACCCCGGCAAATGATCCCTGAGCTACATTTCTTCAAGTAAAACTTGCTCCAAGATGCTATTTTAGAAAAATGTTTGCGAAATCGTTTACGTGTGTTATATTAATTTCGCCCTTAAAGCAGCACGCTGTTTATTTAGTTCTTCCTTGGTTGTAACAGCTCTATATTAGATATCATCCCGCGTTCGTATTTCCGAATATAGCCGATGATGCCCGAAGCGCATACATTTCTTTGGAAAGCTGTATGATTAACCTACCCATACCAGGCTGTTGCGTGTTGAAACCGAACGTAGGCGCTGTGGTCGGCTTGCCGAAGCTCTGATGTCCTCCGAACAGACCGCCGGAGCTGGACGTAGTGGTGCCGAAAGCTCCCGTCGTCATTGAGCCGAAAGCTATTGAAAAGAATACTGAATGTTAATAATAGAACAATTTTATTCATAAGTTCACATTTAAATTATAAATTACACATAAGTTATATCATTACAAAGTTAATTATTAATTTTAAGAAAAAAAAAAAGGTTATACTTAAAATAAATCTACTACTTATATTGGTTATTATAAATTCGAAAGTAACTCTGTCTGTCTGTCTGTATGTTACCTTTTCACGCCTAAACCACTGAACGGATTTCGATAAAATTTGGCAGAGATAGATTGCATCCCGGGGAAGAATATAGGATAGTTTTTATCGACATACCTCGCTAGTAAGTTATATTATTACAAAGTTAGTATAGTAAGTATTTTTCTGTATTTTGTAGCATGTAACTGTTTTTTTGTCCCAAATAAAAATTTAAAAAAAAAACATTTACAATTACAATAACTTTTTTAGACATTTTTTATATTTATCGAGAGGTTGGTTGTAGTTTTGTTTTGTAGCTGCGTCCAGTTAAAATGGAAGCCAGCCCCAACATAGTGGGGAAAATGTTAAGCAGATGATGACTGTCTACATAATAAACTCACCCGGCGCCTGCGTGCCGAAGGTAGGCGCCTGTGTCTTGGCGCCGAACACGCCGCCGGAGCCGAAGGCGCCGAAGCCCGCGCTGGCGCCCGGCGCGCCGAAGCCCGAGCTGGCGGGCTTGGCGCTGCCGAACAGCAGCCCGCCGGGCTGTTGCTGTACCACGCGTGGCGAGTTAGGGATGGCTTGATGATTTAACATAGCAGCTGCAATCCCCGAATGGGTAGGCAGAGTTGCACAAGCACTTTGAAAGCAAGGCTAAAACTGTCACTAGCAAGAGCGCGTGCGTACGCGCAGTCACGCATCGCGTCACTTATCATTTTAATAATGTCTAAATGTTGAGGAATATAATTTCAAGAGTAGACTCGCCTATTATTGAAGTGACCCTAATATTCTCAACAACTATCGAAGCAGTCAAAATAAGTAAAAAAATTAAAACTCACCTGGGTCTGTGTGGTAGCACCAAACCCAAAAGTAGAGGTGTTGGTGCCGAAAGTGGGCGCTTGAGTGGTAGTGGCGCCGAACAGTCCTGTACCACCTGGAAAAAAATAAAAACCGTTCATCATCATCATCATCATCAATCCTCCTGCCTTTAAGAGCGTTTACGACGTACGGCATTTCGTAAAAACTTTCAAGCTCTCGTTTTTGGAAATGAATGAACCGATTTTAATGAAACTTCATACGCAGCAGGATACAAAGGTGTAAAAAATTTAGAACATTTTCGAAAAATAGCGTTAGAAAGTTACTTAAGAAAATTTTAGAAAAATTGTGTTACAGCCAAATTAGACCGATTTTAAAGTTTCCATAAAAACAGATTTCCATCTTTTTTTAAACAAGACATTTCAAAAATGTTCTTAAGTAACTTTTTACCTTGAACGACTACCCATCCAAAACATGACCTCAGAAATATGAGGCAGTTTTCTGAGGTCATATTTTGGATGATTTGAAGCGTCGCTTAATCTAAAAAAATAGGGTCACATACCGGCAGGTTGTGCAGCCCCAAAAGCCGGTTTATTAGCACCGAACAGCCCTGTTGTGTTGGTCGTCTGTGCATTGTTGGCGAAGGAGAACGACGAGGGTTGCTGTGCGAAGCCAGCACCTCCCAGACTTCCGCCGCCGAAAACTGAGGGGGCGCTGGTCGTGGCTGGCTGGCCGAATGCTGGTAAAAAGAAAATAGTAAGAAAAAAGAAAAAAAAAACGACGGGTTGCACTCCGGGAGTGCCGGCAGAAGTGAAACTTTGAATATTAACGTTGTGCATTTTTTTTTTTAATGGTTAAGGAATAATTTTGCACGAATTGCTTTAATTATCAGTATAAAAGTACCATCATTTATGTGGTAGAATACAAAATTTATTTATTGCGCTATCGTACACAAACATGACAATTTATATTGCATTAAAAAGTTTATCTCTCAGAAAAATGAACTTCACCGCGCCGTAGAAAGAGAGGGGGATACTTCCTCTCCCACGCCGCGCCGGCTGTTTGCTCTCCATCCGTCTTACGAATTTTCGACCAGGTCACGTGTCCTGACGCGAGTTTAACATTTTCTACCCATTAAAAAAAAAGTGTACAGAGGCCAGCACATCAACCTACCCCAATCTGTAAAATTTTCCCAATTGAATATGAACCTTATCTGTTTGTGGTAAAGTTGAAAATCTATCAAAGAAATTTTACAGATTGGGGTAACTTGATGTGCTGGCCTCTGTATAACGCCGCTAAAGAAGTTTTCACTTCAAAAATAAAGTTTATTTGGACACATTTCGTGAAACACAAAACACCAAGCATCTGCCTGCCTTTTCCCAACTATGTTGGGGTCGGCTTCCAGTCTAACCGGTTGCAGCTGCATACCAGTATTTTACATGGAGCGACTGCCTATCTGACCTCCACAACCCACTTACTGGGTAATACGATACCCCTTGGTAAGACTGGTTGTCAGGCTTTCGGGCTTCTGACGACCCGTAACGACTGTCAAGGATCCACGAACGACAGCCGGGACCAACGACTTTTAGTTGCTTGATGTAGTTGAGAACATCTGTTTTTAGGGTTCCGTACCTCAAAAGGAAAAAACGGAACCCTTATAGGATCACTTTGGTGTCCGTTTGTCTATCTGTCAAGACCCTTTTATCTCGGGAACGCGTGGAGGTTTCGAGGTGAAATTAAAAACCATATACTCAGGTCTAAGAGTCCCTTGAAGCTGTGAAAAAATCAAACTTTTAAGTTAACGTAAAAAAAAAACGAATATTTCGACACTCTCAAGGGAATCAAAATTAATAGGGAACTTCCCGTTGACCTAGAATCATGAAATTTGACAAGAAGCAATGTCATGTAGCTTGAAGCAAAGGAAAAAAAAATGCGAAAACCGTAAATTTGAAGTTACATACTGTTGCGCGCCACAATTGATATTCGTTACCACTAGCGCCATCTAGTATCGAGTAGAAGAACTAGTGTCAAGAACCTTCTAGAAGCTTCGATGATAGAACTTTCTAGAACTATCGACATCTGGTCAGTTGGGGCCGGAATGTACTCGAACATTCTAGATGTTTCTACAATAGAAGGTTCTAGAACAATGTGAGCCCTATATAAGGCGGGAATGCTCCGCGAGCCGACACAGTCTTGGATAAGCGATACAAGCGAAAACATCGAAAGGAAAGCGATCTTCAAGTGCGACTTAGAAGTGATCAGTAGTGCAATTGTGTTTTGTAATAGTGCTTTAAAGTTGTAATTTGTGTTTCTAATTAAAGTGTCTATTTTTGGTTAATAAATCGGCGTTTTTAATTGTAACGAACCCCAAGCTCGTAACAATTGGTGTCAGAAGCAGGGATTAAAATCATGCCGATTTTACCCAAGGACGACACTGAGGGTATCCGTACCCGGAGTCAACGCCAACAGGAGACGGACCAGAGACGTTTTGGTGGAGCTCCGCCACAGAGGTCGGAGGGCCAGATACCGACCACGGAGGCCGGCCCGCCCACAGCTGCTCCAGCATCATCAGCACCAGATTTTGCTGCTCTGATGATGATGCTGCAGGAGCAGGCTCGTCGTCAGGAGGAACAGGCTCGCCGGCTAGAAGAACAGCTCCAGCGTGATAAGGAGGAACAGGCTCGCCGACAGGAGGAACAGGCTCGCCGGCTAGAAGAGCAGCTCCAGCGTGATAAGGAGGAACAGGCTCGCCGACAGGAAGAGCAGATGCTCCTTATGAAGGACCTTCATGCTACCTTCGGGAAAGACATGAAGGAGGTGAAGGATAAGGTTGCTCAACATGACAACCGCCTGTCGGAAGCTGAAACCCGAATCGACCAAGTGAATAATCGGGTTGACAACGTGATGGCTGACGTGAAGAAAACCGTGATGGCTGACGTGAAGAAAACATTGGATTACATTAAACTTGGGGATGGAATCGCAGCTCCCGTAGCTACAACACCTTCGCTACGTGGATTCAAAGTGCCACCATTCGACGGAACTTCTTCTTGGTCGGCCTACAAAATCCAGTTCGAGGCTGTCATGAAGGCGAACGGGTGGGATAAAAATCAGGCCATGACTGCCCTCACCCTAGGCCTGCGCGACCAGGCCTTAACTGTTCTGGAAGCTATCGGTAAGGAAGTGACTTACGAGCAGCTCCTTGAGGCATTGGAGGCTCGGTATGGTGACGCTCACTTGGAACACGTGTTTCGTGCGCAGCTCAAGGATCGCGTGCAACGCAGCAGCGAAAACCTGCAGCAGTGGGCCCTTGAAGTGGAGAAGCTGGTTCGCAAAGCTTACCAGTCCGTACCTGCGCTTATTGGTGGGAACCTGGTGCAGGCATTCATCGACGGCATCCGCGACCTTGAGGTTAGAGCAGCTGTGAGGCTCGGTCACCACGGGACGCTTAAGGACGCCTTGGCCCACGCACTGGAGGTGGAAGCTGTGCGGCAGGATCATCGTTCCCACCGCGTCAGGGAGGTCACAGCGGCTACAGTTCGCGATCGTAATAAAGGATACAGCCCTAGGTGCTACGGCTGTGGGGAAAGGGGCCACCTTCGATCCAGTTGCCCTAAGCGAACTGCAGGAAGAGAAGAATGGCCTATCCGTCAGTGGCCAAGAAGATTGCCGGTAGCATGTGAAAAAGAAGTGGAAACCATAATTGAAGGAAAGGTGAAGGGTGGTGTTATTGAACCTTCATCTAGTTCATGGTGTTCACCTCTAGTGCTAGTAAGGAAGAAAGACTGCAAGCATTGTACTAGGCAAGAAAGTAAAGAAGTCGTACCTGTGAGGATGCTCAGGACAGACCTCAGCAACGAGTGGAAGGAAAGACTACAACGTGCACAGCAGGAAGATTTGGACATCAAGCCGATTCTGGAGTGGATGAAGGCCAGAGCTCCTAAGCCCAGGTGGAGCGATGTCTCTAGTTCGGTCACAAAAAGCTATTGGGCCCAATGGGACAGCTTGGTGATTCAGGATGAAGTCTTGTGCCGTAAATGGGAAAATGCTCGGGGAGACAGCTGTCATCTGCAAATGGTTGTCCCTAAAGCTCGAGTGCCGGATGTTCTACAGCTGTACCATAATGGTTGTTCAGGAGGTCATCTGGGAGTAAAACGGACTCTACTGAAGATACGAGAACGGTTTTACTGGGTCCACTGTCGGGACGATGTCGAGGACTGGTGTCGCAAATGTACAAGTTGTGCAGCTGTAAAGGGACCTCAGACACGTAGTAGAGGTGCATTGAAATTGTACAATGTTGGTGCACCATGGGAGAGAATAGCCCTAGATGTTGCTGGACCTTTTCCGGAAAGTGAAAGTGGTAACAAGTATTTCATGGTTGTGATGGATTACTTCACTAAGTGGCCGGAAGTCTTCGCCATTCCAAACCAAGAAGCTTCAACAGTTGCAGATAAACTGGTGCATGAAGTCTTCTGCCGTTTTGGAGTACCCTTGGAGATTCACAGTGATCAAGGAAGGAATTTTGAGTCCCAAATATTCCAGGAAACTTGTCGAGTTATGGGTACTCATAAAACTAGAACAACTTCTTACCACCCACAATCGGATGGAATGGTGGAACGATTTAATCAGACATTGGAGAGATACCTGGCAAAAGTTGTGGAAAATCGGCAACGAGATTGGGACAAGCACATACAACCGTTTTTGTTGTCATATCGAAGCGCTGTTCACGAAAGTACATCGGTGACACCAGCTTTCGCAAACTTTGGAAGAGAATTACGACTGCCTGCAGACCTGATCACCGGAATACCACCTGATGCCCCACGCAGTATAACCGATTATGCGAATGACTTGCGGAACAAAATGAATGACATTTATGAGCACGTCAGACAATCAGGCCAGCAAATGTCTGAAAAGATGAAAACCCGTTATGACCGAAAAATTAACAATAAAGGGTTCGACGAAGGCTCACTGGTGTGGTTGCACAATCCAGTCCGCAGCAATGGAAAATCTCCTAAGCTTCAAGCTAAATGGGACGGACCGTACCGGATTGTGACAAAGATCAATGACGTAACCTACCGGATACAGAAAGGTGCAAGAGGTACTCCTAAGATCGTCCATGTGGATCGACTGGCGCGTTATTATGGGGCCGATAATGCTCGGGACGAGCATGTCTTAGGAGGGGGCAGTGTTGCGCGCCACAATTGATATTCGTTACCACTAGCGCCATCTAGTATCGAGTAGAAGAACTAGTGTCAAGAACCTTCTAGAAGCTTCGATGATAGAACTTTCTAGAACTATCGACATCTGGTCAGTTGGGGCCGGAATGTACTCGAACATTCTAGATGTTTCTACAATAGAAGGTTCTAGAACAATGTGAGGCCTATATAAGGCGGGAATGCTCCGCGAGCCGACACAGTCTTGGATAAGCGATACAAGCGAAAACATCGAAAGGAAAGCGATCTTCAAGTGCGACTTAGAAGTGATCAGTAGTGCAATTGTGTTTTGTAATAGTGCTTTAAAGTTGTAATTTGTGTTTCTAATTAAAGTGTCTATTTTTGGTTAATAAATCGGCGTTTTTAATTGTAACGAACCCCAAGCTCGTAACAATACCAACAAATTTGAAACCCTCGGTGCGCGAGTCCGACTCGCACCGATTTTTTTTTTGTAATATCTTATTTAGATAAATATACCCATCACGTCTGCGGAGTTCCGCTAGCTAATTTAGTTTGTCCCTGTATATCGCGTGTTAAGACCAACTGGACTTTGAGGGTCGAGAAGTTGGAGTCGCGTCACAACACGAACTTCAAGTCGCTCGTGGTGCGTGTTCCGACACATCATCTCGAGAAATTCCTCAAGGAAGAGTTCTGGCCGAAGGGTGTTGTGTACCGCCGGTTTCGTGGCCGGCTACATGACACCAGTCAGCGAAACACGACGCAGACACTTCGTGTATGTTAGTGTTAGTTTTTTTTTAGTATAATGTTGTATGTATTTATAGTATTTTTTAAGTTACTTATATTAATATTGTATTGTATGTGTTTATATGGGTCTTGATGCCTGAAATAAATGGATAAATAAATAATAAATAAATAAATATCCTACAAATCTGTTACTCACAAGTATTCCCAAACAGCGGTTTATTCTCAGGCTGCTGCTGGAACCCTCCGAACACTCCGCTCGTGTTGCCTTTCCTGCCGGCCACGTAGTCTTCAAGGCGAAGCTCTTCTAAAGACTTGTTCTCATATTCCTGTAGACAATTAGTTATTTATGCAACTGTTCCTCGAGTGATAGTGGTGGTGGTGGTGGTTGTGGTGGTGAGGTGGTTGTTGTGGTGGTGGTGCAGGTGAGGTAGTGGTGGTGGTGTGGTGGTGGCTGTGGTGGTGAAGTGGTGGTGAGGTAGTGGTGGTGGTGGCTGTGGTGGTGAGGTGGTTGTGGTGGTGGTGAGATGGTTGTGGTGAGGTGGAGGTGGTGGTGAGGTGGTTGTGGTGGTGAGGTGGTTGTGGTGGTGAGGTGGTTGTGGTGGTGAGGTAGTGGTAGTGGTGGTGTGGTGGTGAGGTAGTGGTGGTGGTGGTGTGGTGGTGAGGTAGCGGTGGTGGTGGCTGTGGTGGTGAGGTGGTTGTGGTGGTGGTGAGGTGGATGTGGTGAGGTGGTTGTGGTGGTGAGGTAGTTGTGGTGGTGAGGTAGTGGTGGTGGTAGTTATGGTGGTGGTGAGGTGATGGTGAGGTAGTGGTGGTGGTGGTGTGGTGGTGAGGTAGTGGTGGTGGTGGTGTGGTGGTGAGGTAGTGGTGGTGGTGGTGTGGTGGTGAGGTAGTGGTAGTGGTGGTGGTGGTGTGGTGGTGAGGTGGTGATGGTGGTGGTGGTGAGATAGTGGTGGTGGTGGTAAGGTGGTGGTTATCTTACCTTCATACAAGTAATACAATGGTGTTTGATGTTCACGCTCTGCGAGGTGCCTGACTTGACGACCACATCTGTGCCCACTACGGGGTTGTACTTGACGTGCGCTGTGCCAGATTGCTGTTGTTGTTGTTGTTGACCGAATGCACCCGCTAGAAAGATAGGAAATAAATGTATTTACATAAAATATAATTTACTACAGAACAGTTAGATTTAGGGGCCGATTTCACCAACGACATATATGATGATAATGACGAATCTCTCCACTTACCAGTATTAGTGGAGAACAGTCCTCCACCGCCGAGGGTGTTAGTCTGCTGCCCGAACAGACCGGTTCCAGTGGAAGGAGTGGATCCGAAGAGACTGCTGCCGGCCGTGGCGCCTGTTGTGGTGGTTCCGCCGAAGCCAAAGCCTGGTGATGAAATATTTCAATTATTATTATTACTAAATACATAATCTATACTTTAAGAAGGACATTTCATTAATTCAATATCTTAATATCGACTTGAATAAACCATGACTGTATACTTTTTGCATGCCTTACGGTAGAATCACTTGAAACATGTATCTATATTAACAACACCATTGTAACAGTGTTTTCTGCAAAAATAAATAATTTGATTTGATTTGATTTTGATGGAGT
Source organism: Gortyna flavago (assembly GCA_963669345.1). Taxonomy (NCBI): domain Eukaryota; kingdom Metazoa; phylum Arthropoda; class Insecta; order Lepidoptera; family Noctuidae; genus Gortyna; species Gortyna flavago. The sequence goes on from OY770154.1 coordinate 6,064,742, forward strand.
TTAGTTCTGGTGATTAGTTCTTTGAGAAACATATCAGACGCCTTAAAAAAACACTTTTTAACAATAAGTTAAAGGAAACTAAAAAACATAGCGAAAGGTATATCATCTCTGCCTAACCCTTCGCCCCGACACAGGCGTGATGTTTTATGTAATTTAATTTGGCGAATTAAGCCTTTACATTCAAAACTCACCAGTAGGCTTAGCTCCAAATGCGGTCTGATTATGTGTAGCCCCGAACAGCCCTCCACCGACTGTAGAAGTATTTCCAAACAGGCCTCCGGTGGCTGGCTGCGCAGCCCCGAATCCAAAGCCCGAGGTGCTAGCGCCGAAGCCTGCAGTCGATGTTGAGGCTGTGGAGCCCCCGAATAGGCCTCCAGTTGTGTTCGTAATGCCGAAAAGACCTATTGGGATGGGACATAATTATAAGGTGTTTTTCAAAGGAAGTATAGTATTTTTATCTCAAGAAGCAACACGTGCTTTACTTGTGTTAACTAAGTGAACAAACACGCTGTGGATGTGTGTCTCGGACGGCACCGAGCTTGCATTTACACACACATTCACGCTGCTGTGGATGTGTGTCTCGGACGGGACCGAGCTTGCGCTTACACACACATTCGCGCTGTGGATGTGTCTCGGACGGGACCGAGCTTGCGCTTACACACACATTCGCGCTGTGGAATTGTCTCGGACGGGACCGAGCTTGCGCTTACACACACATTCGCGCTGTGGATGTGTCTCGGACGGGACCGAGCTTGCGCTTACACACACATTCGCGCTGTGGATGTGTCTCGGACGGGACCGAGCTTGCGCTTACACACACATTCGCGCTGTGGATGTGTCTCGGACGGGACCGAGCTTGAGCTTATACGCACATTCACAGCTTGTTTGTACTCTTGGTTACCACAAATAAACCGCGCGTCACTTCGTGATGTTAAATTACTGTAATAAGGGAGGGATGCGCTAAGATCTCCCGAGAAATTGAAATTTTCGGATTTTAATTATCTTATAAATTGATACCTGACATTTTAATATCGCGCGCTAACCTGGCGCTTTCGATTTAAAAGATGCAGGATGAATATAAAACCAATTTTACTATAATATTATATACTTTAGTTACTGCAATTTTGTATGGAACAGCTTTTTTTTTTCTTTAGTAAAAGAAAGACTGGTCATCTGTGTTAGCTTTTTCCTATCTATGTTGGAGGCGGCTGCCAGTCTAACCGGATGCAGCTGAATACCAGTATTTTACATGGAGCGACTGCCCATCTGACCTCCACAACCCAGTTACTGGGTAATACGATAACCCTTGGTAAGGCTGGTTGTCAGACTTTCAGGCTTCTGACGACCCCTAACGACTGTTAAAGATCCACGAATGACAGCCGGGACCAACGGCTTAACGTGCTTTCCGAGGCACGGAGGGGTCTTGGTATATGAAGATGGTCACCAATCCACGAACCAACCGCGGCAAGCGTAGCTTAAGCAGACAGTCTTTTTGTGTCTATTCATGTCATTTTTACTTGAGCAAATTTCAGCTTTACCTGCATGCAATTAAAGTTGATTTTGCATCGTTTAGTTGTTTTTTTTTTCTCTTGAATGATCATAAAACATTCAACAGACACTAAACCTTAGGTGTATGTTTTAAAGTTACTTCTCCAAAATAACATAAATTGTGAATTTAATATAGAATACATACCTCCACCAGTCGCAGGTTGCGTCGAGGTAGCTGCCCCGAACGCGGGCGGAGCGCCAAACGCGCTTGTACCAGTCGTCGGCTTGAAGCCCCCGAAGGGCGAAGCCGTCGATGTCCCCGAATTGAAGGAACCTGAGGAAATTTTAAGAAGTTTTTACACTGTCTTTTGTTTTTTTAATTCTGTGACCCTGACAATTTGTATCTTTTAATTTTGGTTATTTTAATTGCATTGACATTTTATTTTAATTTTAATTCTGTGACCTTTTCAATGTTTAATTTGTATTCGTTAATTTATTTTATTTGTATTGAAATTTTATTCAGAGGCATTTTATGTAGAGAAATATTATTCTGTGGCATGGTGATATTTTTATTTTATGTAATATGGGTCTTGCCTGTTCTTTTTTTTTGTGGGTTATGGAGGTCAGATAGGCAGACACTCCATGCAAAATACTGGTATTCAGCTGCATCCGGTTAGACTGGCAGCCAACCACAACACAGTTGGGACTAGTGATGTTCAAATCCGCTTTAAACTAAAATCGTGTTATAGACTATAAACTATATTTTTCTAGCGCGTTGTTTTATACGCTATCATTATAACACGTTATTACAAAACTTGGCCGCAGTCTGAACGCGGAGACATTATCATTTTATCTGGCAACACGCTAGTTATCTCGCAACGCGCTGTACACGAAAGAATATAATAATATCTCATGAAGCGTTATAGATCAATGAACTTTCCTTCATACTTTCCAGGCTTAGGACTGTCTATAGTAAAATTGATTAAATTTTATTAAGTATAAAAGTTTTGTGAGACAATTATTATTTATTATAGGCGTATTTACTAAAACTTATTTACAAATCACTATCCACAGTTTCACTTTGTCACACAGTAACATCCTACCTATTTACAATTATTAAAAACGAACACACAATATTTACAATAGCACGACGAATGTATCATGTACGAAACATGAGAATTATTATAAGTATTTACAATTACAGTACTGTAGTACTAATAAGTTGCACAGCAACAAAATCATTATTTAGAAAAAAACGTGCGAGGGCCGTGTTTGTTTACAAAACAACGCGTACGTAATAATAACAGGTACCGCGAGCCAACCGGCCGACTGCCGCCCGAGTTCACACGACTTCGCCCGAGTGCCCCGACGCGCTGTGACGCTGTGAGTGAGACTAGTGAGACTATAAAAGTTATAAAACTATAATGCTATCCCGCTCAAGCCTCGCTGTGTACCTTTAGAATATGAGACGCCTAGTTTGTTGAGACGTTATATTTCTAGCGCGAAGTCAGAGTCGGGACAACAAACGCTAGATGCTATAAATAAATAGCGTGCTATTTTTTGACGCTATACGTTTTATTAACCACCACTAGTTGGGACCGTAGTTGGAAAAAGGGTAGGCAGATTTTAGATTATAGAGACAAACGCTGAGCGGTCCTAGGTTCGATTCCCAGGTTGGGAAAATTGTTATTGCATTATTTTTACAAGGAAATTCTGAGAGTGTGGTATAGACTTCTGCCCAACCGTTCATAGAATTAAGGCGTGATGTTATGTGTTACTGTTACTTTTCAGTAGCAGACTAGTCTAGATTAGTGCCCGGTAGACGCCAATGGACCCTCTATTGTATAGGACTTAAGAGCGTTTATGCCGTACGGCATTTCACACAAACTTTCAAGCCCTTGTTTTTCGAAATGAATGAACCGATTCTAATGAAACTTCATACGCATAAGCAGGATACAAAGGTCCAAAAAGTTACTTAAGAACATTTTCGAAATGTCTTATTTAAAAAAAAGATAACTGGTGATCTCTGTTTCTATGGAAACTTTAAAATCGGTCTAATCTGGCTGTAACACAATTTTTCGAAAATGTTCTTAACTAACTTTTTAGACCTTTGTAATCCTGCTTATGCGTATGAAGTTTCATTAAAATCGGTTCATTCATTTCGAAAAACAAGGGCTTGAAAGTATGTATGAAATGCCGTACGGCGTAAACGCTCTTAAACATAATTTGGCGAATTGTGGGCGTACTACATAGAAACACCTGTGCCCTGGGTACTCTTCGAGCATTACAAAGGTGATGACTTTTTTTAAGCAACTTTCTGTGGTATAGACAGCTTGTCCCAATGACGCATCGCGTTATTAGGGTTCCGTACCTCAAAAGGAAAAAACGGAACCCTTATAGGATCACTCGTGTGTCTGTCTGTCTGTCTGTCCGTCTGTCACAGCCAATTTGCTCCGAATCTTATGGACCGATTAAGTTGAAATTTGGTACACATATGAATCTCTGTGACCCAAACACAGACGTGTAACGTAAATAAATGAGTTTTGAAAATGGAAGTCATTTTTGAGGGGTAAATAGACAATTAAAAAAAAAAAGTTTCGCGATCTGTACCGTGTGACATATCAAATGAAAGGGCTTATCGTGAGGATCTCAAATATATTTTTTTCATAATTTTAAAGTAAATTGTATTAAAGTTATTTAAGACAATATACGGAAATTTACCATTCCCTCCCCTTATCTCCGAAACTACTGAGCCTAAAATTTGGAAAAAAATACAGAAAATAGTTCTATACCTATAGATTACAGGAAAATTAATAAGAAGTCTATGATCTTGAAACAACATGGTAAATCTCTCAATATTGTGCGTACAAACTTACATTTTCAGTTGGAATGTATGGGAGAACATGTTTTTCAACTACAACGTTAAATTTGTTCTTGGGATAAATTCATTCCAACTACGGAACCCTTCATTGTGCGTGGTCCGACACGTACTTGGCCGGTTTTTTCATCAATAAATTCAATACCTACTTTTGATTTGTTTTCATTATTATCAATAAATTGAGGAAAACAATACTTGACATATTTAATCTAAAGGATATCAGCAATTGTGTGATGTCATAATGATACATCACGCCTACATTTTTGGAAGGTTAGGCAGGGTAGGTGCAACCCATATTTCAACAGTTATATTTAAGTACTTTCGATGTAATAGGGGGCGACTCTATTTCTATTTACCGGGTATCCTGAGGTGCTATTGAAAAATTCCCAATAGACCAATAGCACAACATGGCCTGGGGATCGAACCCATGACCCTTATTTTAACAGCCGTTCTAGCGATCACTAGACCAACGAGGTATTCACAGCAAAACATTCTCGAAATTACTTTACTCAACATTAAGTCGAACTTGTGATTCAAGCCCTGGCTGCTTACTCTCGAACATAATTCCGATAGATCGACATTGGTCAAACGTCAGTTGGTTGAGTTAAACGTCAGGGATTGGCTAGACTCAGTGAGTCCAGCCAATCTCTGACGTTTGACTGAAAATTCCAATGTCGATCTATCGGAATTAAATTCGAGAGTAAGCACCCTGGTGGGCGGGGTCATAACAGTGTTATAACGTTGTTGCAATTTTGCTTACACGGCAGGTGATTTTATTTTATTTTTGTAAAAGATTGTCACTTATAACATCGCCTTGGATGATTCTGTAAAGTTGTAATAACTGTGGTTTAAATAAATAAAATTATTATTATCTAATATATAAAATTCTCGTGTCACAGTTTTCGTTGCCATACTCCTCCGAAACGGCTTGACCGATTTTGATGAAATTTTTTGTGCTTATCCGGTATCTATGAGAATCGGCCAACATCTATTTTTCATACCCCCTAAATCGAAACTTACGCGGGTGAAACCGCGGGGCACAGCTAGTTATTATTATAAATAATAATTTTATAATTAGATCGCACAGGACAGGGAGGTTTGGAAGAAAAAAGGGGAGGCCTTTGCCCAGCAGTGGGACACAAAATAGGCTAACAAATATAAAAATAAATAATAAATTATTATTTGTATACTGCAGTATGGATTCTCCGCCGTTACGTCACAATCACAAGTAAACGGAGATGACTCATCATGCATACAAATATTTGCATGTATGAATCACCAATGTTGTCATTAACGTCATGGAAAATTTTCTAATATTGCACGAATTAAATTGCGTCACAATTCTTCTTCGTGTTATCGATAATTCCATTTCTATATTTTATGCAAGCTTCGACCGGAATACGGAGAAGATGGGGAGGAAAATGGCTCAGCTACTGACTCAGCATATAATGTTCCACCACTGGGGCACAGGCCTCCTCTCTGGGAGAGAGAGTGGGCCGTAATAAACCACGCGGGCACAGTGCGGGTTGGGTTTGGTGTAACATTTTCGAAATGTTTTATTAAAAAAAAGAGCAACTGGAAATCTCTGTTTCTATGAAAAATTTAAAATCGGTCTAATTTGGCTGTAACACTATTTTTCGAAAATGTTCTTGTGCGCAACGCACCTTTTTTACAGCTATTAACTTTTTAATGATAATGTATTTTGTACAGTGTTTCTTTAAATTTAGAATAGGTTCTTTTATAGTTTTTTGTTCTGCTGTTTTAATAAATCAGTCTACCAACGATCATCGCGCCTTTCGCTTTATGTAGTTCAGTCTCATATAAAATAAGAAAAGTCCTAGAACCAGCAGTTGGTGATACAGACTCAGTCCGCTATATCGTGGTCCTTCGACAGCCAATCTAGTAGGTTGTGGTAATGGTCCTTACTCGTGCGGGTGCCAAGATGGGAGCTGAAGGGAACGCTGCGGAGAGGGAGCTGGAACTCCCAGGCCCCAGCCACTCATCCGCCGACGCGGCGGCCGCAGTCCAGACCCCTTCGAGGCCCGTCTCCGGCAATCAGACCCCGCTGAGGCCCGACACTACCATCCAGACTCAGTCGAGAACAGTAAGTAGAACTTCATCTCGTTCTTCTGCTACAATGGTGGCTAGAAAGTTAGCCGCAGAGGCGTTACATGCTCGCCGTATGGCTGATTTGGAGCAGGAGACCGCAGAGAGGGCTGCCGCGGTCGCTGCGCGAGAGCGCGAGGCAGCGGAGTTGGAACTCCGAGCGGAATTGGCGGCTATAGATGCCGATGCCAGTCATCGTAGTTCGTTATGCAGCCGTTCAGTCGATGACTGGCTGCAGAAATCGCAAAATGCTTTGAAAGCTGATCCAGATGGCATAACTGACCCCGTTGATTTTAACAAAATTATCTCGGTCGGCCCCTCTCGCCTGGCTCTAGTTTCCCCAGTCCCGGTAACGCCTATAAAACCGGCTGACCTAGCCACCACAGCTGCAAATGTTAACACGCATCTTTGTTCCAGTGATTCAGATCGCCTTGTGAAGTCGTTAGGCATTCTCATAGACAATGTCAATAAAGGCGCTTGCCACCGTAGGGGTGATAGGGATTTTCCATTGCCGTTTTTCGACGGTAAATCGCATCTAGAATGGCTTTCTTTTAAAAGAACCTTTCTAGATACGATGGACTCGCATTCTGCAGTGGAAAATCTAGCTAGGTTAAATAAAGCGTTGAAGGGATGCGCGCGTGAAGCGGTCATGATGCTGCTGGCAACGGCGCACGAGCCTGGTGTCGTGCTGCGCGCGCTCGATACGCGCTTCGGCCGCCCCGAGCTTATAGTGGCTCAGGAGGTGGCCGCAATGCGCGCTTTACCGCGCGTCTCAGGTGAAGGTAAAGACCTTGCTATTTATGCTAGTCGTGTTCGTAATTGTGTGGAAGCGATTCGGTTACTCGGCCAGCCTCACTACCTAACATCGCCAGAGCTGATTCAATCGGTTATTTCTAAAATCCCCCCACTGTTACGAGCACAATGGGTGGCCTACGCCGGCGGTCACGCGTCTAGTGGTCTACCCATTCTCGACATGTTCGCCGATTTCCTGGCCGACATAGTCGAGCTTCAGTCCAGATTCGGTCTTCTCCCTGAATCGGCTGGCGTGCTGAATTCGACTCCCGCTGCCATTAGCCGAGTCAGGGATAAGGTGCACGCAGTCGTTGATGGAGAGAAATCTCGGTCAAAACCAAAAAATAGTTCATCCAATGCTGCTGCAGGCAAAATTCATTGTGTTTTATGTCAACAACAGCATTCATCAGGGTGCTCAATCTTAGAACAAAAAACTCGGTACAGCAGTGTATACAATGATACAAAATCACGAAGTATATATTGTCTCTGTACAAAATAAGTTTGAATGTGTTTTTAAATTTTGTCGGATTATAATTGAACTTTACGCGAACGCTGGTTAAGAGATGGAACTCTGAAGCAATGTTCACTTTAATTCGAATAGATGGCTCTAAACATAATCGCAACTTTGATACGTCGGTAACCTATTTACTACTAAAATAGTATATTTTTAGCTGACTTCTGTTTTAGTGTATCCAAAAAATATTTTTAATTATGGATCATTGTCAAGGGTTTTAATTACATTTATCGCGCAGTATGACATTCAATTATTTTTCTATCAATGATTATCACCTATTGCAATAATTTACACAAATATTTTGCAAACATTCATAGGGATCCTGGTAGAATTACTTTGGAGGTTTTACTATCAATAAATTGGTATCCCCAATAAAAATGTCTGATAAGATAATGTCTCACGCTTGCTCTAGTGTTGAATTTAGCCATATTTTTGTGATCTTTCTGTGTAACGTTGCGCGTTTGTCGTTGAGTTGAGCGAAAGTTCCTACGACTAATCCATATTTGTGACCAGAAAGTGATTTTGTGAGTGGTTATGTCAAAACCAAGATAGGACTCCAGTGTAGTGCTAAGTTTGAGATAGGAGTCTTTTAGTGCATAAGGTCATCGGATAAGCACTGCTGTGTAACTGTGTTCCTTTGTGCAAGGACAGTGGAGGTATGTCACATTGTCATAGCTGAATCTTGGAACTTGGCCTTTTACTTGAATGCAATTCAAAATTACGTTTTATCAGTTGTATGGTTGTCTTAAATTTTTGTTTCTTTTCAATATAAAATTAAATTTGTTTCGAAACAACAATATTATGGGTTTACTAATGTTTGACAAAAAACGAATCACAAATGAAATATAAATAAAAATTCATAATTGTCTGCAATTTTTTTCAGACATGCATGCAGTTCTTCATGGATTTCCGAACCCTGAAAAAGACCGATTTAGATTCAATACGTGGCTTTAATCTATTGGAACTACGGGAAGTGATATTTTGTGACTTGAAAATGCACACATTTTTAAGTCCCATTGTGTGTGTCGCAAACACTTTCAGAATAAATATTTATGTCGCATTAACAGAATAAACAAAATTGCAGTTCCAACATTATATTTAACAGGTTTGTTCATTACCTTCATAATGCTACTTTGTATAATAAAAGAATAAAGTTGACAATATTCCTTTAACTGATAAAAAAAAAACTATAAAGCGCCTTAGTAAAATTATTAATGCAGTTATTCCTTTATAATTGTTTCAGGTCTAACATTACAATCACAAACTAGATCCATTATGGATCTGGCCAATGGATCTTCTGAGAAAAAAAATCTCAGTAGATCCACATCTTCAAAACAGGATCTAATGAGAAAACAATTTGTCACTAGATCCATCATGGATCTGGCCAATGGATCTTCTGAGATTGAACAATATTCACAACCAAACTTGCCATGTGTTGGAAGAAAATCATTGCAAGAACTTGTACATCAGCCAATTCCATTAACTTCTTCAGGTATATTGTTTTTTTTTATTTGACTCATATAGGGTTCCACATCAGAATATGTGTCCCTGTAGTCTCTATCTATCCATACTAATATTATAAATTCGAAAGTAACTCTGTCTGTCTGTATGTTACCTTTTCACGCCTAAACCAATGAATGGATTTCGATAAAATTTGGCGGAGAGATAGATTGCATCCCGGGGAAGGACATTAGTTATTATCGATATACCTCGCGGGCGAAGCCGCGGGCGGAAGCTAGTACCAAATAAAATGAAGATAAAGTGTAATAGTCTTGATGGAATAGAACCCTTAGGCCTGTATTAATAAACGTTACTCAGCCCAGGAGCTCGCACTTGATATCGATCTTGAGGTCATGATCGTATTAATAAACATAATAATTGACATACTCAAACTACAGTTTGGGTTTACGAAATGAAAAAAAAAAATGCCTCTCTAGCCTTTCCAAGTATGTTTTGGTTGTGGCCAAGATTTCATCTTTTACCGAGTTCATCTGAAGTTGGTTGTGAATTTCAGTATATAGTAATCTTACGACATACCTAGCAAGAACGAAATGTGATGAATGATAATTCTAAACTTCGGCAATGTGACGTACAGCGTCGACGAGCTGAGCTTGGTAACTGAGATACTGTTTTCATGTGTTTATTAATTAGCAATGATCTTGAGATGCTGATATCGTAATAATGGCGTTTCAAATGATAACGCACTTGAGTACGTCCGTCGTTGAGAAACGTTTATTAATACGGGCCTTGCGCTTGTATTTGTATTTGTATTTGTATTTATTTATTTGTAAGAATGTAGTTTTACATAGTATGGTGTTAATATTTTTTAAAGTTCTATACACTCTACCATAACATATGGTGTACAAATATTCAAATGTCATTTATATAACAAGTAAAATTAATTTTAAGATTTAATTATTTACATGATAAGTTCAGTATGAATTTTATTATTATAATTAGGTAATCGTTACTTTAAAACCAATGTCAAAATTATAAACATGTCATCTTGGATTTTTACAATATTCCTTATATTCACCAATGTCATAAAAGCAATTATCCAATAACCAACTTGTCAGCTTTTTCTTGAATTGCACTTGTCAGGTTTGCAATTTAATAGTTGAATTAATGTAATAATCCTACTGATTAGAAATTATTTAAAACAGATTTACTTTTGCACTCATACAAAATCATTTTCTACTTTACAGGCAGGAAAATATCTGCCAGGACGCTTAAGCTCTCCAGGGCAGAAAGAGATCTACAGCTGAAAATAATGGCTGCCAAAAGAAGAATATGTACATTAAAAAATAAAGTTAAAAAGCAGACAGCGGAAATAAGGCAGCAAAATAATTGTTGCCAATCCTGCAGTACTAGATGTACTGCAGAATTGCTCAAGCACTGCAAAACTATTAATGCGGATGCAGTGGAGAGAAGACAAAAAAAAGGATAAAGGACGACGATTCACGCTGCAAGAAAAAATTGCAGCATTATCGGTTTTTAAACAGAGTCCAAAGGCATATAGATTTATAAGAAAAATATTTATATTGCTCGCAAATCAGACATACGCCAAAGTTATACAATTTTTTTTTAATGATGGCGTGACCAAAACTGCCAAATGATCTCATTTATTGCAGCTTCTTAAAGAAAAAATTGTGAAAATGACTATTGTGATGCTTTATGCTCCTTTGTACTCAACGAAAAATCTGAAACCACGTCGACCTGTACAGTTGATCTTGAAAATATTTTAGAAATTAATTTTGAAAATAAAGAAAAAGACCCAAGAATACTGGCACCTCTACAGTACGTAAGCGGATATCGTCAGTTGTAATATCAATTAATGTATGTAACCGCCAAAATGACGAAATTGAGTTAAATATACAGTTCGATTGCAAATTTTCCGCTCTATCGATTGGTGTCTTTAAAATCACGATATCTTAAAAAAAATGGCGAGTACATTAACAAAATCAGACCAGTTTTTTTTTTCATTTCAACTCATTTTTGTGATGTATGGCACATTTTATGAGAATGAGCAATGTATGGGTTAATGTAACGACTATTGTGATGCTTTTTGCTCCTTTGTACTCAACGAAAAAACTGAAACCACGTCGACCTGTACAGTTGATCTTGAAAATATTTTAGAAATTAATTTTGAAAATAAGGAAAAAGACCCAAGAATACTGGCACCTCTACAGTACGTAAGCGGATAATAATTATGTTTTGGAAAAAAAAAACTTTTTTGTATTGCTCTGTCTGCAAAAATGATTTCACGAGCGAAGATGAAATTGAATATAAACTTGTATCCAATTTCCAATATATAATTAACCATATTCTAAAAGAAAACTTTGATGCTTATTTATATTATAAAAATGTCTATATTGACCTTAATAAATATCGATTTTATAAAATGTAATACACATTTAAAAAAAATGATAGATTATTTAATAAATACAGTGATTCGATTTATGAATTATAATTATTGCAAAGTAATCAATAAAATTTTGTCTGGGAGAAGACAAGTTGATAAAATACAAAATATGAAAGCTAAAAAATATCACAGTAAATGTTTTAAAAGGAAAATGAAATAAATCGAATCACGGTATTTATTAAATACTTAATCTATCTTTTTTTTATCTATGTGCCTTTGGACTCTGTTTAAAAACCGATATTGCTGCAATTTTTTATCTCTCGAAATCACATCCTAATGTTATTGCCGAATAATTGACTTAAAAACTAGTTAGAAAAATACATCTAAAGGGTTATAAAAATATCAAGTATATTTTACGTTCTATTATTAACCTTAAGCTCTATGAATTCAGTCAATGTGTTAGCGTCAGAATGGCTGGTTGCCTACGGCAAGCGGCTCTGAAAGTATATTCAAGAATTGCTACCCAATTGCTTATATTTGCTACATTTCTTCAATAATTGCTACATATGATACGTTCAGAGAAATATTAATATTTTTTTGACCAGCCATTCTGACGTCAGGATGGCTGGTGGCCTCCGTGTTCAGCATGAAAGACGCAGAATTTCTAAAAGTTTGTTGTATCAATAATTGCTTACTAATTGCTACTTTTACGAATTTTAGTTTGAGCTTCGTACATACATTAGGTAAAAAAAATATAGATTTTATTAATAATTGTACGCTCTGATATCTTCTAAGATTTTCATTTTAATGATATGCTGTAAAGGGCAATTTTAACCTACATGAAATGCACAACGTATCTAATGTATTTAATTGGAAAAGGAATAATACTGTATTGTTTAAAATAGCTTGGTAAAATATTCCATAATTTTTATGTATTATGTAAAAGATGAAAATGGTTAAGTACTGTGGGTTATATGTAGGAGATAAACATATACCATCGCGGACTTTTTTTATCGATATTTTTAAGTTATACAATTCCGTAGAACCTAAGTAGAACATTAATTTGATCTATCTCGTAAGGTTTAGCCGGCATTTGCAATGTAAGCGCACAAAACATGTTTGTTACGACAATCACTCTTGAATCACTCTTATCACACTCTTATCTATTGCTGAAAACTACATTAAAATCCGTTGCGTAGTTTGAAAGATCTAAGCTTACAGACAGTGGATGAGACTTTGTTTCATACTATGTAAAGATGTTGTACCCAAACTGTTTTGCTTTAGCTTTTGCTTTTAATTTTGTTTTCCTTTCTATGATATTCGTGTAAGTACCTACTGTACTTATTGTGATTTATTTTAATGTGTTCGTCCTTGTCCTTAAAACTTGTACCTCCATAAATGTTAGGTGAATGATGTGTTGGCTTATATTTAGAAGCGCACATTTGTATTTTGTTTAAATAAAAACATGATTAGCCAAATAAAATTGTATTTCATTTATCAATCTCTGAAATGAACACTTGAATAGTACCGAAAAAAAAAAAACAAAAGTAAAAAAAAAAAGTACAATAGTGGTGTAGTTCTAACGATAAAATATGGGTGGCGCTAGTTTCTTCACAAACGCAAATGACCCGTTCCACGGAACAAGATTGGTCTCTATCTCACTCTATCAAAAAGTACTCTGTGGCATTCATTGACGCAATGTGACAAATTTCTTTCCTTGTCAGTAGATGACAAGTGGCATTTCATAAAAAAGAAAAGAATTTGTCACAGGTGCCTCAAAGAAGGTTGGCATAGACTAAGTTTGTGTTCAGCAAAAAGTTTGTGCGACATTGGCGATTGTAAATTTCGCCATCATAGGATGTTACACAGTACTAGTGAGCGCGCAGCCGCGGCTCACATAGGCTTAGAAGAGGATGACGATCCTGCGCCGTCCACGACGAGCCTCGCCCCGTGCGCGTCGAGCTCCGTGCCTATAGTTTCTCTTGTTGAAGGGAAAGAGATCCTGTCCCACGCGTCAACTTCTTTTTCAGCTGAAAGCCCGGAGCGTTTGCGGAGTCTTCGTCCGTTGTTGAAAGTTGTTGCCGTGACTGTGACTGGTCCGTCTGGTAGTGTCGATACTCATGCCTTGTTGGACGACGGGTCGACCGCTACTTTTATTGATGCGGAGGTCGCTGCTAAGATAGGTGTCAAAGGGCCAGAAGGACACGTTCATGTAGATTGCATAGCGGGCCTTAACAAGAACGCCCTGGTCCGTTATGTCGACTTCTACATCAAGGGTCGTCACGCGAAAGATAATCACCTTATTCATAGGGCTAGATCTATTGGCGGTTTAGGGGTATCGTCTCAGTTTGTCAACAGGGACGCCGTCACGAAATATCCATATCTTGCGGATCTTGCAGACGAGTTGTGTTACGGTGAAATTCACCCGATGCTCATCATTGGCATCGACAACTGGCATCTCACCGTATCTAGGGCCACACGTAAGGGGTCTAAGTCACAACCTGTCGCGATTCGTACTGCACTTGGTTGGGTATTATTCGGTTTCGGTTGTAGTTCAACTACTCAGATTGATGTTGTTAGTCACGCCACACTGTTTGAGTCCGCGACTATAGGCCAGAGCGACCGTTCCGAATTGGAGCAGCTTATTAAGGAGCAGTACAAACTCGAGTCTATAGGTATTTCGAAACGTGAGGCGCGCAATGCTGATGACGAACGTGCTGGTCAGATTATTGAACGCACAGCACGCCGCCTGCCCAGTGGTCGTTTTGAAGTAGGTCTGATTTGGAAGTCTGACGTTTTATCGGTACCTGATAGTTATAACCTTGCCTTATCTAGGTTTTTAGGTTTAGAGAAGAAATTGTGTAGAGATGGTGGTTACGCGGAGCGGTATCGTGCCAATGTTCTCGATATGGTTAGGAAGGGCTACGCCGAGCTGTGTCCAGAGGCACCCACAGGGCCACGTATTTGGTACCTGCCTCACTTCGGCGTAGTCAACCCAAACAAGCCTAATAAGCTGCGGGTTGTGCACGATGCAGCTGCCAAATCTGAGGGTGTTTCGCTAAACTCGTTATTGTTACCGGGCCCCGACCTGCTTCAGCCACTACTGGGCATTCTTTTTCGCTTTAGGGAAGGCAAAATTGGGTTGACCGCGGACATTCGGGAAATGTTTCCGCAAATTGGAATCCGCGCTGAAGACCGCGATGCACAAAGGTTTTTGTGGCGCGATAGTCCGCGCGAACCGCTGCGCGTTTACCGGATGTCGTCGATGATGTTCGGTGCCGCTTCTAGTCCCTTTACGGCAATTTATATTAAAAATAAAAATGCTGCCGAGCATCAGACACGATACCCGGACGCAGCGCGTGCAATCATTTGCGACCATTATATGGACGATTGCATCTGCAGCCTTGACAGCGTGGATAAAGCAGCGAAACTGGCCGCTGATATTTACGCTGTCCACAAAAACGGGGGTTTTGAAATGCGTGGCTGGGCCTCCAACAGTGCCTCGGCCCTAACGTTGTTGCCTAAGGAGACATTGCTGGAGGCGCCGGTGACGTCACCCGTAGACCTGGGCCACCTGGCCACTCCTGTGAGGACGCTTGGCCTTATTTGGCAGCCCACTACAGACTGTGTCGGTTTCAATATCGGATTAAAAAAGGGTGGGCTTTCAAAAAAGCTTACCAAGCGGGTAGTTTTGGCCCACGTGATGCGGGTTTTTGACCCTCTCGGAATTCTTGCGCCTCTAGTAGTGACCGGTCGCATCATGTTCCAAAATGCGTGGCGCAAGGGTCTCGAGTGGGATGAAGAACTTTCACAGCAGGACAGTGCAGCATGGAGGCTATGGTTTCAGGATTTATTTGGGGTTGCAGAATTACGGATCCCACGCTGCTACTGCCTAGCCGACTGTGAAGTGAATCACTGCGAGCTTCATATTTTTTCCGACGCTAGCGAGTCTGCCTTTGCTGCAGTAGCTTACTGGCGGTTTGTGCTTAAGAATGGAGACGTCAAGCTCGCACTGGTTTGCAGCAAGGTCCGTGTAGCTCCCCTAAAGCCGGTGTCGATTCCGCGGTTGGAGCTGCAGGGGGCGTTGATCGCCGCGCGCCTCGCTTCAACAATCCGCGACTCTCATCGTTTCAGACCCGTCAGGCAAGTTTTTTGGTGCGATTCAAGGACGGTGTTGAGTTGGTTACGAAGCGAGGCCCGTTCATTCAAGCCCTTTGTTTCGCACAGAGTCTGCGAGATCCTGGAGTTAACGAGTGCCAGTGATTGGCGGTGGGTGCCTAGCGAGTTGAACGTCGCTGACGATGCAACCCGGTTAAAACGCACTACGTTAACCCTAGAGTCTCGCTGGATCACTGGTCCAAAATTCTTGCTTTCTTCTGACTGGCCTACTGAGCCTAGTAGTCCCTCAGAGTACCCAAGCGTAACAGAAGAAAGTAGGAATCCGGTATATACTATAGCAGCAGTTCACCTCATCGGTATTGTTGAGAGGCATGTGCCTGTCTCAGTTGATCCCAAGCGGTTTAGCTCTTGGCTGAGATTGGTACGAGCAACTTATAGAGCTCATAAATATCTAACTCGGATCAGAATCCATTCCTTATCACGAAGGGGGTTTCACGTAGAGAATTTAGTGCGCGAGCAAGGGAGGATATTAACATTTTCTTTTCAGCCGTCAAGCCCTTTTGGCTCTCCGCACTCGACGCATGAGACAGCTGCCGATATGCGCCTGGCCGAGACGCACATTTTGCGCCAGGCACAGCTGGACTCATTTCCCGATGAGATGATGCGTCTGAGCAGCCTCCCACCCCTGCTCATACCTCGCACCAGTCGGCTGTTCCGGCTGTCACTGATTGTGGATGAAGAGGGGCTCCTACGCCTATCCAGCCGTATCGCCGCAGCCTCGGGAGTGCCTGAAGCCACAAAGAACCCCATCGTCCTTGATGGGAAGCATCCTGCCGTTCAGCTACTGGTAGACCACCACCACCGCCGAGCCGCCCATGCCAACACGGAGACCGTGGTCAACGAGCTTCGCCAGAGCTTCTACTTGCTCGGCTTAAGAAACGTCGTCCGCTCCATTGCCTTCCGTTGCCAGCTATGCCGCATTCGCCGAGCAGAGAAGTTCCAGCCGCCTACTGGAAATCTACCGGAGGCACGTTTAGCTCACCACAAGCGCCCCTTTACATTCACGGGGCTAGACTACTTCGGGCCAGTTCAAGTGACTATTGGCCGAAGACGGGAGAAGAGGTGGGTCGCTTTGTACACGTGCCTAGTCGTTCGCGCCATCCACTTGGACGTTGTTGGAAGCTTGTCGACGGATTCTGCTGTTATGAGTCTTCGGCGCTTCGTGGCTCGCAGAGGAGCGCCGTCTGAGATCTGGTCTGACAATGGCACTGCTTTCATCGGGGCAAGAAGAGAACTCCGCGCACTCTATGGGGGCGCAGCTTTGGAATATGCCGCGACGGAGAAAATCAGCTGGCGCTTCATTCCTCCGTCGGCTCCGTTTATGGGTGGAGTATGGGAGCGACTGGTGAGAAGCGTGAAGACGGCACTCCGAGTGACCCTCACCGAGCGCGCTCCAACGGAAGAAGTTCTCCGAACCGTGCTGGCAGAAGCAGAAGGGCTCATCAACTCCCGACCACTGACGCACGTCTCGGTAGAGCCCGGCAGCGAAGAGGCGCTCACTCCAAATCATTTTCTCCTTGCAGCTTCGTCGGGGCGTCCTATACCAGCAACCTTGACGGACCGAGATCTGGAGTCAAGAAGCGGCTGGCGCAAAGCGGTCAGACTGGTGGACCACTTCTGGCAGCGCTGGGTTAAAGAATACTTGCCGAATCTTATTCCCAGACCCGGGCAAGGCGATGTGCCAGAGTTGGCTGTGGGCGATCTGGTCCTGGTGGTTGACGGCAACCTACCGAGGGGCTCCTGGCCGAGAGGACGCATCTCAGCGACTTACCCGGGCCGCGATGGGGTGATCCGAGTGGCGGACGTTAGGACTGCAGCGGGCACACTGAGAAGGCCCTTGAAGAAGCTGCTCAAGCTGAGGGCTTAACTTTGGGGGGAAGGAATGTGCGCAACGCACCTTTTTTACAGCTATTAACTTTTTAATGTATTTTGTACAGTGTTTCTTTAAATTTAGAATAGGTTCTTTTATAGTTTTTTGTTCTGCTGTTTTAATAAATCAGTCTACCAACGATCATCGCGCCTTTCGCTTTATGTAGTTCAGTCTCATATAAAATAAGAAAAGTCCTAGAACCAGCAGTTGGTGATACAGACTCAGTCCGCTATAGTTCTTAACTAACTTTTTGGACCTTTGTATCCTGCTTATGAGTATGAAGTTTCATTAAGCCTAGGATACACTAGGGTACAAATGTCCTACGACACGTGTCGCCAGCGACGTCGAGTGAAGTGGTGCGACTTCGCTCGACATGGCTTAGCTTTGCTTTAGCTTTGTTGAGCGAAGTCCGGCAACGTCGCACCACTTCACCCGACGTCGCTGGCGACACGTGTTGCATGACATTTGTCCCCTAGTGTATCCTTGGCTTTAAAATCGGTTCATTCATTTCGAAAAACAAGGTCTTGAAAGTTTTTATGAAATAACGTACGGCGTAAACGCTCATAAGAACCTACCGGATATGCATCCTGGAGTAAGCATTGGACTAGTGGAGAGGGGCCATTCAAGTATTACGTAAGCACTACAGGGGGGCGAGGGGGTCTTTGCTTTGCTTATTTTTGATGACATGGGGGATGGAGGGGTCTGGTCGTGATTACGTCAGCAGTATTTATTTTTTACATTTTCGGATTTTCTGCAAAATTTAGTCGATTTTGGTTTGAACACATATGACAACCCTACTTGTCTTTGCTTGAAAACGAAACGCATATAATGAATCAATAAAGAAACCGGAACACATTGAAAGATGCATGTACCAATGTTTACGTAAACATGGGGGGGGGGGGGGGGTAAAAGCTTTGCTTAATTTTGCTGCCGAGGGGGATGAGTGTGTTATTAATTGCAAAAAAACTGCTTACGTAATACTTGAACGGTCCCAGAGATGGGCAATTATTATCTGTGGATGGGCATCGAGGATATGAGCATGAGCAATTACCTACAACATAAAATAGAAATTATTTCAGTACTTACCAAAATTGGCGGTCGTTGACCCGAATGCCGGTTTTTGAAACATTTTGATGACTTTCCCGTACTGGTTTTGCTTATAATTCACTTTTTACTTCGCTTATAATCTATATTAGACTTTCACTATCATTTTCTGTAACAAAAGAAAACTATTATCCTACTAATAATAATATCATAAACGCGAAATTTTGTAAGAATGAATGGATGTTTGTTACTCTTTCACGCAAAAACTACTGAACGGATTTGGATGAAATTTTGCACACAGATAGTTTATAACCGGGATTAACACATACAATTTTAACACATAACTTTTTATCCCGATATTCCCACGGGATCGAAACTTATGCGGGTGAAACCGCGGGACACGGCTAGTTTAATAATAAGTACCAGAAATATAACTAACTAGGTTTTGCATGCGGCTTCCTTCGCGTGGAGGTCAGAAATGATCCTACGAGAATGTACTATCGGCATCCTAATTGCGTAACACCCTTTCCGTCACAATATAAAACATTTTAAAGGACATTGCTAACCCATTGCTTCATAAGTTCGAAAAATTTGTCTGCTCAACGTAAATAACGCAATGAATGTTGTTATAAAAAAACCAGGCCCAGGTCATTGTCTAACTGTGTGCCAATTTTTATCGAAATCCGTTCAGCCTTTTAAGACGTAAAAAGGTGCCATACTGACGAAGAAAGTTACTATTTGGCATTTAGAATATTACTACCGCATAAGTAATATCGGGATAAAAAGTATCCTATGTGTTAATTCTGGTTATAAACCACCAAATGCAAATCGTTTTGTACGGGAATCGAACCCGCAGCCGACCGACATCATGGTGTAGGAGCATCTCATTACGAAGTTAATAACACGTCATGACGTGGGATGACGTCAGAGTGATACGGTTGCAACTTAAAGCTACTGCGCATTTCGATTTCGATTATATACATAAGTATTTATAAACATTGCTTGAAGTTAAGAGCGTTTACGCCGTACGGCATTTCATACAAACTTTCAAGTCGTTGTTTTTCGAAATGAATGAACCGATTTTAATGAAACTTCATACGCATAAGCAGGATACAAAGGTCTAAAAAGTTAGCAGAGAACATTTTCGAAATGTCTTATTTAAAAAAAGATAACTGCAAATCTCTGTTTCTATGGAAACTTTAAAATCGGTCTAATTTGGCTGTAACACAATTTTTCGAAAATGTTCTCTGCTAACTTTTTAGACCTTTGTAAAATAACTAGATTACTTTGTAAAATGTTGGGTGCAAGAAAATCCTACTTATAATATTATAAATGTGAAAGTTTGTGAAGATGTTTGGATGTTTGTTACTCAATCACGCAAAAACTACTGAACGGATTTGGATGAAATTTGGTACACACATAGTTTATAACCAGGATTAAGACATAGGGTACTTTTTATCCCGATATTTCCACGGGATCGAAACTAACGCGGGTAAAACCGCGGGGCGCTGCTTGTGATTCGTAAACTAACATCTTTAAAAAATGTCCTTTTAACTTGGGGTCTAAAAGAGGACTTATATGTCCTAAAATAGTCTAGATTTGTGCCCGGTTGATGGCAATAGGCTGGCCTCCTGTTACATGGGACTTAAACAGCTGGCGAGATATGAGTGTATTATAGGTATTAGGTACAGCTCTGCCCTACCTTTCGGGGATAACAGGCGTTATGTTACGTGTAAATTAACCGAAAATTCAGGTGATTCTTATAATTCTAGTTCAAAGCTGGTCAAATTAAGTGGATCAGACTCAACATAACCTACTGTTGAACTAAAGACATTTTTATGTAAATGTTAATAAATCTCAGATAATTTACATTCCATCGCCACAGTTATCTACTTTAGTGAAATGTATTTTAAGTTGATTTTTGAGGGACAATTTGTAAGAAAAAACTCCTAATACGCATATGGTTGCAATGGAATTTAAACTTTGTAAATTATAACATTCAGTTTATTGTTGCATAACTCAAATTATATTCGCAAAAACTTTCACCAAAAAATTACTAGTTTTGCAAAGGACAATGGACTTGCATGTATAATTATTTAAAAATGATTAAATATATGCAATGAAACGATGGATGGACTGATATGGTTAGAAAGGGGGTCACTACCGAGATGACGACTAATAGAGAAGTATGGAGGAAACAGACATGTTGCGCAGACCTTATATAAATTGGGATAAGTAAGGGCGGGAGAGAACGATGATAAAATATAGAGATAAATATAAAAATAATTATACTATCTACATAAATAAACTAAAATATACTATGAAGAGTGAAGAAAATAACTTACTTGTAGATTATAATATTATAACAATTTAAAGTTATGATTTTTTAAATATTGGAACTGGACAATCTTTTTTAAGTAGACCGACTTTAACGTTTTTTTTTATGTTTTTTTTTAACTTTTTTTAACAGTTTTTAAAACTTTTCTCAGCTACTTATTTTTTTTTAATACAACTTTTTTTTAAACCTTTTTTCACACTTTTTTTTTTCAACAAAACTGTTTTAAAATGTTTTTAAGGAGTGCTGTGTATATGTCGAAATATAGTGTGTATAATTTCAACCTCATACAACGTGTTTTGTAAAATCAACCAGCATCACAGAGTGATTTGGTCGTACTGAGGCAAATTTTGCGTCAGGCAGCGTATTTATACTGGCCAGTTTTTCCTTATAATGAAATGTTGTGCAACTTATCAAGGGGAGGTGTGCAAACTGATAAAAACATTTTGCAAATACAACACTAATGATATGAAATTAAGGAAACTTTAATGACAAAACCTCTTTTGTTAATAATGACAAATGCATAGACAAAGGATTATAATTTTTAAAAGAGAGAAACAGAGTTCGAAATACGATTATACGAAAGGTATTGTGTAAGTATTACGCAATGTTTTGTAAACATTGTGCAATCATTTCTGAGAATTTTATATACCTACACAGAATGCTAGATTAAAGATTTGTTTATAAACATTGTATATAGTTCAGGGTTATTTTTTTGTTGTAGCGAGTCTGTAATTACTAATTAGGCCTGCCTATTCCTACGGCGGAGTTTTAAGGGTGCGCGCCAAATTCAAATTCTCTTAGGCAAATTCGGAGCAGTCTTATTTCTAGCAGCAGCAGCGTTCAGCGGGGCATGCGGGTCAAGGAACATAATTACGCTAGAAAGCGGGTGGTCTTTTCTCCAAAGAAACGCACTCGCCAGTTTTGTTTTATTTCTGGTTAATGACCATAAAGCAATGATTTTTTACAGAATAATAAATATTAACTACTTGCATGTTCCTTTTTGCCTAGGCCTCTGTTGACAGCGGTTTAAATCGGCAATTTTTGTGGGTTCTAGTGCTTATAAAAATAATGTATCATCAAAAAGGAAACCCGAAGAAGGGGCCCGTGGCTCGGAAAGCACGTTAAGCCGTTGGTCCCGGCTGTCATTCGTGGATCTTTGACAGTCGTTACGGGTAGTCAGAAGCCCGAAAGTCTGACAACCAGTCTTACCAAGGAGTATCGTATTACCCAGTAACTGGGTTGTGGAGGTCAGATAGGCAGTCGCTCCATCTAAAATACTGGTATTCAGCTGCATCCGGTTAGACTGGAAGCCGACCCCAATATAGTTGGCAAAAGGCTAGGCAGATGATGATGTTTCATCAAAAAGGAAAACATAGGGACAAACAAGTAGAAAAAAAAACCAGAAAGAAAACAGGCTAGAGCGTTTCTATGGAGAAAAGACCACGTGCATTTCCTCATAGGGAGCCGCCCAAACGTAACTCACATTGTAAAACGCTCAGTTTTTTACAGAAAGTTAAATGTCTGCCTGGGTTCAAACCTAGAATTCGTAACCACTTGGCCACCAGGTGTACTTACCCATAATTCCACAGTACAGTTTTTTTTTATAATTATTTGATTGATGAGAGGGTAAATTTAAGTAAAGTGAGTTCATCATCGTGGGTTGCAGCTGAAAATCAGCGTCAGGTGGTATACCTTTTTTTTTTTTTTTAAGGATGTGAAATCATCCAATGTCTCCTCCCGCTCTGGGTGGAGCGGAAGGGAGTGTCAGACTCTTACTGACTAAAACCCATCCGTGTTCCTTCCTTAGCCCTTTATGTTCCGGGGTAGCGGTAACCCTTTCGGACAATCCCGCTGCCCCGGCAGGCTTCGGCCCTGACGGGGCAGCACTCCTTTGATGCTGACATCTCTTTGAGGCGCGCGTGGAACACATACGCGCCGTCCAGCACGGAGGTGGTATACCTTGTGTTGTCATCTGACATTATGCTGAGCTGAGGCCCTTTCGGCATCATAATCTTTGTTTTCTGTTTTCATAGTTTAGTAGCGGTATCTACAACACCACATGCGAACAACGCGTCAAACTGACGTCACGCAAAATCCTGCATCTCGCAAGCAGAGTTTACCGCGCAACTAGCATAAATACAAACGGTCCGAAATGACTGGAGGCTTTGAGTTTCACTTAAGGCAGCCACAGGATAGTCCGGTTAAGTAGTCACGACCGCTAAAGGTCAACTACTCGTAGTTGACCTTTAGCGGTTGTGATGCCATTGAAAAAAATAAATAAAAAATGAATCATGCCCGATGATTCAGTTGCCCTCCAGACACAACACCCACCTGGTCAGAGGATCTTCCCTTTTCTATAGAGGATGAGTGAACTTTACACCCTGTTCCTCATACCTCTATAGTTTTAAGGTGTAATTATTTTGCCATAATGCCAATAAACGCATTTTTCTTTCTTTCTATCATCTGTCTATCCTTTTCTCAAATATGTTGGGGTCAGCTACCAGGTTAACCAGATGCATCTGAATACTAGTACTTGACACTACAGTCGGACTTCGTATGTGTTACTACTTTTTAACGAAATTTAATTAGTGATGTGAAAAAAGAATTGATTTATTCAATTAACATTTAATTCAAAATCAATCTGACTAGCCTTTTCCCAACTATGTTGGGGTCGGCTTCCAGTCTAACTGGATGCAGCTGAATACCAGTATTTTACATGGCACAGCCTATCGGACCTCCACAACCCAGTTATTGGGTAATACAATACCTCTTGGTAACACTGGTTGTCAGACTTTCGGGCTTCTGACGACCCGTAAGCCGTAACGACTGTCAAAGATCCACGAATGACAGTCAAGCCACAAATAATCAAGACTGTGAATGAATCTACAACATATATTTTTATCCGACCAACACAAAAAATATTTTGATTGTTAAATCAAAGTTGGTAAATTTCGACTATCCTGGCCTAAAACGATGTTTCATTGTGTTATAATCACATCACTAGTAGAGATAGTGTGGTATCATTATTTATCGAAATGGCAGTAAGAAATCTCATTTTAAGAAAGAATGAAAGAAAAAAAGTTCATTTAAAAATGTTGACCTACTGAATGTGTATATTATACTAACCAAAACATCTGTGATGACATTATGGTACGCAAATAAAGATGAATATGTTTTGTCCTTTTTTAGCATGGGGGATCCAAGGATGCCACCGCTACAAACACTGATCAATAGTTGTCTAACAATTTACATTTACAATCATTACTTTCTCATAGCTTGACATTGGCAAAATCATCGAATGTTACCGATGGAGCCAGAACCTCAAAAAAAATTAATTGAATTGAAGAAAAAAATGTATTTAAAAATGTTGAAGTTTACTTGTTTTTTTAAGTTTATTTTACTACTACTAATTAAAAGTCCCACCATAGCTTCTGCTCGTGACTTCATCCGCGTAAAATTTCTTGTTCCCTGACCCACCACAATGCATCACATCCTTTTTGCTCAGCTCCTTAAGGTCCTAGAGTGATGTTAAGCCTATAGCTTTCCTGAAGAATCAGGCTATCAAATGCTAAAAGAAATTTTCAAATCTGACTGATAGATCTGACTCCAAAGATTAGCGTGTTCAAACAACCAAATTCTTCAGCTTTATTATTAGTAGTATAGATAGATATAGATGAAAAAACTGCTTATAGTATTATTTTTTGGCCATTGAGCCGATGTCGACTAGTCCGCCAGTGTGGCGTACTGACGGCAGCACAGCGGCGGCGGCGCGCCGTCGACTTTGCACTTTGTGGAAAGTCTACAGGTACTATTATTCGCTGTAAAAACGAGGACAAGGGTAGGGTAAAGTAGGGTGCTTATAGTTAAAGTTATGAATGTAATAAATTGCTTTATTTCTTCCGAGTTTTTAAACAAGCAAGGTAGTTTTTAGTGCGAGAACTAAACTACACTATAATAAAGGAATTTGAGTTATTAGGTCAATGCCAACTATTGGGCAAACCTGAAGTTCATAATATATAACCTTAGTTTTGAAGATACTATTTCAGAATAAAATTAAAAGCTAATCAAATTTTTACAAACTTGAAACTGAACAAATTTCACTTGAATTTGTTTTACCAACTTGTATGTTTTTTATTAATTTTGATAAAATAGCAAGTAAATAACACAAGAATTTAATCAGACATTCCAAAATATGACATATTATGCGACCAAATTTAACGCTGCGGAGGTCAGGCGAATATTTAAAAGAAATCGTGCATCTAGTCGCATTTTATGCTATGTGTAAGGTTATAAAAATATTTTTTATACCAGAAATATCTGTAGGAGGTAAATCTTTCTTGTAATACCCACAAGATCATTGAAAAGAAAGTAAATAGTGCAGTCATGACATGAAAAAATTAGTGCAAACCGAAAGGCGGTTACACCGTTCAAATCGGTAGGTTTATACAAACATACGCAGTTTTTAGTTGAAAAACGCAATACTTACAACAAATAATACACTGAAAAACGTAGAATCGGCACACGCCGATACTTTCTTGATGAAATAATACAGAAACGCGGATAGTTTGGCACTTTTCTGCAAAATTCAGCGAAAAACACCACGCAAAACCACTGCACATTGACAAACCATCCACAGATAATATAGAAGTTAGTCATAGTCATAGAAGTTAATGTGGTCTATGGAACAAACTGGTAGGACATAAAAAGTCGACTATTACAGATGTCACGGGATCCATACAATATCCATGGACTTATAATAATTATAAGTAAAAAAATATGCTTATGCTTTTGCGAAAAAAACAGATTATGTTTTTATCGACGGCAAAAGTAAATTTGTATTTCATAGTAATTTATGAAAAATCTATGAAACGTATATACAGTACAGTACAGACTGTACAGATGAGTTCAAATGACTATCACTCATGGACGTAATGTATATTACGTCCATGCTATGCTAGCACAATCAAAGCCACAGCTATGCACGATGGCTGTAAGGCCAGTAACCCACTGACCTCTATTACAACATCTTGTTTAATAGCAGGTCAGTGTACATGAACCATCTAGCTAGCTGGCTGTATGTACGTCCCGCCAAGGTCATGAACGATGTACGATGAAAAACAACGTGAAGTCGTGAGTAGGTTCAACGTACGCACGGCTACACATCAAGCTATACATAACCAGTGTAAGCTGACTTCTGATTGTACATACGAAAAACCTATACAATGCGAGGTCAACTAAAACTGTAAATGTAGAGCTTGATGTGTAGCCGTGTGTATGTATGTACAGAGGCCAGCACATCAAGCTACCCCAATCTGTCAAATTTTCCCAATTGATTAGGAACCTTATTCCTTTGTAATAAGTTGAAAATCTATCAAAAAAAATTGACAGATTGGGGTAACTTGATGTGCTGGCCTTTGTACATACATACGTCGACATTATTATTTACTTGCTGGAATTGCATGACTACTTTTGTATCAAGTGAACAGTTTAGTCGATTATCATAAATTAAGAGTTTTGTAAATTGATTTTTAGCTGTGATCAGTGATTTTCATATTTTTCGTTTGTGGTATCATTTGTAATGGCGGAAAAGCGGCAATCGTCGTCATAATTGTTTTACATAGAAATGCTACAATGTCGAAAATGGATCGCCAGTTGAATTCTAAAAAGGATAAGGAGACGATTTATGAGATATACAGAGCATGTCGCCTGTGTGGAGCCGGTGCCGGCTACAAAATGCCGATAATTCAGAATGTAGTCGACATGGATGACACCGATGTTGAACTGAAGCAAAAAGTTCGCGATTGTGTTCAAATTGAGGTAATTATAACAAAAGTTCTTCATTACTAACGATTTTGCTCATATTTCCATCCTATTGGAACCTAATTCAAGCTTTCTCAATCAAATCTTCCTGTAAATAATGGCATCTGAATATATATTGTTTGTTGTCAAACAAATGAGTGAAAGTAGAATGAAATTGGTTAAAAACTATTCGAAACAATAATAAACTACATTAAAATTGTATTAGGGTGTATAGAATAGCACAGATTTTATATATTTCTCCTAAGGCTTCATTTTAATACCCATTAAAATCAACTTGGAAAATAGGTTAACTAAACCTTGCATATTCAATTTTCTCATTGAAACATAACAACTTGTCTGTGGATAACAGCTAGCTATAATGTAATGTAATTTGTAAATGTTGCTTTTATGTTAAAATCCATTCCTGACACTATCCACCAATCTTTTCTTGGGACTTACCTTCCTCCTAAATTGATCATCAAATTAGTCACATGCTTTACATCTGCCCTCGTCACATGCCTATGATAAGACAAAGGTTTCCTTTTCAACTCAACAGTCATTTCCAAACTTCTTTTCACTTAGTGGGACACTAAACACTCATCATCGGCCTAGTCTTTTCCCAAGTATGTTGGGGTCGGCTTCCAGTCTAACCGGATGCAGCTGAATACCAGTTTTTTTACATGGAGCCTGCCTATCTGACCTCCACAACCCAGTTACTTTGTAGTTGTTTGTCTCCCTCTCTCTTACTAAAACTGACCTCCACCACCCAGTTACTGGGTAACATGATACCAACCAGGGAGAATTAAACAGCTTTTTTATTGTGTAACCTATTAAATAAATATTGTATTCTTTTTCAGGTACATCAAGATGATAAGATGCCTCCCCTCATCTGTGAGCTGTGTGTGGATAAGGTGAACGACTTCTATGAGTTCCTGGAGATGTGTCGGCAGACCAACAAGCGGACTAGACTGCGGCTTGGCCTGCCCCCGCAATCCATGCCTCGAGGAGCGGTAAGCATGTAACTTATTCATAATTATGACAATATCTCGAAAACTATTGGAGTTCTGCCATACGTATGAGGGGTTCAATTTGTTGCATTTTGGCCCCCCTATCAGTTCCTGACAGATATATTTCGAATTACAAGTAACCCTGTAGAATTATAATCATAAAAGTCATTAAATCATTAATACAACTCTAGAAGTTCATAATTATATGTATTGAATGATTACTTCATGAAATCATGACATTTGAGGCCTATTCTAACTTGAGTTGTATCCAGAGGGGCGATTCTCGTAATTTTAAGAACGTTCACAGTCTGATCTCAGTCTCAATCTGTCAAAAACACCTCAAATTTCCCTACACTTTGACAGGTTTTTGACATTTGTTTGTCGCCGAGATGAGACTGCGACTAGATTTTGAATGTTTTAAATTACGAGAATTGGCCTTCTGATGTTGTTTTGCTGATTCTAATGATTATAATTCTGTAAAGCCATTTTGTTACCGTCGCGAATCATATTTTAGTCAACCGTGAAAATCTAATTCCATAGTCTTCAGACCTCTTATAACCTCTAGTTTAACTTATCTAATATGAATATTGATTCCATTTATATTGACAAAAGTGCGCCACCGTGCGATGGTTGCGCACTTTTGTCAATCAAGATTATCTGAAGACAAGCTGCGCCCCGCGGTTTCACCCGCATAAGTGTCGATCCCTTGGGAATATCGGAATAAAAAGCCTAATATGTTAATCCAGGGTGTCAGCTACCTCCATACAAAATTTTATCAAAATTGGTGCAGCAGTTTGAGCGTGAAGGAGTAACAAACATATAAACACACACACAAACTTTCGCCTTTATAATATTAATATTATTTGAAACTTGAAGTGAAGTGTTATTTTATCTTGATAGTTCTCAAATGCATCATAGTTTGTGTTTAATTACTTTTAGATAGAACCGTAGTTTATTTAAACATATTTTTTTTACTGTTAACACCACCACCTGTTTAGTTTTCGTACCTCAAAAGGAAAAAACGGAACCCTTATAGGATCACTTTGTTGTCCGTCCGTCTGTCTGTTTGTCTGTCAAGACCCTTTATCTCGGGAACGCGTGGAGGTATCGAGGTGAAATTAAAACCATATACTCAGGTCTAGAGTCCCTTGAAGCTGTGAAAAAATCAAACTTCTAAGTTAACGTAAAAAAAAGATACAGCCGTTTATGCCGCAATAAACGTATATTTCGATACTCTCAAGGGAATCAAAATTAAAGGGTACTCTCCTTTGATCTAGAATCATGAATTTTGACAAGAAACAATGTCATATAGCACAAGTGAAGGAAAAAATCTGAAAACCTTAAAGATACATACCTGAGTCCGACTCGCACTTGACCGTTTTTTTTTTCGTATCTATCTATACGAATAATAAAACTGAAGAGTTTGTTTGTTGGGACGCGCTATACTCTGAAACTACCAGTAGGATTTGCATTTGATAGCCGAATTCTTGAGAAAGGCTATAGGCTATTTAAGACGGCATCGACTAAACGCCGACCGCGCAGTGGCGACCTCATCGTTTATTTGGTTATTTCTTTTATTTTAGAATGAAAATGCAGAAAATAAGCACGTTAAGTTGTGCTCGACTAGATTATACGTTAATATTATTATAAGAGGTAGTTTTATATTGCTTAATTTTATTATAATCCTTAAAACGGATAATAGTGGTCACTATTTTTATGATTATAATCTAACTAAACAATGTGAAACTACCTCTTATAACAATATTAACGTATAATCTTATGAAGCACAACTTAACGTGCTTATTTTCTGCATTTTCATTCTAAAATAAAAGATATAACCAAATAACCGATGAGGGCGCCACTAGTCGGCGCCCCCTTAACATCACGTTAGGACTCTTACGAGTTGAGCAAACAGAAAAAGAGGCTGAAAAAATGCTGAGTGAAAACGAAATAATAGAGGAACTTTATTACTTACTAGCTACCGCCTGCGGCTTCGCCCGCGAGGTATGTCTATAAAAACTATCCTATGTCCTTCCCCGGGATGCAATCCATGTCTCTGCAAAATTTTATCGAAATCCGTTCAATGGTTTAGACGTGAAAAGGTAACAGACAGACAGAGTTACTTTCGAATTTATAATATTAGTATGGACTAACAGCGGCCCGCAGTTTCATCCGCGTTAGTTTTCGATCCCGTGGGAATATCAGTATAAAAAGTATCTTATGTTAAAGTATCCTATGTGTTAATCCAGGCTATAAACTCATCATCTGCCTAGCCTTTTCCCAACTACGTTGGGGTCGGCTTCCAGTCTAACCGGATGCAGCTGAATACCAGTATTTTACATGGAGCGACTGCCTATCTGACCTCCACAACCCAGTTACTGGGTAATACGATACCCCTTGGTAAGACTGGTTGTCAGACTTTCGGGCTTCTGACTACCCGTAACGACTGTCAAAGATCCACGAATGACAGCCGGGACCAACGGCTTAACGTGCTTTCCGAGGCACGGAGGGGTCTCGGTATGTAAAGATGGTCACCCATCCACAGACCAACCGCGGCAAGCGTAGCTTAACCTGACCGATCGACCTGTGCGGCTGTTCTTAATTAGCCACGGGCCCCTCCATCCAGGCTATAAACTATGTGTACCAAATTTCATCCAAATCCGTTCAGTAGTTTTTGCGTGATTGAGTAACAAACATCTTCACAAACTTTCACATTTGTAATATTAGTAGGACTAGCGGCCCGCCCCGGCTTCGCATGGGTGAAATTCTTTTTTCGAATTTCCGAAATTTTCTTTCATATAAAACCTTGTCCTGGCAATACCGAACACAACAAAAAAAATAATTATCCAATTTGGTGAAGGTATTCGGAAGATATGCGCGTATAGACATTTCGGCGACTTTATTTTAAATTAAGTAAGGGTTCAGAAATTAATTATGAATACAAAAATAAAAACCAAAAAGTTTATTATGTACAGGTATATAAAAAACCGGCCAAGTACGAGTTGGACTCGCACACGAAGAGTTCCGTATCACCATAGAATATTTAACACTACATATAAAATAACGGCAAAGAAATCACGTTTGTTGTATGGGAGCCCCCCTTAGTATTCGTTGTTATAGCGGCAACAGAAATACACATTCTGTGAAAATTTCAACTGTCTAGCTATCACGGTTCATGAGATACAGCTGACAGACGGACGGACGGACGGACAGTGGCGTCTTAGTAATAGGGACCCGTTTTTACCCTTTGTGTACGGAACCCTAAAAAGGTGAATAGCTCTTTGGGCATCACAAAATTCGTCGCTCAGTCAATGAGAAAAATGATAATAATTGTTTTGTTTTTTTTTTGTGATATTTTTTTTTTCTATTATTAACCGACTTCAAATAAGGAGGAGGTTTTCAATTTGTTTTGCTGGAATTTCCAGCCGGACGCCGGTGAATGTATCCTCGGGCTTACGGAGCCAGTGTACGTGAAAGATGACTCTGATGGAGAGCCGCTGTCCAAGCAGAAGAAACTGAATCCCAAGGTCAAGATCAAGAGGGAGCCGGAGTTGAAAGTCAAAGTATGCTGGATTACATGTCATGTTTAATCTGTGTTCATAATTTAAGGAAAGGAACCTTAATGTAGGCATGCATAAAGATTAGTTTCCATTGCAACTTTTTATGACCATTAAATGTCATTCATTCTGAAACCGTTAAGAGTACTACACACACATTTGTGTAAATTAAGTTGATTTCAGAATGGCTAGTGTAGCGCAAACTAAACTTTATGTGTGGGTACTAGAGTTATTTTTCAAAAAAAAGGTTTATGGACGATAATTTTACGTGATAACGTCATAAGAGATAGATGCGTCACAAGCCGAACGCTTGGCCGATCGTGCCTCTCTATCGCTTGTACCGCGCTCTCGCTTGCACGCTCGGCTCAGGCGGAACGTGACAATGAGTCATGCTTTTTCGTGCGTGCAGCCGGCGTTCATCGATTTATAAGACGTTTTCACGTCAAAAATATATTTGTTTACACTTTTGGAAACACAATTGCCAACGTGTTTCACGAACTGGAGGCCTACCATGATCTATTTAAAAACGATTCAAAAGCAAGACATTTCAGTTTAGGTTCTTAAACTGCATCGCTCACAGTCGTACCATGGCGTCCAATACGCTCAGCGGCATTTGGATCGTTGAAAGTGAATGAGCGTTAAGAGCTCGTGGTAGGTATCCAGATGGCACGGCCTAAATTGAATCGTTAAACTGACGTCACGGTACGAATTAGAAGAACAGTTCAGTTTAGGTCCTAAAGTGGATCGCGTTAAGAGCTCGTGGTAGGTATCCAGTGTCTAAAGAAACGTTATTCTTTATAAATTACATCTTTTTATTTCCCCCAACAGCTGGAAAAAAGGATACTAACGACATCCCGGCCCAGCCGCTTCAAAAAGCGGTCTCCCACTCCGCCCCGAATGACGCGTCATCGAACTAGCTCTAAAGATGACAATGTGTCACTCAGTCGCTTGAAGGTAAGATTGAAAGAAAACTAATTGTAAAATAGTTTTTTATTTTTCCACTATATTTGAATTAAGAATTTGCACACATTCGCATGCTTAATAGAACAGTGACCCATTAGTAGATAGGTCAGAATTATTTCCCGATTTTTTTTTACTCAGATCTCATCAATAGTTAATCATACGTTCAAAATTCAAGCATTCATGATTAATTAATATAATCAAATCCAATCAGCTTTAATTTTATGCGTCAACAAGTAGGATAAGTCCTCATAGCGAGATCTTCTTTGCGCTTTCCTAAAAATCGACTGTTTTGAGTTAAGTCAGTATTCCATTAAGCATGCGATCATCTACAGCGTGTTTGGGTTACCACAAGTAAAGCGCGCGTCGCTTCGTGACATAAAAAATACTATACACCGTGTTCTTCAAGTTATCCATAAACTTTGTCAAACGCTTCTATAGCTTTTCCAAATTAAATCTAACAAAGGAAGTAGTACTTAATAAGGCTTCGTTACAAAGATATTTGTAATTTCATTTAATGAAATTTAATTGAACTATGCAGTAAGAAAGTCTTAACTTAGTTTTGACAAGTTTCAGCCCGCCAAATATTATGAATGAAAATACGTCGTTGATGATATGATGATGATGATGATGACATTGTACAGACATTTCTAATTTTTCACCTCTTTATTAGTGGTTGTAATGGCAAACATATTACTTGGTTTCAGTAGGTTTTTATAAATTTTATTATTTACTTTATCCTTTTGATGGATTCTAATTTGATCTGTAGATGATTTTTTATATTATCAAGTACCTGGTACTTGTTGACAGGCCTACGCTGTCCTCCCATACCTATTGTAACTTGAAAACATTGTAAAAACCAACTATTTTTAGAAGAGTAACCGTGGAGTTTCTTGCCGGCTCTTCTCCATAGGAAACGACCAATTGGAACCGTGCACCTAGCTTCTGACGTTTCATAAGTGCCCATGTAGGTTTAAGTATGTGAAATAAAATATTTTGATTTTTATTTTGATGACATTGTATTTGGTGATTTTTTTGGGTAGTTTTTAGGGTTCCGTACCCAAACGGTAAAAAACGGGACCCTATTACTAAGACTCCACTGTCCGTCTGTCTGTCACCAGGCTGTATCTCATGAACCGTGATAGCTAGACAGTTGAAATTTTCACAGAAATTTCTGTTGCCGCTATAACAACAAATACTAAAAATAGAATAAAATAAATATTTAACAAGTTGACTGCCACCGCGGCCACATGGTGTCCGCAAACAGTAGATTTTCTATTGTGTCTGTTGTCTGGCAGTCAACGTGGGGGTGCTCCCATACAACAATCGTGATCTATTTGCCGTTATTTTATTTGTAGTGTTAAATATTGTATGGTGGTACGGAACCCTCCGTGTGAGAGTCCAAGTCGCACTTGGCCGGTTTTTAGCTTGAAATATCAGTTTAAAAAACAATGTTTCTTACAGGATAAATCGAAATCACCGAAGGATACTCCAAAATCGATTTTGAAAAAGGAAACAAAGGTATAAAGCTTATTTATGTAACTTAAGAGGGACGCGTCACGGTAGACCGCGAAATACAAATTGTCTAACGTTTTTTGCAATTTGCTGGTCAGTGTGTCAGGTTGTATGTTGAACAAAATATGATTCGTGACCGTAACAAGTATATATTTACAGAATTATAATTATTACTAGCTGCGCCCCGCGGTTTCACCCGCATAATTTTTGATCCCGTGGGAACATCGGAATAAAAAGTAGCCTATATGTTAATCCAGGGTGTCGGCCACCTCCATACCAAATTTGATCAAAATTGCTCCAGCCGTTTGAGCGTGAAGAACTGACAAACAAATAAACACACTCACAAACATTCGCCTTTATAATGTTAGTGTGACAATCATCAATAAAACTCTCAAGTTCATATAACCCCTATTGAATAACAACTTCATCTAATCATGACATATGAGGCCAATTCTAACTTAGGGAGTTGAATTGATAATTTTTAAAGTTATAATTCTATAAATAAATAAATATTTTGTTCAATATACAACCTTTTCGGAATTTTTTGAATGTTGCGGGCTAACCTGGCGCTTACCCTTAAAAAAAATGTGTTTTGAAAAAAAAAAACGTAAATATTCAAAAATTTTATTAGGATAATACTTGTATCCCATCTGTATGTGTACATTTAACATTATGGAGGCAAAAAAGATTAATTGAATTGAATTGATAAAAGTTTAGCGAAATTCGCCCGTAATGATATTAATGTTATAAATTGGTTTTAGCAAACACTTTTACACGTTAAAATATTTTAGAAACTATAGACCGACCGCTTAACTGAGGCGTTGCCTGAGGTAGCTGCGCGGTGCGGGAGGGGTGACAGTTGTCACAAGTTGACGAATCACGCTCGCTCTCGCATCACGTCACCACACCCCTCCCGCACCTCGCTGCTACCTCAGGCAACGTCTCAGTTAAGCGGTCGGCCTAATAGATGATGTTGCCATTTCCTATCCGATTAATCTAAAAATCATCACCGAAATAAACTCGAATCACATAATAACATCACGTCTGTAACCAAGTAGGTATAGGCAGTGATGTAAACAACATCCACATTACGCTATTAATGTCAATAATTTTATGATAAGTGTCACCAATTCCAGAATCCAGTCCAGAAAGGTGACAATTCGTTGTTGACGCCGCGACTGAAGCGCTCGAGAGACAAGGAGCCTGTTAAATTGGAGACTCCGAAAAGAGTCAAGTATGTACCATCAAGACGACACCGACGAGTTATTTCTATTATTTTAGAATGAAAATGCAGAAAAGATTATACATCATCCTTTATTTTATCGATATATACATATAAATTATATTTTTAAATATTAGAATATAAAAAACATAAAACATTTTAAAATATAAAAAATAGTAGCCCACCGGTATCGGGAACAGGGTCCCAAGCTACCGGTGGTCAGGGCTCCAGAGAGAGGAAATTCTTCCTAACAATGCGGGCCGTGTCCAGAAGTACTGCTTTGTGAATCAAGCCCTTTATCCAGCTGCCTAACGCGAGCCTCTTCAGGTGTTGGTCGAGGCTCTTGGCAATCAGCCCATTGGCTGTCACGACTATCGGCACAACGATTGCTGAGTCAACATCCCACATGTCGACAATTTTGGTCTTGGCGCAAAATATTCGATTCACAAAATGCCAGATAACAGTTTGGCATTTAAAATATTACACAGACATGATACAGCCCGTTTCAAACTTGAAGACGGTTCTGAAGTGCGCTACTCGCTGCGCAGTACCGCACCCCTCACCGCCGCTGACACGTGATTTTGTTACTGCGCAGCGACTCGCTTCACGTTCCGAGCCGACATCAATATTGAATCGGGCTGTTTCAAAAATGTTTTTTTTTTTTACAGGATACAAACAAAACCACAAACTCCAAAGACATCACCGAAATCGTCACCGCGTGTCGCCGTAACGCAGGCGAAGTCACCAAAAATAGCACCGAAGCGAGCGCCCTCACCAACTCGCTTGTACAAGTGTGCGGTGTGCGGGCAGGCCAACAAGACCTCGCAAGGGTACATGAGTCATATGAAAGTGCATTTTGTTGGGTTTACTAGTCCGAGGTGAGTACTTTATAAGTTTACTAGCTGCGCCCCGCGGTTTCACCCGCGTAAGTTTCGATTTAGGGGGATGAAAAATAGATGTTGGCCGATTCTCATAGATACCGGATAAGCACAAAAAATTTCATCAAAATCGGTCAAGCCGTTTCGGAGGAGTATGGCAACGAAAACTGTGACACGAGAATTTTATATTATTAGATATCATAAACATTAAGTGAGCGAAAGTGAAACGCAAAAGAAGAGTGATGGCTATAATGTGCGTGCGCTTGGAATAAAACGACGTATGTGCCAAAACGAATTTACTCCTTTTTTAACAAAATAAATGAATTAAATTTAAAACTACTTTGAGTAAACTTTGATATGATAATTCTCTATGTTTTAAAGTAAATTCCTTTGAATAACTCTTACGCGTTACGCCGTGATGTCGAAAAAGTAAAAAAAAATAGATATAACTTTGCAATTTTTTTATAGAGAAAACTTCATTGAATCGTGTATTCCTTTTACACGATACTAGACCAAAGAGTCAAAAAACATATACCAACATGTTAAATCCCTATTCCACATACTTAACAAGTTACACGAAATAGAAAAACCAAATTTTTTCAACATATCACCTTAAGTATGATTTCCACCAAACGGCTCGCATCGCATCGGATCGGAAAGGATACGAACGGATGCGGCGACAGCCGATCGCGTCCGGCAGCATGTCGACGCATACGATCGGCTGCGAACGTATCAGTTTCTGCGTCTAATCGAATGGTTTCATTCCTACCGATCAATACAAACAATATTTGATTAATAAAATAATAATCAGGCCTATAATGTTCCCACTGCTGGGACACAGGCCTCCTCTCTGTGAGAGGGAGTGGGCCGTAATCCACCACGCGGGCCAAGTGCGGATTGGTAGATGTCACATGTCGTCGAATTTTTCTTTCTAGGACATACCGGTTTCCTCACGATGTTTTCCTTCACCGTTTTGAGAGCAGTTTCAATATTTGATTTTTGACGATTAAATCAAAATTGGTCAATTTCGAATATCTAAATTAAAACGATGTTTCATTGCGTTTTAATCACATCACTAGTAGAGAGTAAGAACTGTAATTTTACTGCAGCTAATTAAAAGTCGGACTATACAGGCTCTGCGGCGCGGGCTGGCTCGAGCAAGGGTCGGGGCGGATAACAAGATCATTTAAAAACACTGCTTTTCTTGACTGCAGGTTGGCGTGCAACCCCTGTGGCTTATGGTTCGTGTCGACAGAGGACGCGTCGACGCATCACAGGCTTCACAGAAACAAGTCAAATCCGTACACTTGTAGAAGATGTGACGCCGACTTCATACATCTTTCAGCTTATGATGAGTGAGTAGACGAAAATAATCTTTTTATCACATGTATTCAAAAAGAGCTAGTGTATTCTTCGTAAACAGGGACTAAAATAGCTCTTTAATCCCTAGGGACTCAAAGTGATTTGAATTTGTAATTTGGATATTGTTAGTAAAAATTCCAATCATCAAAGAGTCACGAACGTTGTATGAACAAGTAACAGACTGTATCATAGAGTAAAACGCAAAAGTCAATTTAAAAAAAAAAAGATTGTGAAGAAATAAAAAACGCGCGAAAAGCATTCCGCCTTCGTTCGTAATTGTTTAGTCAAAATTGTATGTAAATAAATAAATATATATCGCTCACCATCGGCACATCTACAAAAAATTTGAAATTGAGTTTTTACCGTATAAGTGTTCA
Source organism: Gortyna flavago (assembly GCA_963669345.1). Classification (NCBI taxonomy): domain Eukaryota; kingdom Metazoa; phylum Arthropoda; class Insecta; order Lepidoptera; family Noctuidae; genus Gortyna; species Gortyna flavago. The sequence continues at coordinate 6,102,490 of OY770154.1, forward strand.
AAAGTGCATAATTTAAAAAAGTGGTAAAACGGCACAACGCTATACTAGTAATCAAACCCATAAAATAGTAAAAAAACGTAATATAAACCCATAAATCAATTTTTAACATTTTATATAAAATCTTTGATCCTCGTTTCTGTAAAATGTGAAAAATGTAGATGTGCCAATATATTACTAGGTGAGCGATATTATTATTCTTATTCATAAGTTGCAATTAGTTATTTTTTCATAGAGGGTGATAAAAAATTGAGTGTCCAACTCGGAAGCAACAGTATTTTAAGCCCGAGTGACGTACTTTGAATCCCTCGCCTTCAAAATGGTTGTTTGCTCCCTTGGGAAACAATGTACTATTTGCTAGTTGTTAAGTACTTAACATCAATACACCGTAAGGGTTATTCTTGCTTGCAGCGCTCGGCCGTTATAGTAACGCTTGCAAAAAAATGTGGTCATCGTGTACACGGGATTTCGTTTTCAAATTGGCTAGATGTAAGTTTAAAAACTTACATCTGCCCTGAGTGTGTGATATTATATTATTGTTTGTGATTATTTTTTGCAGGCATTTCGCCAACAATACGTGCATACCGTTCAACGAGGTCCCCGACGTGAAATGCGACGTGTGCTGGCATTTATTCGCGACCAACAACCTACTTGATGAACACAAGTGTCAGGGAGAGGACCATAGACCTGGAGGTGAGTAGCGGCACAGACTATACAAAGGGGGAATATTTCGCTGCTTAAATTCAAAAGGGCCACAAGTCGAAACGTCATTTTTTACAGGAGAGCCCGTCAAAGTTTTGATATCGGTTTTTGTTTATTATTTTTATTAATCTACGTTTGTTTATTATTTTTATTAATCTACGTTTTATATCTATGTGTTATATTATAACACAGATATAACAAACAAAAACCGATATCAAAACTTTGACGGGCTCTCCTGTAAAAAAATTACGTTTCGACTTGTGGCCCTTTTGAATTTAAGCAGCGATTTATAGCACAGACGCCAGCACATCAACCTACTGTCAAAGGACATTGACAGGGTTTGGACCAAGTGCTGCCCAGAATAAACACAGTGCATTTTGTTCCTTAGGTCCACCAACCTAACCATCGGTTAGGTATTTAAACAGTTGATTTCCTTAGGAAATTTGACATAAATCAACTGTTTAAATACCTAACCGATGGTTAGAATGTTGGTGAACTCAGGCCTCAGGCCTTAGGAAATTTGACATAAATCAACTGTTGAAATCTAACCGATGGTTTGATTGTTGGTGAACTCAGGCCTAACTACTTTAACTGACTTGTTTTAGGTTATGTAAAACATTACTATTTTATCGAGTTAACAGTAAAATGAAAACAATACCTGTAATTCGGATAATATAATATATTACGCGCTTTACATGTGGTAACCAAGTGTACAAACACGCTGTGAATGTGTGCGTGAAGACGAGTAGCGTCAGCAAATAACACACACACACGCACGCTTCCGACTTCGCCGTTGTCCCGGACGGTACCAAGAGCTGCTGCGCTTAAACACACACACACACACATTCACAGCGTGTTTGTATACGTGGTAACCACAAGTAAAGCGCGCGTTGTGCGTTGTGTCGTTAAGTAAATATAGGTACTGTATTATAATATCATAGCAAGTATTAGCCTCGGGCAACCAATATGCTAGTTGACACTGACAGTAAGAAAAATACTTTACTATTGAAAAGAAATACCTAAACAAAGAAAATACATTTATTTAGCACAGACTAGAAGGCACACAATACACATAATACATACATCAGATAAAAACAAAAAATAAATATCAAATAAAAAGTGTAAAGTCCGATGTAAGAAATTAGCAGGAAAGTGTGCCTCACGGCTGCGCCAGAAAAGGCCCAGTTCAGCAAAAATGCCAGACAACTAGTGCCTGACGCTGGTTTTCAACTGGACCTGGTGTGTGAGGTGACGGATGTAAATCAGTGTTATACTGCAACGTGACGTGTGCATATGTCGCAGCCAACTGGTTAAATTAGCCGTTCAGTTAACTGCCTGGCCTTTAGAAGTAGTGCTCGCCTCGCTTCCTCCCTCGGCTCGAACGCGGTTGATCACAGTTCTAACCTAACCTAACCCACTTGATCGGGGTGCAAAGCCTTAATTACTGCGACCAATTCGGCTCGCGCGTGATTGGTTACAGACTTCCAACCTAAACTGTAATTGAATATCATTCAGGCCGTTAGTTGAACGGCCGCCGTTTAGTTGAAAGGCTAGGCGGTTAACTGAACGGCTAATTTAACCAGTTGGCTGCGACACATACATACCTATTTAAATAGATAAATAAAATATTATAAAGGCGAAAGTTTGTGAGTATGTTTGTATGTTTGTTACTTCTTCACGCTCAAACGGCTGGACTAAGATTTTAAAAAATTATGGTGGTGGCTGACACCCTGGATTAACACAGGCTAATTTTTATCCCGATATTCTCACGGGATTGAAACTTATGCGGGTGGAACCGCGGGGCGCTGCTACTTTAAACAATTTCAAACAACTACAGCATGAGGGGCAATTCTCGTAATTTTAAGAACGTTCACAGTCTGAACTCAGTCTCAATCTGTCAAAAAATACTTGTAATTTCCCTACATTTTGACAAGTTTTTGAAATTAATTGTCGCTGAGACGAGACTGAGACTAGATTTTGAATGTTTTAAATTACGAGAATTTGCCTTCTGATCTCGGTCACCTGGGAACCAATCGAACCCAGATGATGATGATCTGACTCCCTTTTCCGCACTTAGTCTCCCATTCGGTCCGTTGTGCGTGGGGATTCTGGCTAACAGAGCCAGCCTAGCTCCGCCCAAAAGCACAGAAGCTTCCTGGGAGCTTCACAGGCTCCGCCTAGCGACCTCATTGTTCCGAGGATTTCTGCACGTTGAGCAGCCGCGGCCTCGCGTTCCAGGATGACGTGGGTCGATGATTCCTCGGCGTCAAGCCAGCCCCTGCAAAGGGAGCTGTCTGTGAACCCAGACTCGCACGCTTACCAGCATTTTGTTAAAAGTAAGGCGGGGGATTTTTTTTGTTTTGTTAATTTTTTCCTTTGTTTTTTGTTGCAGGTAAATGCTGTAAATGCAAAAAAAGTTACGCGTTGTTAAAGAATTTAAAGAAGCATGAACAAAGCTGCACTGCGAAGAAAAAAGGTAAATAAGTTTGTTTTATTCTGATATCTGAATCACTTTTACATGTTATGACAGCCATGAGTAGGTATAACATACAACGCCGGTATATTTATAGTGTGCGTGCAGACGACGCTATAAGTCGCGCACGCGCCGGAGCGAGATGGGTGCCCGTTCTTCAGGGATCATAGTCACAGATTATATTTTTAAGTAGAAGAAATCAGTGTTCTCCCATTGGTCAATGAAATATTTTAATATAGGTGTGCCTAGCAATTACAAACAAACAAAAAAAAAATACAACCGAATTGAGAACCTCCTCCTTTTTTTGAAGTTGGTTAAAAATATGATGTAAGGCAGGAACAATCCTGCCGGGGCAGCGGGATTGTCCGAAAGGGTTACCGCTGCCCCGGAACATAAAGGGCTAAGGAAGGAACACGGATGGGTTTTAGTCAGTAAGAGTGACACTCCCTTCCGCTCCACCCAGAGCGGGAGGGGTCATTTGATGATTTCCCATCCTAAAAAAAAAAAAAAAAGGCAGGAACAATCAATAAAGGAACAATTATTCCCTGCAGTTATTACCGAGTGTTATTTATTTCCACACTCCTTCTGATCCGTACAATGTCATATTATAAAAAAATTCAAATAATAATAAGCTAGAGGAGGTCGGCGTTTCGTATCTGACTACTCTGAGAAGAAAGGCTGGAACAAACCCATAGGTCTTAGATGACCTCTCAGACCTCTGCGTTTGTTCCGGACTTTCGTCCGGTAGCTTAGTGTAAATTGTTCATATTCATGGGTAGAACATTGTAAAAAATTCTAGATGGTCTAAAAAAAATCATCCGGTATCGATGAAAATGAAATGTATTATCATTATCTCTTTCGCAGGCGAATCAACAGTGGACCCAGTGTTGCTAAGCAAGGTAAAGCCTATACAGATCCGAGTGTCCCGCTGCGATCCCTTGCTGTCGAACCTCAGACAAGAACACTATGACGTGTCCAATGTCACCGCGGTAAGTACCACTATAAATAATAATAATCTACCTAGTCTGTACTGTCCCACTGCAGGGCAAAGGCCCCTTTTCCGCACAATTCTGTCTTTTGCGAGTGTCGGCCAGTCCTTACGGTAGGAGTCAAGCTCGTCCCGCCACCTTCGTCTCGGCCTGCCGCGATGGCGTCGCGCGTTTAGTGGGACCCAATCGGTAGTTCTCTTAGCCCAATAATAATATGACATTTATTTTAGACGTAGTCCATATTTTTGTTGTAACAATGTAAACTTATAAACTAGTGTTAGTAACATTAATTCTAAACTGAGTGAGGCACGTCGAACCTGGGGGGCGTCTACTTGACTGCGTGCAGTCGTATCTACCGCTCCAAGATCGGAGAGTCCCACCTATCAGCTGATGTTTTAAGAATAGTGTTGGTGCTGTCGCGAGCACGGCGTAGCAGAGCTGCGCGCGTGTTGCGCACGATGGCCGAAACACTATCAACGTCGGCGTCGCCACACATGCCGGACGCGCTACAAAAGCGCGGCATTCCCATCGACACCCAGAACGTGTTGTTGTATTGTGTTAAATACTTTTTGTCTTTTTATTACGTTTACATCTAGGCTAAGGGCTGATTTTTCCAACGCCAGATAATTATAAAAATGAAAATGGACTACTTTAGTCACAGAAAGCGTGACTTAAGAGAGAACAGGGCGTGCGATTCTGCATACAAATGTATTCCCCTTTTTCCTTTCTAAATAATGCCTCTAGAGCAATTTTTTTATATAAAATCAAGATCTGCTGTTAACACGTCCCTGTCATTTTCTTTTTTCATCAACGAATTAGTAAAGAAAATATGACCCTCTAAAAATTACAAAAAATGCCCTATTTTTACCGCCGTGATTAGAGGACTACCAGACAAGTTACAAAAGATATTAACAAAAAAAAAAAGATATAAACTTAAACATACTCTTTCTTAAAATGTTAATGTATAAAATAATTGAAACAGCTCAGTTTTCGAGGAGAAAAAAGGGGAATACGAAACTTCGATCTCGTCAAAATTTTTGTGATAATTTCGGTCTGAGCTGCAGCTGTCCCTATCACACACTACGGGGGCCGACTTAAGGTAAGGCGACGGCTATAGTTTCTTCAAATACCTATTTTTCAAATTCCTCGCAGGCCCCGTCCCCTCTTAAGTGCGGGTTTAGGTCACACAGTGTTATAAATAAAATTATTTAAAAATATAAAACATAGTAACGCACCGGGATCTCCAATATTTTGTAAATAACATCTAATAAAATCCCCTCTTCCACAGGATTTCGGCCTGGACAGGAACTGCGTGTACCCATACATATCCTCAGTTTCGCGTCTCCGAATCAAATCCGATCCTGACGAGCTCGACCGAATGGTGAACATAAAAGACGAAATTAAAGATGAATTCTATATAGAAGAAGACTATGTTCACTGGGACTCTGAAGACAGTGAATCCGACGGAGAAGTAACATGCAGTTCAATTCTGAATCCCAAGAAGAAGATTGACACCCTAGCCAATCTCAGTCTAAAAACTCTCTTCTCTAAAAAATGCTTGGGTAAAGTTCCTAAGAAGAAAAGAAGAATGAAACAAGAGAAGAGTATGTTTGATTCTCTTCTGGCTGAGACAGAAGATGATGTGACGAGAGATATTAATAATATCATACATAATTTGGGTGATGATGATGAGTTTGATGGCCAAAGTCAGAAGGGTGATGATGAAAGTCAGAAAGGTGATAAAAACAGAAGTGTGGATGTCAGTGATGATAAATATGGTAATGTTGATGATGGAAAAAATGATAGTGACAAAGATGCTGTCAACGAGAAAAACAATGACGATGTCAGTATAGCTGACGATGATAGTTCAGAGAAAAATGATCAAAAAGCACAAAATGATAAATTAAGTGATGTGATTGACAGTACTAATGAGAAAAATGATAAAAATAATTCGTGTGACGATGAAGTGTCAAAACAGGACGTTAATAGTGCTTCTGAAAACTTTAATAGTGTGCGCAATGATACGGAAGGTTCAAATAATAATTTAAGTAGTAATAGTAATGATAATAATGACGTATCATCGCGGATAGATAATGATAAAAATGGTAATCTTAATAATTTTAGCTTTGATTATGATGATGGTGCGGTATTCAGTAAAAACGATAGTGGGTCTAAAGTAAATGAAACTTTGTCATCTGTTAGCAGAGATGAGAATCAAAATGACGGTCATGATGCAGAAAATGACGAAAATAATCACAAAATAGATTATGACAATAATCAAGATTCTAATTCTGGCTGTGGAAGCGAAAGCTTGCTCAACGATAATGATGTAGGCGACAAAGAAACTATCGATAACGCTACATCACTATCGGAACAGAATACTAATATCGATGAAAATAAATCTCAGTCAAACGAATTCTCAGTCGATAATTTTAGTCAAGACTCGACTTCGCAAATAAAAATCAATGACAATAGTCAGACTAATGAGGACGTTGATGAGAATGATTATACAAACGCCATCAGTGTCATAGTTAATAGTGGGAAAGGTAAAGTTTCAACAGAATCTGAAGAATTGGAGGATTCTAGGCTCATGGAAGCTTTGGACGCTCAAATCGGGGAGGGGAATGATAATTCTCAAGAACAGATGAATGATAATTCTCGGGAACAGATTAATGATAATTCTCGAGAACAGATGAATGATAATTCTCGAGAACAGATGAATGATAATTCTAGAGAACAGATGAATGATAATCCTCGAGAACAGACGAATGATAATTCTCCAGAACAGACGAATGATAATTCTCGAGAACAGACGAATGATAATTCTCGAGAACAGATGAGTGATAATTTTAATAATAAACTTGGGTTAGAAGATTTAATTTCGGCTAAAAGTAGTGATATGGATATGATTTCTGAGGAATTTAATTTTGATGCTTGAGTTAAAAGTTAGTATGTTAAAGTGCGGTCGACGAGAGAATGCGTTCCTGACACATGTCAGTGCGACAATTCTAGTCTATACTAATAATTATAAAGAGGTAAAATTTATTTGTTTGTTTGTATGTAGGGGGTAATATACAGAACAAAAAAAATGTTTGCATTTGATAACCCAATTCTTGAATTAGGCTGTATAACATCATGTTAGGACTCTAAGGAGCTGAGCAAAAAAAAAAAGTCATAACGAAAGCCAGGCGAAAACAAGCGATGCGATACGATGGGGTGGGTCGGGAAACGAAGCTTGTAAAGATCAAATTCGCAAAACACGTACTAGTTTGTATGGAACTGACTGGTGTCAAGAACCCATTTTCTCGACGGTCGCACTGGGCGCCTGAAAAGGCCACTTTGGCAGAATCATAGAACAAGTCATATTAGTGGTGGGTCGTTGTCGAATTTTTGACGGACGAAACGCAACCGTTCTCCCGACGACGTAAACGGTTGTCGTTGCAACTGGTCTGAAGGACGAAACTTATCCAACATGGAATAGAATTGCGTTTACGAGGTTTTCGTTTTTGAACGACTGTTTTGTGAGTTATACGAAAACGAACGCGGAACGAGAGACGACGCGACGTCGCTACGGACAAGTGTGACAGAGTTGAACCATTGCATTCTCGACTGTATTTTCATAGGCGTAAAATAAAAAATCGCAACAAGTAATTCGAAGACTGGTTTTTGCAACGAAGATTGTTTGAACCCATGACGTATAACGGTTAGTTACATCGTTGCAGAAGGCAAAACGGTTTTTGTAAACGGTTCGTCGTCGCAACGCCCACGCCTAATTCATATCACGCAATTCATCTTTTCGACAGTTTTACACCTATATATCCCTAAAGGGTTAGGCAGAGGTGTACCTATAACATATTACGAATCTCCATACAAAACTGTCATACAGATGAAATTGCGTGATATGAATTGTTTTATGATTCTGCCCAAGTGGCCTTTTTAGGCCCTCTGTAGTTATTGAGTAAAAGTTGTCCAGTATTTGGGTATTCCTCAAAATGGGAAGATGATTGTAATTCTCAAAAGGTTTTTTTTTTTTTTTATTAGAATGTGTTTGAGCATAAATTAAATGACGAAAATCGAAGCAATTTTGAATATGTGCTCTAAATAAGCATTGAACGCTTAAAAAGTACATATTTCTGTTTTTTTTGTGCAAGTAGTCGAAAATTTAAACATTTTTGTCTCCTTCAATAGTTATTCCATCATCATTATTTTCCTGCTTTTAATCTAATTTATTTGGGATCGGCACAATCTATTTTTCATCCAAACTTTTCAATCACCCCCTTTACACGACACGTTTTATTTACGGTAAACGGCGCCGTAGAAAACACGTGTCCGTATAGAACCCGGTTCATTAAAGAAAGGAACCTTAAATGGCGGTGCTTATCATGTTTTCTCGCTTGCACACTAGTGCCGTCTATACTCACTCTCGCGGGTACCGTAAGCAGAAAAAAAAGTAATATTCGTTATTTTTACCAACATCAAAAAGGATCCTCCTGATATTTTTTTTATACGTCGTCAGGTGTACAGAAACTGACCTTTCATCCCGAAAAAAGTACGTACTGTTTCCGATGAAAACAGCTATAACGATCTTATAATAATAGATGGCGCCACGTGTACGTGTCTTTAAAATTTTCAACTTTAACGCGCGTGAAGCCGCTGGCAGAAGTATGTAATAAATACGGCCCGGTCATGTTTTTATTATTTTTAATTTGAAAAATTCTTCGGCTTGAAATTTTATATGCTGACTGTACTATCTGTCAACGCAAGTACAGACGCCAGCACATCAACCTACCCGAAACTGTCAAAATTACCCAATCAACTTTGAACCTTATACTTAAGCGATAAAGTTGAAAATCTATCAAAGAAATTTGACAGATTGTGGTAGGTTGATGTGCTGGCGTCTGTACAAGCCGCCATTTAAGATTCCTTTCTTTAATGCATTGGCTTATACAAGCTTCCATAATGAAACACACAACACAGACGATCGTGCCCACACTCGACGAATAAATCGTAGTTTTTCACGGCAAAACAAACTGCCTTAGGGAGTTCGCACATCTGATGGAAGATGTTTTGGATGTAATTTCGTTAACTTCCAGTTAATAACCGGCAGTTCGCTCGCACTAACGCAACATCAGTTTAAGTGGGACGCTTTTAACGAGTACGTCTTTTTTTTACATCGTTCTCATATAAATTCAACATTAATGATGTAACTTATACGCTATTGGTCCGTGGATGGGTGACCATCTTCACATACCAAGACCCATCCGTGCCTCGGAAAGCATGTTAAGCCGTTGGTCCCGGCTGTCATACGTGGATCTTTGACAGTCATTACAGGTCGTCAGAAGCCCAAAAGTCTGACAACCGGCCTTACCACGGAGTATCGTATTACGCAGTAACTGAGTTGTGGAGGTCAGATGGGCAGTCGCTCCATGTAAAATACAGCTGCATCTGGTTAGACTGGAAGCCGACTCCAACATAGTTGGGAAAAGGCTAGGCAGATGAGCTATCATTACACTGCGTAAGGTATTACAATTGTCATCAAGTATCCAAAACTTAATAAGTATTATGTTTTCAAGTTTTCAATAAGATATTTTGTTTACGTGACAAATTTTGAATGGGGCGCCGTTTTTTAGTGTTTACTTCGCTAAAATCTGACTTCAGCGGGGTCAAGCCCCGCCCTAAAGACAATTCTGGATCCGCCATTGTCGACCACCCAAGTCGTCATCTCGGAGGAAAGAGGGTGACCTCGTTCTAGTCATATCATTTTTAGGGTTCCGTACCTCAAAAGGAAAAAACGGAACCCTTATAGGATCACTCGTGTGTCTGTCTGTCTGTCCGTCTGTCACAGCCAATTTGCTCCGAATCTTATGGCCCGATTAAGTTGAAATTTGGTACACATATGAATCTCTGTGACCCAAACACAGACGTGTAACGTAAATAAATGAGTTTTGAAAATGGGAGTAATTTTTGAGGGGTAAATAGAAATTTAAAAAAAAGTTTCGCAATCTGTACTTACTTTTTCATAATTTTAAAGTAAATTGTATTAAAGTTATTTAAGACAATAGACGGAAATTTACCATACCCCCCCCCCCCTTATCTCCGAAACTACTGATCCTAAAATTTTGAAAAAGAAATACAGAAAATAGTTCTAAACCTATAGATTACAGGAAAAGTAATAAGAAGTCTATGATCTTGAAACAACATGGTAAATCTCTCAATATTGTGCGTACAAACTTACATTTTCAGTTGGAATGTATGGGAGAACATGTTTTTCAACTACAATGTTAAGTTTGTTCTTGGGATAAATTCATTCCAACTACGGAACCCTTCATTGTGCGTGGTCCGACACGTACTTGGCCGGTTTTTACATTGAACATCGTTCCTGCCGGGGGTCCCTCAACCCCACACGTTTTTTTTTTTATTTTTGATAACCGACGAACAATTTCTTCGCCAGAGGGTCTAGAATCACCACGATTATGTTTTCCTGATTCAACAGCTATATCTTATAAATTTCCGTCTTTTTCTCGTTTTATGTGCGAGAATGAGATAGAAGTAGCCAAAATTTAGTTTAGTTGACATAGCAGAATCAACTCAATATAAGTTTATTTAATTATTATTCAGTCAATATGTCGCAAAAATCTATTTTAGTGCTTAATGGGCCTACTTTTGACCTCGATCACGCCTCATGGAAATCGATGGATGAGGTCTATGATGGACCGAGCATGCCCAGAAGATGTTAAATAAAGTGTAAAAAAATTACTAAGGGCGGTTTGCACCAATGTAACTGAACGCGGTCAGCACGTTTAAACCGCGATAATGAGCTGTCAGTGTCATCATTGTTGTGGACAACACACTGACAGCTCTTGAACGTTGTGTAGATATGCTGCACGCGTAACACCACGACCTAAAACGGTTATATCGACGGAAGAATACACAAAATGACAGATTGTAGAAAAAAAATTTACCGTCTTAAACAAGTCGATGATGAAATGTTTATATTCTTCAGTAGACAAAAGTCTTCAAAGCATGACGACCTTTGTCTACTTTTGACACTTGGGGGCAGAAATATTTCTTCTCAACAAATGTCAAAGAGTTTACATCACATTGGACTTTTATTCCGACTTTTAATTAGCTGCAGTAAAATGACACTTCTTAATAACTCATTTCGGACTGCGTTTAGAGATATGCATGTCAAATAAGTTTTATTTGTTACACTATTCTGTACTAGAAAAACATATTTTGGTTGATGGCCGCGAAAAAACAAAAAGACGCCATTTTCAGTCATTTAAGTAACACATAAGCTGTCATTTTACTGCAGCTAATGAAAAGTCAGACTTTAGATAAGATTCTATAAACTGGCTCAGACCAAATAAAAAACCAAGACAGAGGGCTGTAGAATTGATATAGAATTGGTCATGCTGCGCGTGTTGATCGCGTTCAACTTCATTGGTTGAATTTGTACGATAACTTTTAATTATACAGTATGTTAACTAACAGAGGGCGTTCCCGTTAACCCGCAATAGTATAGCATCCATACATGCTAAAAAAAATATTACCATTCGAAAACAAAATGTTTTTATTTTTTTTAATATTAAAATATTCACTAAAAGTGTTAAATTGATACGTAAAAGAAACACTCTGTACACGCGTACTTGAAGGACGGCAACGTCGCAATTTATTTATGAATGACGGGCTGCGTGTGCAGCGATCTAATTGATGTGCCTAGAACCGCCCCTTACCCCCGAATGTCCACCTAATTTTAGTCGGAACTAATCTCACGCGCTGACCGGACGCGCATTATTTTTGCATTGCAACATCTTGCGTCATTCGTGTGTGAAAAATGTCACGTTATCAGTTCAGTGCTCAGGAGTATGTGAACATGGTGCTCATTTATGCTGAGTGTAATTATGATGGTGCACGTGCTCTGAGGATGTATGCTGAGAGGTATCCCAATGCACATCAACCGCGTATTCGTAACAATGAACCGGTAGTGCCGCGTCGTTCTGGTGGCCCCCGACCCGTGATCTCTGTGCGGCAGGAAGAGAACGTGCTAAGGCATTTTGAGGAGGAGCCCGGTTCAAGCACTAGAAGAGCCAGCCGCCTGTTAAACATGAGTCACGTCGCAGTCTTTAAAATTTTAAAGAAAAACAAGCAGCATCCGTACTCACTTCAAAAAGTGCAAGGTCTGCTTGGTCCAGCTGACTTCGAGCGCCGGTTAACTTATTGCCAGTGGGCACTGCAGCGATGCGCGGAGGACACCCACTTCATCGAAAACGTCATTACTCGGCCGCTGCGTGCAGCATAACTGTCTAATACTCTTTCATTTTAATGTTATTGAAACGTAGCTCAGATAGGTATGTACATGAATTTATGTTTTTTTTACTTAAGTACTATGTTTGCGAATAGGTCCTTCCAAGCCTAATGTGCCTCAGTGACGCGTTCCTTTGTCAGCCGGACATTTGAGACGGGTTGTTAAATGTTATTGCTAAAACTAAACATACTTATGTACATAAATGTTTAATTTTACTGATAACAACCCGACGACGTGTATTTCTAATTCACTAAGCCGCCTTTATTAAAGTCGCCGCTCGCCATTCGCCATTTAGTGCGGCGCGCGGGGGCCTGCGCGGCCGGTTCGCTCGGCTTCGTGAGTATTCGTGAGACGCTCGGCATCGTGTGCGCATTGCGCGTGACGTTGCCGGTTTGGGCAATGCTAGTACGCTAGGTACTGTTCCGCGCTACTATTTTGATTTTAAACAGGAGGTTTCGAATCTATTGTCAATTAATTATTTTTTTGAATTCGGATTATTTTATGCGCATTTTCCTATGCTGATATTTTTATTTTAATCCATTAATGATATAGATTAACCAGTTTAAGGGAACGCCCTCTGTTATTTAACATACTGTATGTATGATTTTATACAAATAATTTTAACAACAATATTAAACCAAAACGCGATAGGAATGTTGTACTTTTAATCGACTTAAAAAAAATAGAAGGTTATGCATTCGGTGAGTTTTTTTTTTTCGATTTATAATTTACTTTACGATGCTTACAACCCGCAAGAGTTAACTTGAGACCAGAGCGGCCCCTCCCGCCCCCCGCGCTATTACCGCGCTCGCCATCAATGCCTCAATACCGCACGCTTACGCCATCCGATCGAAGTCTCAAGTAAACTCTTGCTTTGAGTTTTACGTCAAAATCATTCATGCTGTTTTTAAAAGACTCACCCCCCTTACTAATAAACGTTGTATAGCGTCTGTATAGTTACACAACGCTTTGTCTTCTTCTTTCGAAAGTCAAATTACTGACGACTGAAAGAGAGAAATCAGTGTGTAACTATTCGTTTGATATAATACGTTTATTAGTAAGGGGGTAGGTATATTCTGAATAAATTATATTTCTGATAAAAAAAAAATGAGAATATTATATTTTTGTTAAGTAAATGTTTTTTTTTAGTTCTACATTAAGATGCCTGAGCGCAACTTCTTTTGCAATATGTTTTGTCAAATATTTAGAATTTAATATGAAATTAAGCGTTTAAGTTTTCGGGATGTTTACAAAGTGTCTTATCCGCACGTAACTGTGCACACTTGGCGTATGAGAGCTACACCGAAAATGGTGTATTTTGAAAGCCACGACACTTGCTTTTACAAGCTTTTTTTTATTTAGTTAGTCATCTGTCCCAGAGCCTGTAATCAAATCTTGCAAGTAAAATTTGACCCACTCCCCCGGTTTCTCTTTGAGCGACTGCCTGTCTGACCCCCACAATACAGTTATATTTTATCGCAGAAATGAAACGTATTGGTTTATAAATGGTAAATCGCGGCGTCATTTTTTCATAAACTAATAAGTTGCATTTCTGCTACAAAATAATCGCGCGATAAAAAGTCGTAGGGCGCCCTTAGCATAATCAGCCTATAATGTTCCCACTGCTGGGGCTCTCTTCTAAAGGGAGTGGACTGAGCGCTCGCCCTAATGCAGTACACAAGTAAACAAGTATACCGTCAAATCTCATCTTAGCCGGTCTGATTGGTTCATCAAAATAACAAGGACCAATCATAATAGTTGACATGGGATTTAAAAAATAAATTTTATAACCTAAAAATTAAATTCAAAGATGGCGCTTTATATTTCCGACTCTTTCTTATTGAGATATGTCTGTAATTGCTTTTCGTGGAAACTAAATGAGTATATTATGTAGTTCTGTATATTGTCTTGTGTAATTTTAAGAATTCTATCGGCTGGCACAGACCTGGCGAAGGGCAAAAAAGCCCGGTTTCCTCTGCCATACAAATATGAACCTTGCGGCTCTTGAAATAAAGTTGAAAATAAATAACCGCGTACCGCTATCTGCGTTGACGCTCTCGGACTTTATTTTCAACTTTATTTCAACTAGTGTAAGGTGGATATTCCGCTGCGCTTCACCAGGTCTGCCTCGGCCTTAACGGCTTAGGGGCTCTTAAGCTAATATAATATTTAGTAAGTTAGCTTAAGGCTATATTAGTGTAACTATTTTTTGTAAATATGAAAATAATTATAATGTTTCGTAAAGATTTTTGTTTTATTTTATACCTAAAAAACTCCGAACTTATAGGTAACAACAACCTCGAATAACACACACACAACACAACAAACACACACACAACACAACAAACACAGAACATTTTCGAAAAAAGATAACTGGAAATCTCTTTTACTATGGAAAATTTAAAGTCGGTCTAATTTGGCTGTAACACTGTGTTTTGAAAATGTTCTTAAGTAACTTTTTAGACCTTTGTATCCTGCTTATGCGTATGAAGTTTCATTAAAATCGATTCATTCATTTCGAAAAACAAGGCCTTGAAAGTTTGTATGGAGTGCCGTTCGTCGTAAACGCTATTCGGGCCCGCAGGCATTTGAAACACTAACTTAAACTTTGCCTATTTATTTTACCACTACCTTCTGCTCGCGTGAAATTTCGCGCTGAGCCATAGTCGTGGGTAAGTTTAAAGGTATAACTATGACACTGCAATACTGTATCTTTCCATTAGTGAAGAATTTTGGCAACGAATCAGTAGATTCGAAGATTAGCCCTTACCATAGACTTATAAAAAAAATGGACTCCGCGTCACGCATAACGAAAGTAACGCATAGAAACACGCCTCACGCTCACATTTACATCATAGTATGCCGACCGGCCGCCATTACGTCACACGACAGCTTCAATCGTCAATCACGCACACATAGATCGGTACGGTGCTTCACTTTCGATATGCGTGGCGCGGAGTCCATCTTTTTTTATAAGTCTATGGCCCCTACATGCAAACTCAAAAATGTAATCAATAAACTTAGATACATAGCGAGAAATTCTTGTTGGAAAATGGACGTGAGAGCTCAGCATGCTCAGCAGTTGCGCTTGCGACTTTTTCTCGGCAAAGAGGTTGTTAAAATTAAGGTTTAGGAATGAGACGTATCCGGTAAGACCGGAAGTCGACCCCAACCCCCAACGTAGTTGGGGAAAAGGCTAGACAGATGAACGCAGTATAAAGCCGATCGTCCACCGCCAGCTAAACTAGAAAAGAGCTAAGCTAAACTGGGCTTAAAGTTATCCGTCCACCGAAAAATAAGCTAAAACTACGTTAGTGATGATCAGTTTGTGCTGGAGTGTCGAGTAAATCGGACGTGATGGAAGAACAAGAGCTATGAACGAGAGTTCAGAGGAGGATTATACCTATTCGTCATAGGAAGTCTTTTGCCTCCGGATTATTACAATATGTAGGATATTGCTTGACGTATTCAATAAATACCTCCTGCTGCAAATTCGTGTTTCACTGCCTGCGCACGATCACACACACTACAAAACAACACTAGCGAAAAGCGCCAGAGGGGTAACGTAAGGGGGTGCGTGCTTAGCTTGGTTCGCGTAGCTTCGGATCGGCCTACACAACTAAGTTAGTTTGATTTAGTTGGGCTATTTTAGTTAGCTGGCATAGTTTGCGGTGGACGCACATGTATGAAAAACTGGCTAAACTAAACTAATTTAGTTCAACTAGCGGTGGACGATCGAGCTTCTTTTGCAGTCAAAGAGTAGACGCGAGCATGCACGAACACACGCCACAAGGCACATCTCTTGCACGCTATTTTAAACTTTATTTTGGTTTTGTTTTTTATTATCAAATCAATGAAAAACTGTTTTAGCATTTTGCTGCGGTCTGCGATGACTTATTGTCTTATTTCTCGTTGTAAAGTCACTTTCCTTAATCTTTACCAAGCAAACCAGAATTCCATAGTATGCCCAGTTTAAGGCGCCACTCTACAGCAGCCCACGGCTAAGCTACGTGTCATGTCTTCGCTTTGTATGAAAATGTGTGCACAGTGGATAATCCCGTCTGGATTGTCGACTGTGCGACCCACGGCACGCGGGCCACGCTACGCACGGATGCGTGGATGACAAACAAATGAACCGCCGCGCGCCGGCTGACGTGTCAAACCTTTGTGCACATTCTGCGTAGCAGTAAACGGCCGACTTTATTGTATCACAAGATTGATGGTTTTTATAACTGGTTGCAATAAAACTAACAGTAAAAATATTATATTAGTCGTTCAAAGTGTAACGAGAAGGACATGGAATGTACTGTATACCGAAGTTTTGTTTAATATTATGTGAGTGAATTTATTTTTCTACAAAAATTACTTAACCACAGGGTGCTGGTAATCTTTCGAATACCAATGAATCTAACTAGCTTCCTGAGTAGAATTTCGTCCGGGAAAGTACGCGCTGTACTGATTTCAGTCACCAAGCATTGCTGTGTTCAGCACCCTAATTATGTAACCCACTATCAATCTCAATCTGAATTATTTTGAAGCATACCTATTGCTAATCCATTGCTCATATGTTCGAAAAATTTGTTTGCTCAACAACGTAAATAACGCAATGAATTTTGTTGAACTGTCAAAAATTCAAAATGAAACCCATTGTACTGATAGAGTGCGCAATTACCTCGCAGGTTTGAAGGGTATTTGTGCCGGTGTAGTTACAGGCACATGACATATTTCAATTTTGTCTCTGGGAGGGCAACGGCAACGGAACTGCTATGCATCTTTTGATTCATCCTTCTGGGATGCATGAAGAAGCCTCGTGTAGCGCAGTTTGCTCCACCAGTTACTCAACTGAACCGAGCGCTCGTCACACCCAACACCTTTTTTGACTGGCCAATTCTTCCCTTGCGGTGGTATGGCTAACGCCCGCATGTTTTGCGACCACCCTCCCACCGGTGTCCGGCGTCAAGCAGCCTGCTGTGTTTAGTCGATGCGTGGCAGTTCCAGTGCTTTAGGCATCTTCAGGGCACGCTCGTTCCATCAAAGACTTCATCCATCGCTTTCCATCAGGACGGATCGAAGTCAAGAGCAGGTCCATTCAGCAATAAAAAATAAAATAAAATACATAAAATATACTCATACAACGTAGTCAAAAGCGCGTTGTCCCTGCCACAAGAGGCCGCGGCCCAAGTGCAGCACTTACGACATATTAAGCGAGACCTAAATGAATGGCTAAATAAAAGCGAGCTATTTGACTTTCAGCACTCTGCTCAGCGTCGAAAGTTGATAATCCAACACTGCTACTGTGAGGCTGCATGATCATGCCTGGCAAACGCCTCTCACGATGACTTCGATCCAGGGCTAAGGTGGATGCCGGGGCAGCGGGATTGTCCGAAAGGGTTACCGCTACCCCAGAACATAAAGGGCTAAGGAAGGAACACGGATGGGTGTAGTCACTAAGAGTCTGACACTCCCTTCCGCATCACCCAGAGCGGAAGGGGTCATTTGATAATTTCCCATCCATAAAAAAGGGCTAATGTGGACCACCTGGTTGTCTGATTTAACCACAATCTTCTCCTGGAGTCTGGATTTGTGCCCCGTTGATGGCAATAGGCTCGCCCACTATTACTGGGACTTAACTGGTGATGTGTGGATCCACGACTTTTTGACCACCTGTATATAGTACTATATACAGGGTGGTCAAAAAGTCGTGGATCAAACGAAATAATGAGATAAAGGAGGTAATTTCCAACAAAAAATCTTTCTACAGCATGGCCATAATTCAATTGAAAAAGAAAGAAAGAAAATACATTTATTTAGCACAGACTAGAAGGCACACAATACACATAATACATACACCAGATAAAAACAAAACATAAAGATCAAATAAAAAGTGTAAAGTGTAGCCCTAAATGTTATGACTATTTTTGTATACAGAGTTCTTTTACAATTACCTATACTCATTGATGTAATAATGTACTAAGTACATTATTACCTCAATGCCTATACTCGAACTTTTAATTAGCTGCAGTAAAATGACAGCTTAGTGTTACTTTAAATGACTGAAATTGGAGTCTTTTTGTTTTTTCGCGGCCATCAACCAATTCTTTTTTTTTTTTCTAGTACAGAATAGTGTAACAAACGAAACTTATTTGACATGCATATTTCTAAACGCAGTCCGAAATGAGTTAAGAAGTGTCATTTTACTGCAGCTAATTAAAAGTTAGAGTATAGACTTAATAAAAAAAAAAAAACAATAAAACAAACGTTGTATTATTACTAGATAATGTATCAGCACTACAAAAGTTATATTGCGGCTCTGGGTACCAAATTTCAAGAGCAATTCCTTAATTTTTTTTTCAAAAATTTTGAAGCATTGCCAAAAATTATTTCTCACTTTAAATCGTTGGAAATTACCTCCTTTATTTCCCTATTTCGTTTAATCCAAGACTTTTTGACCACCCTGTATACACCTCTGTAACCCTTCCGGCATTAGGTACTGGATGGCGTGAAGACGTTGCTAGCCCAAACCAACAGCGCGCTTTTATTTAGACATTAAATTCAGGTGGCTTTTAATTCAGGTGTGGTGTGGCCTAGTCTTAGTGAAAAGCGAGTTAATTCATGTAATATTTTCCAGGTACCATTCCCATAATAAAAGCAGTTACCCTACAGCTAGATGGGCTGATAAACTTAGGCGAAAACTGGAGCTATGAGTACCGTGTCCTCAGATCCAGAGCAGAACACTCCCATCACCAGAATGGTAACGAAGTGGGTCGGCAAAAGGATGAAGAGCAACTGCGCATGTTTGAAGACAGGCTGCGCAAAGAAGCGGCGGAACATCGCAAAGAAGTACTTCAGAAGGATGTAAAACACACTAAGGAGAAGAAGCATAAACGAGAGAAAGAAGTGGAAAGTGCTGTAATTCAGAACACTATTGAAAAACACAAATCAAAAGCTAGTGACACTTCCAATAGTGAAAGCAGTTCATCTGACAGCGACTCCGAAAAACAAAAAAAGGCTACCGTAATGATTTACGACGAGACAACGAAAAAGACCAAGAAAATACTAAGATTCATTTCAGAGGAACGAGATTATTCAGAAACACAATCACAAGAATCTTCATACACAAGCGATTCTTCAGAAAGTTCAGCAAGTTTGATAGATAAAACGAGACACGCTCCCGAGGATGAGGATAAATCCAGTCATGACTCCAGTATCAATATTATAAATCATTACGTAAATCCCAGAGCCCCGAGAGGTATAAAAAGCATAAAACTGGAATTGTCTAATAAAACTACGGAAAGTTTCAGTAGTTTATCTACGTCTACACGAATAACGACAGTTAGAACTGAATACATCTACACGGATCCACACAAAGTCAAAGATGACGCTAAGATCACTGAATTTACCAACCACTTATACAAACAAACATTAAAAGTGTTTGATGCTGTTAAACAAAAGACTAACCAGGACCATTTGAAGAGTCAAATTGATCACCTCTCAAGAAGCTACGAAGTTAAGTTCAAAGAATTCCTCAGAGATACAAATAATCAAAAAATCAAGACAAGATTAGGAACACAAAAAGTAATTCTTAACACCATTGATATGTCTGATAGAATTCTTCGAAGACTCATGAATTTTATGGTAGTAGATTTGGACAAAAAGGGAGTACTCAGACAGAATGCAGCTAGCGCTAACATATTCCAGAGAGCTATAGAAATGGAGCAAAGGATACAATTAATTCATGCGTGTAAGAAATTCGGTATATGTCGCAGTGGTCAGGGTTTTTCAGACTTCTTAATCGATATTCTGACCATATTGATCAAATGTGACGACAAAAAATTCAAGCAAACCATAGATGCTTTTACAGAGGTAATTAAAAACATGAACTTCTATAACGTATTAGAGAATCATACGGAGAAAAAATTGAAAAAAATAATCGAAAAGATGGAAATGCTGAATATTCCAATATTGAGGGCGATCGTTTTGATATTAAAGAATACAATCACGAATCAAAATAAGCCAATGACAGTCCATCATTTCAGTGAGCGTCAACGTATAGTGAACTCGACGCTGGCACTTTTAGAAATCATCGATTTGTTGGACACAAAGATCCCAAGAAACGAGTCAAATGCTTTGGAATGGGCCGACATGAAGAATAGTTTTGAAGAGTTCGCAGCAGGTAAAAGACATGACATCTTAGAAATAATGACTGCTATAGTAAAGCATGTGAAGTCGAACCTTGAGAGTTTGGACGAGAAGAGTCAGAGAATCGTCTCAAAAAATCTGGATATGATTCTGACATTAGAGCTAAGTTGATTAAACTTCATTCAGTTCATGGATTTTTATTTCCTGAGGGACAGTAGGTATCCACCCCTAATTGCTAATTTCGCAATATCCGCTGTTATTATTACCTAACCGATTATTTTTTTTTAATTTGAAATGGGTAAAGTTTGCTCTTGACTCTAGTCTAGGTCAGAGGTGACAGAGACAAAGTCGACAATGGAGTGAGCTTACCCAGAAGAAGCCTATTCACTCTCACTTTGAAGAAATTCGGGTTGTATGCGCTCATTTCAAAACAGAAGAAGAACTAGCAGGGGATCGAGGAGAAGGGGGAGGGGGGCCTCAGGGGTTCCGACCGGAATAAATCCTCGGAAACACAGACGCATTTAGAGTTCCAGTTTAGAATACGGAAAAAAATATTTTACAGTTTAGTTAGGCCACTTACACATTATGCTGTAGCTGCAGTGGCTCCGGGTTTTGACAAGACCTATCAAAACTCTTCGCTGGTGCTGCGGCGCCGGCGCCATATAGTGTTCATACAAATCCAAGGGTAATTTATTATGTGCGGCATAATGTGTAAACGGCCTTATGGTCTATAGCTACCTACTCTTTAGTGTAGTTTTCTAACCCCCTTACTAATAAACGTTGTGTAGAGTCTTTTTGTATTTACTCCGTGAGTTACACAATGCTTTGTCTTCTTCTTTCGAAAGTCAAATTACTGACAACTGAAAGAGAGAAATCAGAGTGTAGTTAACTAATATTACGTTTATTAGTAAGGGGGTTAATATAAGGTGTTAAAAATTTTGCCTGACAAACTTTAAGAGGTGCTTTATACCATCGAACTGAACAACTTTCACTATAGAACTCAGAAAATCACGAAAAAAATATCAGTTCTTTAATACAGAAGTTCAAATACCTACTTGACCAAAATGCAGATTTTTTTTTCGTGATCTTAAAGTTTGTCGAGTTATTTTTTAACACTGTTACATCCAAGGTGGCGGTGTTACAAAAAGCCACTGTAAATGAGCCACGCTGTATTTTAAAAGGAGTCTCCGGGAGCCCGAAAGTCTTACAACCTGTCAAACCAAGGGATATGGTGTTCGTGTTACCCAGAAATGGAAGAGCAGTGGTGCGACCCCAACTTAAGAGTTGTAAATAATTTTCATCACCACTGCTCTCAAAAACGGTGAAGGAAAACATCGTGAGGACACCGGCATGTCCTAGAACCAAAAATTCGAAGACATGTGACATCTACCAACCCGCTGCACTGGGCCCGCCTGGTAGATTTCAACCCACTCCGTCTTAAGAGAGGAGCCCTGTGTTCCAGCAGTGGGAACATTATAGGTTGATTACGAAAACTGTCATCCTACCTGTCGCTAGGGAATCTAGGGTCTGACAGCTGACTTCAAACTCACTTCACCAATTTTACAGAATAGCTCTATTGGTACCTATTCATGTCGACGCCACATAACTGATAACTGACTTGATAACATGTCCGGAAAAAACAGGACCCGTGGTAGCCCTAAATGCGATGTATGAAATCCTGCTACCAATCCAACACTCCAAGGTAAGAAACCGATGCGATATTGTCGACTGAAATTTAATTTATTTTATTCGAGAACATCCATCGGTTTCTTACTAAACTTCAACTATAAACACGATCCCGCATACTTATCTCTTTTGCTGACTGTACATTATAAGGTAATTAATAATCTTCTACTTAATGAAACATTTTAAATTCTAGATAAGTTTTTTTATAAGTTTTATTACGAAAGTTAGTAGTAAAGTTGAATTTCTAAAAATTCTTCCCTTAATAGGATTAATCTAGCCCACTTAAAGGAGATGAGTGTGTTAGCAAATAAAGTATAATCTATGTATAAGTATTTATGTATATTACCCAAATATAAAACTTTGAATATCAGAATGGTTACTAGTTATTCAATATACAGTGTGTAGAGGAAGGATTTTATGAAATAAAGCACAGAAAGACAAGCTAGACATTTATTTCAATTTATTCTTGTCAGTAATTAATCAGAAAGCTAGTCCTCCGTTCCAAATCTAGGCCATCATGGAGTAGAAGGACAAGAAACTCCATGGAAACAGTATTAAAGTATTCTATCAACTTATATTGCCATAAATTATCGTTATTTTAAAAACAATCTATTATAATCTTTTGGACAATGGTCCAAGACAACTCATAATAATAGCAACATAATAACAACAGCTAGGAATATTCCATTATCAAATTTAAAACATTAGCAATATTGGCCATATTATAACATATACAGAACACCATAGTTATCAGCAATAATCAAGATAATAATATCAATTAACTTACGTGACATCTGGTCGATCAATTCCACATAATAACGTCACTAGTACTAATCAACTGAACATCTTTAGGCCGTAGCTCCGTTCTGGTCGATGTCTCGAACAAGAATCCCCTCAAATCCCCTCTGCCATTCGGAGCTCCCCCTTTTATAGTCGTGAACAAACAACTTTTCTATCTACCGTCATCCAAAATATCAACGACATAAAAGGTGGATATCTGTTTGGGATATTTTCTGTTTTGCTATATTAGTTATTCCTTAATATTTTAACTACTTTATCAAGTTTTAACAGTAAAATAATAACCATAACCATACCTATAATTAGGATAATCTAATAAGTGCGTGAGCTTGGACCTAAGCGAATTCATCAGAAAGTTGTTCGTCTTTGTTGCCAACAGCTAGGGAACCCCACCGGCTGTGCCTCCGGGCACACTCTTGTGACCAATAATAATAATTTATTAATAATCTTACAATCTAGTTGCATAATTTTTTTATTGTTAAAAAGAAAATAATTATATTCTCTCTCATAACTCCTCTTCCGACATCGTTTTCTGAAGATTGTTTTGCATTAGCATAGGCCTCCCCCATATTCTTCAATAGCTCCCCGGTCCCTCTTCCACATTGGCCCAGCTGTCACCTTAAGGTCGCCATCCCACCTACGTATCGGGTGTCCTCTCTTCCTTTTGCCTTCTCTCGGATACCATTCGGCTACTAATTTAGCCCATTTCTCCTTTTTGTCTCTGATAAGGTGGCCCGCCCATTTCCATTTCAGCTTTTTTATCTTGTATGATACGTCCGCTATTTTCGTTTTCTTTCTATGTTTTTTTTTTATGCATGGGAAGTCATCAAATGACCCCTCCCGCTCTGGGTGGAGCGGAAGGGAGTGTCAGACTCTTACTGACTAAAACCCATCCGTGTTCCTTCCTTAGCCCTTTATGTTCCGGGGTAGCGGTAACCCTTTCGGACAATCCCGCTGCCCAATAAGATAGCTTCTGATATGTTTAAGGCTTAGGTGACCAATAAGTTTGTGTAAAGTCAACTAATGGTAACAGTTTGACCCCGTAGCGTCTGGTTGTCGTAGGTATGTAATTCAATTGTTACTTTACGTACGTGCTGTTCCTCAAGGAAGAGTTCTGGCCGAAGGGTGTTGTGTGCCGTCGGTTTTGTGGCCGGCTATTATACATGATACCAATCACCGAAACACGACGCAGACACTTCGTGTGCATTAGTTTTTAGTGTAATTATAATGTTGTATGTATTTATAAGTTATATTAATATTGAATTGTATGTGTTTATATGGGCCTTGATGCCTGAAATAAATGGATAAATAAATAATCAGTTCATAATGTTCCCACTGCTGGGACACAGGCCTCCTCAGTGAGAGGGAGTAAGCCGTACCTAATCCGCCACAGTCCGCGTTTGTGGTTGTCACAAGTCTTCAAATTTTTGGTTCTAGGACATGCCTGTTTCCTCGCTATATTTTCCTTCACTTGCGAAATTGTTAACGCAAACATTAACCTACCGTTAAGTTATTCAGCGATAAGAAACGTCGTGTCTCAATGTTTAATCAAAATACCGTGTTTATTTGGAAAAGTAATTTGTATTCGAAGGAACATTCCACGTTCATTGTAAAACATAGTATTATGTGCGTCATCACATAAGTTTAATAATAAAGCCTTTTATTCCAAAACTAGACAGCGAAATTTACAATAATGGTTGCAACAAAAAGCTAAAAAAAAATGGCACTCCGGGAGTGCCGACAGAAGTGAAAACAACAACAAACAGAATACTTTGCCATCACTCACTGACACATCGGATATACATTAAAACCATGTACATCCCGAGGACAGCCGAACACATCCGAATGTAGCGCGGTGTCGGTAACAGTGTCGCGTGTTCAATGGTTTTTTTCCGTCTCAAAAAATTCCCAACGCGCATAAAAAAGTTTTCAATAAAAAAAAAATTATATAAATGAAAAAGTTCACCGATATGATAAAAAAATGGCATTTGTTGAAATTCGCCCCCTTGCTTCATGAAAATACGACTAAATTCAAACGACTGAATTCAGTCAAGTGGATTAACAACCTTACTTTCTCGAATAATCAGACGTTACATAAAGTACAGACGACAGCACATCAAGCTACTACAATCTGTCAAATTTCTTTGATAGATTTTCAACTTTATCGCTAAAGCACAAGGTTCAAAGTTGATTGGGAAAATCTGACAGTTTCGGGTAGGTTGATGTGCTGGCGTCTGTACATTTACGTCCACATTTGCAAAACCTCAAAACCGGGTGTTAAAAAACGGTCGCTATTAAAATTTTAATGTTTTACAAAGTCTTCAGCAACTATCGAAATCCGTTTGGGATTAGATCCGAAACGAAAATAAAAAAAGAAACATGTTTTAAATTAAACGTTTTACTCGACAACCTGTGTACGCGATCGTACTTCATCACGTTCGATTTGATTGCTTCATGTTTTTTTTTAAATAGGCAACATTTCCTACTTACAAAATGCATTTTCTGTCATTTAGTTTTTGTAAATAGTCATGGATAGTTTTAGATATTTTATAGAGAGAATGCTGCAGCTGTTAATATTCTGTAAGTTTAATTAAATTCTAAGTTTAAAGCATAAAATAACACGAGGTGGTTAAGGGCCTGATTCACATTAGCCAAATTACTCACCAAATAAATAAAATGGAATAGAAAATATATGAAATTGAACCCAAACAGGTGCTTTACATTGTGTAATTATTTCATCACCACTGCTCTCAAAACAGTCAAGCTTATTACCTAAGCCGGGAATCGAACCAGCTAAAAAAAACTCGCTATTTTATTTATTAATCGATAGGATTATTGTTCAAGATAAAATCTCTCTATTAAACATTTGATCTTAACAATAAAAAATATCATGAAATCTAACATTCATATTATTTTATCATCAATTCTATTATGAAGGACACGTAACATGAAAGAAGATTATTACTTGCAACATTTGAACTATTTAAAATTACAATTTTGTTACACTTTAATAATTTATCTAAGTTGTTCGAAATGAGACCCCCTCCTTACTGATGTATGTACCATAACTTGGTCTTTTTTTAATTCACGTCGTGTAGCCTTCTGAAAAGTGTTGTGGTGTATCATAATAAATTATGCTCCATATAACATTTTCTACATCAAACGGTCCAACCTACGGTATCCAACGGTACCTTCTTATACAGTCTCACCCACGGATATCTATGGTCTCAGCACCCAGTACTGTAGATAAATTGCAGTTCTTGTTGTTTGAAAAGTAAGCTTCTAATAAATCGACGTGTTCATAATACGCCATTATTACACAATTGCGTAATGGAAGCACAAAAAAAAAAACAAAATCGATAAAAATGTCCAAAATGTTCGTTCGAATTTCAAAATTGCAGTTCCGCACCGCAATAAATTTTTAAACTTTTGTCGTCTAAAAAAGAAATGTGCATAGAATTGTTATCACCAATTAAACGATTTTCTTATCTAAGTCTTCAACAGGGTACAGACGCCAGCACATCAAGCTAATACAATCTGTCAAATTTCTTTAATAGATTTTCAACTTTATAGCTAACGCATAAGGTTCAAAGTTGATTGGGATAATTCGACAGTTTCGGGTAGCTTGATGTGCTGGCGTCTGTACTTAGTTACTTTTTTTTATGGTAGGGAAATCAACAAATGACCCCTCCCGCTCTGGGTGGAGCGGAAGGGAGTGTCAGACTCTTACTGACTAAAACCCATCCGTGTTCCTTCCTTAGCCCTTTATGTTCCGGGGTAGCGGTACCTAACCCTTTCGGACAATCCCGCTGCAACAAGGTAGTTACTTAGAGATAAATTAGCTAGCTTGTACAACTTCATTGAATGTCTTTGGATGTTAAAGTTAAAAGTAAATTATAATGTGTCTTTTCCTTGTTGAAAGAGAATTCAAGTCTAGGTAATGTTGTTGTTTTGTTGTTGGTTGTTGTTGTTGTTGTTGTTGTTGTTGATGTTGTTGGGTTGTTGGTGTTGTTGTTGTTGATGGTTGTTGTTGTTGATGGTGTTGTTGTTATGTTGTTGTTGTTGTTGTTGTTGTTGTTGTTGTTTGTTTGTTGTTGTTGTTGTTGGTGTTGTTGTTTGCCCTTGTGTACAAAATATTAGATTTCATGGATCTAAATCTTGTACGACAGACGAGTGTAAGACCTAATGTTTCTTGGAGAAATTTTATCTTTAACATTGACTGTATCGACTAGTGAAATTAAATAGCGAGTGTTAATTTTTTTTAATTTTTAGCTGGTTCGATTCCCAGTTTAGGTAAGCTTGTAGAGAAATCTGTGAATGCAGTTTTGATTCTTTTAAATAATAAAGGAATGTTTTCTTTAAGTAAAATAATCTATCATAAAGATTTAAAGTCGTTTCCCTTCAGGGCCCATTGATTTTTTCCACTCTGTATACTTACATGATTCTAGAAATATTTTCGTCGTATGGTTCGTAAGGTTAAAAGTTTGCGCATCGATGTCCTTGCCATCGTTTATTAGAAATATTTTGAAAGTCTGTAGTTATTACTTTAGCTGTGGGTAATTGTAGCTTTAATTTTGATAGGTCAGCAACATTCCTTGCGTTATTTACGTTGCTGAGCAGACAAATTTTTCGAACATATGATGCAATGGATTAGTTATATCCTTCAAAATTATTCAGATTACTCCAACTGAGACTAAAACATGTGGACACATGCAGTGGTGCATGGCATGCCGTGCAAGCCATTTATAATCAAGTGGGCGGCTCAAAAAATTTAAGTAGGTACTATAACAAATTTATTTTTCAGACATCCTCTTACACACAGCCACCAGTGTTATGGAATATGGTTACGAACGAGATCTAAACGACCAAGAATTCTCGAACTACGGCAGACAGTCTAAACAACAGCGGTACGATCAAATACTATCCAACCTCCACTCCTTATTCAAGGAAAGATCAGCGGACAACAACGACAACAGTAAAACCGTTGATGACTATAACGACTTCAATTATAATCATAATAATGGCGACAAGAAAGAGTTTGATGAAGTATTAGCTGAAGTTACGAGTGCGTTAGACAAAATTAAAGAAGAATTAATCAAATTCAACAATGATGGCGTCTTAGCAGTGGAGTTGCCAGTCGCCAAAAACGAAAGAAGATATAAAAGAGATGTAACCAATGATACAGTTACAAACGCAACGTTAACGAAAAAAAACGTTACAGTAACTGCTACTTCAACAGAGAAACCTGCAACGGTTTTGGAGAAAGTTGAAGTGTTAAGAGCTAATAACGAAACTGTGGAAATTGAAATTTTGCGTGCAAATAACGATACTGATTCTGTTCTGAGTGGTCGACGAATGATTTCAATGATGGCACCTCCACGGCCTCCGCCAGAGTTTGTGACTACCACTTCAAGGGTCAAAGACAAACTGCTCTCGTATCTCGAAGATACTTTCAACGAAGTCGAAAGAAAAATTAAACCGTTAACGAATATCAAAATTGCTTTATCAAACGATGATCATTACCGAATTGGTTACATTATAGCTACAATAGATACTTTAGAAGTGAATTTGAAGAAGTTGAAAAACGATATGAATTTGCACCAACATATCTGGGACGATGAGAAGATTTTGGATTTATTTGATAGAATCAAAGCGACTAACACGGTAGCTACGAGTTTGATAGAATCATTGAAGAAGTATTTACCTAGGAAAAGTTTTTGACTGTAATTAACGAATAAAGCTTATTTTGAATACTTAATATGTTTTTTTTTTTCTCACCTTTTTAGCGAAATAGCTGTTAAACGCGTATAGGTACTTACTCCCATTTTTAACGTCCTATTAAACGCTCTTTGAATGTGTACACCGAAGACGAGTATGACACGCTTCTGACTTCGCCGTTGTCTCGGACTGTATCATAAGTCATAATAATTTGTTGAACATAGGTACAATCATGATGTTACATACAGCTCGAGATATCGAGAGCTCCTGCGCTTACACACACATTCGCAGTTTGTAACTTGTAGACTTGGTGACCACGAGTAAAGCGCGCGTCACTTCGTGAGATAAAAATACTGGAGTACCTAGACGATGGCCAAACACGATGCAACATAGAACTCAAGAAGATTTCCTGGGTAATCCCATCTCTTTCATTGATAATATGCCTACATACATAAACATTATATCATAAGTTTAGTCATTATCATCTGCCTAGCTTTTTCCCAACTTAGTTGGGGTCAGCTTCCAGTCTAACCTGATGCAGCTGAATACCAGTATTTTATATGAAGCAACTGCCTATCTGACCTCCACAACTCAGTTACTTTTTAATACGATACCCTTTGGTAAGACTGGTTGTCAGACTTTCGGGTTTCTGATTACCCGTAACGAACGACAGCCGGGACTTTAAAGTCTTAACGTGCTTTCCGAGACACGGAGCGGTCTTGGTATGTAAAGATGGTCACCCATCGGACCAACTGTGGCAAGCACAGCTTAACCTAATCAATCGGCCTGTGCGGCTGTTATTACTATAGTCGAACTTTTAATTAGCTGCAGTAAAATGACAGCTTATGTGAACTTAAATGACGGAAATTGGCGTCTTTTTGTTTTTTCGCGGCCATCAACCTAATCTTGTTTTTCTAGTACAGAATAGTGTAACAAACGAAACTTATTTGACATGCATATCTCTAAACACAGTCCAAAATTTGTTATTAAGAAGTATCATTTTACTGCAGCTAATTAAAAGTCGGAGTATAGGCCACAAAGCCCTTTCATTTCAATAATATCCGTTACGTTATTAACGTTGTCAAGGAGACAAGTTTTTCAAATTCCTATAACGGATTAAGAATCCCCTTCAAAAACTCAAAATGAAAGACATTATGATTGGAGTACAATACGATGCGTGATTTAACATCCAGAAATGGTCTTAGATGGGTGGACTGTGTGACAGGTGCCATGGCTAGGAAGGGGGTGACTACCGAGATGACGACTAATAGAGAATTAAGGAAGAAAAGACATGTTGCGCCGACCATAAATAAATTGGAATAAGGGCAGGAGAGAATGATCATGATGAAATGATCTTAGATGTGTCCAAAATGTCAAAAATCATACAACCTACTTTGTGAAATTTTTGATACGGTTTTCCCCATAAAAAGCGTAAACTGAAAGAGGGTGCGGCGTTTCCAAAAATAAACTATAGGTTTCTGTGAAAAAAAAAAAAAAAAAAGTACCTAAGTATACCTACTTAGCTGCTGTAAAATGAGCATCTCAACTTCATTCATAAGTTCATTCTGCATGAATTGTAAAAAAAAACCGATCATAATAAAAGTCGAAATACAAATTTTCGAGCTCGCTTCGCTCGCTCTTACAATAAACGTCCTCATAGTTCTTGAGTTTTTCTGCATCCGAGGGGGCGTGATTTTCGATATGTTCGAACGCGAAGGAAAGTTTAATCATTAGGAACTCCTGATGATCTAGAGAATTTATTCCGAAAGGTTTACGCGTATCGTATAGTACCTACCTACATTAATAATTAATTTTCACATAGCACAGAAAAGTCACTTTGCATACGAAACAGGAGCGGGTCGCTATATAGTTAGACATGGGGGTTTATTTATAAGCGTTGCTTAAAGTTAAGAGACGTTTAAAAGTCAAAAACAATCGTTAATCATTCATTGTAACGTTTACAAATACAGGGGAAAATAAAAATCTAACATATTTAAAATCAAAATTTTTATTTTTAAATTATCAGTCTATCATTTAACAACATGAAGCCTCAACATTATAATAATATTTTAATTAAAATAATAACTTAATATTTGTACTTATTAATATAAGTAATTCTGTACTTTTAAAAAGTACATTTTCATTTTTAATATTTAAAGTAGGTGCTTAATTAGTTCCTGGTTTTTAAAAAAAAAAAAATCTCCGTTTCAGCCCCTGGAATAATGTGCATTAATAAGAAATTATCATTATTAAAAGAAAATTTCTTAAAAATGACGAGAAATTTACCTTAAAATCTAGAATTATAAAGTAAAAATTCAAAATCTAAAAACTTAACAATTACAAACTTAATGACGTTAGCAAAAAAGTTGCTAGTGTAATAAAAAATCAACTATTTTAGTAGTTTCTTTTAAAACATACGATTAATTGATTTCAACGAATCTGTGAGAGAATCCGGAGATAAATCGTTAAATTACTGGCTTAGTTTACTGGGAAATTCGTTAATTATCATTCAACTGGGATTTTGACTTAAAATACTAATATAATTTTACTATTCTACAACCTCTTATCATCCTCTGTTAGAAGCTGGAGATTTTCGGTGCGATTGAAGAATTGTATCAATAACTACCGACGCAGCGTTCACCTTACTACATCTATAAAAAATAATTTTAATGAAATTAAATAAAGTTTGTGTAAGTGTGTGAGTAGGCCTAGAAGGAGATTGGCCTGCGGGCGGGGAAATTGGGTCGGTATCGTGGATCGGCCGTACTTGGCGATGGGGCCCGCTAGGCATGGCGGGCTGCTACCAGTCGACGGTGCGGCGAATGTACAAGTATTTTAGTCGGATAGGAGTCCGACATAACCCTCTGTTCTTCCCATACGGAGGGTATGCATAAGCCGATTTCCCCACGAAAAAAAAGGGCCTAGAAGAAGATGGCGGAACGAACTCGACACTTTTCTTAAAGATTTGCAATACAGCAGTTGATGTGGAAGGGGAAAGGGACACCTTTGCCTTGCAGTGTGAAGCTTTTATTTATTTATTTATTATGAAACATTTTGTAGACTTAACAGGTAAACCCAAGGCGTCTACAAACAAGTCACATTGAGTAATATACGCGTAGTTAGTTTTGGTTAAAAGGCTTTAGAAACTGAACATGACTTACCTAGGAAACATGTCATTGCACTTAAGCTCAGTCCAGCCAGTCAGTACTTCGTACAACATTGTGTCAAGCGCCTTGTTTGCTGCCAGCTCGCCAGTCAGCATTCTTAGCGCCACGCTGAAATGATAGGAGAAATGTTAATTTCATATTTAAGGCGGATCATGCGATCTGCTCTTGGCCATTTTCCCGCTAGATGGCGCTGAAGTCCATATTTTTAGTTTATTTGATTTTATGTGTAATTGCCACATTAATAAGTCGTAGAAGTAGTAGACGCGGTTATCGGACATTACACTTTATTGAATTTGGTCATAACATTGCCTCAAAACCCACCCAATTCGACACATAATCCGAAAATAAAATCTGCCATTGAATACAGGTCGTTTACACACACAGACGTAAGCTAGTACGTTACAATAATTGACCACTAGGTGGCGTGTATTTAAAAAAATGCGCCACCTGCTACGGTTTATGATTATAAAAGGAAAAAAATTAAAAATGAAATGCGTTCCTTTCAAGCGTGTGTGGTGTGAATACTCTGCGTGCGTAGTACTCGCAACCGGCGTGCGTGTATGACCAGATTTATTAACGTAAACGAGACAATAGGAGTATGTAAGGATCGTAGCAGGTGACGTTCTATAGTTTCTGCCTACCCCCATGGGAAGAAGGCGTGAGTATGATGATAGGGTAATAAAAGATATATTTATATAAAATCATGTAATTTATTCAAACTAGGCTGAGAATCAGCACTTTTCGACTGTCAAATTACAATAAGACAGTCAAATTACAATAAGGCAGTCCTCCCAAAACGCCCGCCCTTCACCACTTCCTGGCTCTAGCTGGAGAAAAGAAGTGGCGCAACAAACTCCCCAGCAGCACAGCTGTCTGTTCAGTTACAAAAACTTGAGCATACAGTTTATAAAGATAGTTTTATTTTATTACCTTACACTAATTAATTATCAAATGAAAGTATTTGAAGTGACACAAATGATGCTTGATAAATGATTAAATTTATAGCCCAATTATTACAATAATTACAGACATTACACATAACATACAAGAAAAAAACAAAAAATAACAACAAATAAAGAAAATACAATTTAGTATGCGATCATAACCAGGAAAAAATATTTTATAATGTCAAAGTAATCAACCAAGGTTTTTAGAAAAATAAAAATCTAAAGACCAGCTTATTGACTTCACCAGGTGGTTATACTTACATAATTAAGTATTATTTCACCTTTTCATTTTATAGTAAATACTTACAAATAAAAGTAATAATGTACAATGATAATGTTGATTCTAAACAAACTACTACAAAAATACGCCTTTTGATTTTATAGTAAATACAAATAAAAAGTAATAAAAGAGAAAACAAGATACTGAAATAAATTATAAAGTGGACATGCAAGAAAATAGAAATAGCATAGAAATTATCAATTTACTTGATAGTAATAATCATACTTTATTCATAACCAAAACCTTATTTTGTAATTTTAGAGCAAAGTTTTTCTTTTCTAGTGCAGCTGCCTCTAGGCTTTGATTTTCCCTCGCCAATGATGGAAAGCACTTGATCTCAATAACAGCTTTCTCATTTTCAATTATACCTGTAACAAATTGAAAGAAAATATAAAACAATGGAGCTCTTTTTATGATTTGATACAAGAAATTCAATCGCCTATCGTGCTCGTAATTCTTGGTCTCTTGCGATTATAGCTAGCATTATAATTTTACACAATTGCTAAATAAATAGATAAAATTAAATGTTGATAAAGAAAAACTTACCATCTGGACTACCAGCTAAACATCCAAATTCTTCATCAATAAAAAGACCGGAAGGCCTCACAATTTTATTATATTGTTGCATGAACATACTTTTTGCCACATTCTCATTTTGTTGCCCATATAACATTATTTTTCTAAAGAATATCCTTTACATGATTGTGACATAGAGTGGTAATACGGCGTTTGCAAATCTGTAAACATAAAAGTCCAGATAAAATAGAAATAAATTATGGGTAATTTTTAAATACAGCATTGTCTATGTAGGTATTCAATAAAATACCGCAATGTTACCAGCAAATGTATATATGTGTATAAGTACATTTCTGCTAACAAAATTATACCACACAACTAACCATTTCAATTTGACTAGCAGTCAAACGGTCACTCCTATGAGTAATATATAAACCATTTTCATGCTGTCCTTCAGTAGACATTTCAATCAAAGCTATGTTTTCTGGTGACTTTTGGAATTCTGCTAACCGTTCTTCACACTGTATATCAATTGGGTCACAAGCTTCATTTCCATAGTGCTTGTCCAGCTGGGTTTTCTCTCTTGGAGCAAACCATCGTTTGCGTGTCGACAACTTCTGTTGTATTCTGCTTTGTTCCTTTCGAAGTATGTAATGTTTAAAATGTGTCCCTGGGCTCTGTGTGGTCTGCTTTTTCCATGCAACTTCATGCCATTTGTGTCCAGTAGAAAGCGATAATCCTGAAAATAAAATAATGTTTACTAGAAAATATCAATAAAATATAAACAGATGATTATGTAACATACAAAGAAACAATACTGTACCATGATAATCAAAGCATTTTTTACTGGTACAAACACAACGCTTGTATAAACCCCCCTCTTCCTAAACTAATTCGTTTTCCACAGTTGAATTTATTTATTATGCTCATAGTTTTCTGCCGCATTTGTTGTCTCATTTGACAAACAACAATTTGAAAAGCAATTTTTTCAATTGGCTGCATAAATTAGAGCCCACACCTCTGGAGCAGTATTTTTCAGACTTTCTACGAGATTTTCTTCCTTGTTTTTACTTCCATTTGCAGCTGTTTTATTGACAATGCAGTAATAATCCTTACAGTTTCATGTACTCCAATATTTTTATATATTTTTATCTTTATTTACCTTGTATAATGCACTGCTATAGTTTTTGATTACATGATTCTTGCATTCTATATTTTTTATTATGTTCCCATATTATGACACTTTCTCTTTCAAGTTTACAAACACAGGGGATTCTCCGTCTCCAATAAAACGCAAATAGTGAAGTTGATGCATTTCTTCACTCTTTTGAAAGCCTTTCCATAATAATGTGTGATTCCATTGCTATAGACGGTCCAGTAAATTTTTTGCAGCAATTATGTGCTTTCATGTCCATGTTTCTTTTTTCATAATATTGTCAATATTGTTGTAAAACAATATTTGTTTCGAACACTAAGAAATAGACATTTCTTAGTTTCATTACCAATAATGCAGGTCTGGAAGTGAAAAGCAACACTTGTAAATATTGCACATAATAAAAGTTCATACAGAACCAAATGTGTTTAGTAACGGAGTATATAAGGTATCGTAGCAGGTGGCGTTCTGTATTTTGGTTTTACACGTGATGTTTTTGGCTGTGTAGGTACTCTGTGTACTGAAAGAAACAAATCAAAATGTAATGACCATACTTACGAGCACATGTAGTGTCACTTTTACGCGCAATATTCAGCAAGTACAATCATGCTTATTTGATACATACACTAAATCACAGAGCATGTAACCAATTATGAGGATTTCTTCATTCACTGACATCGTGGTTTCTTCAGAACGCCAAACTTTCAAACGGCTGTAAGCCTGTAAGTGTAATTCGATTTACGAATGTACCTTAACTTTTGTCAACACACAACGTATTTTATGAAATCCTAAAAAATATAGAAAAACAAATGAATGTTACTTTTATACACTCGGTATTTGAATAAAATTGAATAGTATCGAATTTCACAACCGTATGTAATGAGGTTATTATTACAGATCTATGAAAGGGTTACGTTCTGAACTCGTTACAGAAATTAGAACAATAAAAATAAATGTAAAATTTTACTTATCTTTACATTCCTGTTAGAATTTTGCTCGACGAATAAGAAAAAAAAAACAGATTAGATAAACTTTTACTTACAAACAATAAATCACGTTTATTAATTTGATGTAAGTAACTCAATCATTTGTTTGTTTCTGAATCAATGATTTCAAAACAAAAGTCAAGGTTCTGAACGCACCCACAAGGTAGGTCCATGCATCGCTGCCGCTGAGGGAGGTCTAGCTAGCTAGCTAGGCACTGGGATGTACCTACGCCGCACAGTGGACGGAAAAACAAGCTGCCCAATAGGATTTACAATTTTTTTTAAATTTATACCAATTATTGATTTATTCATAGGTACGTTATAAATAAGTACGCTTTTCGTCAAGATCGTCATATAGGTTTGTTGTCTTTCAGGTACCTATCATTCTGGGTAAAATAATAATAACAAATTGATTATTTGAGGTACTATTACCGCCTATCGCCTATTACAACATCGTCCAAATAAGCATTTTTAATTCATGCATATCTTTTGAACGGGGAAGTTGGGGGTCAAGGTCAAATGTTAGGTGGCGTTGGTATAGGGCTCGGCAACAATACCTAAGTTTCAGCTTTAGAATCCAAGACAAAAAAAGTTATGAGGAAAACAAATTCCATTTTTCATACATTTCAAATATATGAAGTAATTTTGTTAGGGTCATTGACAATCATTGGTTAGGGTAGGTGTCGATTCTAAAAAAACCGTAACTACTATGTTATTCAATGTTTAAGGCATTGACTGCCAACGCGGTCACCGGTGACCGCGAACAATAGATTTTCTATTGTGTCTGTTGCCTGGCAGCCAACGTGTTAATGTACCTACTCGACAAAACTTTATACTTGAAAACATTTTATTTTTCATAAATCCTATGATAGGGAAGTTTGTTTTTCAGTCCACTGTGCGGGACCTTGCGCCGCGCCGATGCGACTTATCTATCAAACTAAAATAATGTTTGTTTGTCTGAAACTGTTTACAATAATGCGTAAAAGGTATTCTATTTTGTAGGTACCTACTTCGATTTTGCAAATGTTTGCAAACTCTTTAGGTTACCGAATTATAATATGTACTTACTTAATTAATTTATTGTTGACCAAAAAATACAGGTACAAACACAATTAAGTTTTAATAACCATTGACTTTGTACTTATATAATTGAGACATAGGTAAGTAATTAGTATTGTGACGGGATTTCAGCGTCTAAAACCTAACTCACGGGCCAACTTGCTGTTTCTAAAACCGCCGAAAGAGAGGTATTTACCTACTTACCTACTTTTAAAATAAAATTGCGAATCTTGAATCATTATTCCTATAGGTACCTACAATAAATTGCAATAACATACTAGAAATATTGCAATTTGAATCAATGAGAATACAACGCATACAAAATAAAAATAACACGCGAGAAATTCCGCGTGCCAATACTATTGCATACAAGCGAGCTTCAAAATTGTATTTTATCAAATGTCGATCAAGCGAAAGAAGATTGGCAACGTTTTCTTCGTAATTCTTTCAATGACGGTAGGTCAAGCAAGGTTGCGAACACAGCACAGAAGTACGGCAACGTCGCATAAATCCTATCTACGAATAATGATATTTATGTTGCCACACAACAATATTATGTATGTAAGTTATTTACGTTGGTAAGGTCGTCAGTTATATTATTAATTAGAAAGTTTTTTTTGGTGAACCTATTCATGAAAGGTAGGAAAGGAAATAAATCAATTATTTTACGTATTATATTGATTTAACAGAATTATAATAACGCATGCACGCCATCTAGCGTTCTTATTTCTAAGCTATCGCAATCATGGCGCGTTAGTTTGCCTGTCAAAACTCACGCACACTAGTACGCAAATGTCAAATTTGGTCTGGATTTCACGTTCGTTTTCCTCAGTAAATAATGTAAGATATTTCCTAAAAAGGTCGATCGCGGTGACATTTCATTATAGAAAAGTGATAAAATGATACGTTTTCAACAAAGAGCGTCTATGTTCAGCGTATAATCCGGAAGAAAAATGTATGGACGGCCCATCGAAACATCCACCTTAAAGTACTAAAATATGTTTGAACGGCATCCTAACTGCGTAACACACTAATAATCTCAATCTGAATCATTGCTAATCCATTGCTTCATATGTTCGAAAAATTTGTCTGCTCAATAAAATAAATAACGCAATGAATGTTGTCAAAATGATAGCCCTTGCTACTGATAGTGATACGCAATTACCTCGCTGCTCGACTAACTCGTTGCTCCAGTGTTCGCAAGTTACAAGTACCTACGACTGCAGAGCTAGGTCGGCAAAATGTTTTTGAGCTCATCCACCAAGAATTACTTTTTTTTTTAACAGCCCGGAGTCTGGGTCATGCCAAGTTCACCCTCTTTTACACCTAAGTGGCGAAGTGCCGAATGTGGGTGAATTTCGGTCACGGCGGCCGGTCTCAACAGTGACTAATTCGCCAAATTCGCAGGAGGAAAATATAGTGCACAAGTGCGTGTGCAAACGCAGGCCCCTGTTCCGTCACTTTAATAGTCTGATGGGATGGCAATCCGACACGACCTTTGGCTGGCTTTACGTACTTTCCGATTCACCTTTCTGCTAACCCTTTCGAGGGTAGACAGTAGTAACGCTGTGTTTAGTAACACGTGTAAAGGTATGTAATAGAATATGGATCAAAAATACTTACCCATTAATTCTAGCCATAGTACCATAAGGTGGGTTTAATTTAGTAGTAGCCACAAGATTCCTACAATACAGCAACCAGACACAATCCAACTCTGTGTAAAAACTACCATTGTTGGCAACACCGTGTGTGCTGTCAAATGACGTTTGTAAGTGATTTAGCGCGTGTGTGTTGGCATCAAGGTTGCGTGACAGTTGGTTCTGTATGTTGGCAGCTTGCACTTCTTTATTTGAGATTTGATTGAGGATGTTTCTGTGAAAGAAATAACTTATTATATCGGGCTTTTGTATAAGTATTGTGGCGACATCTACATCGCCATATGCGAACTACGCACCACACTGACGTCACGCAAAATCCTGCATCGCGCAAGCAGAGTTTACCGCGCAACTAGCATATATACCACGGTCCGACAGAAACGCCACCCGTCTGGTCGGAGGATCCTCCTTTTTCCATGGAGTATGGGTGAACTTTACACCCTGTTCTTCATACCTCTATAGCCTTCACAAGGTCATCGTTTCAACTTGTCTATTATTTTAATAATAAAATCCCAATGAAACTTACTTTGCATTCTTATAAGCTCTGCCCAGATGTATGGCAGCGCGAGCAGTGCTCATCCCGACTTCCATTATATTTTCTAGAAGATTCTTGCCTAAATCTAAATCATCTTGGCGAGGATTCAAGCGTTTTCTGAAAGAATAAAAATAAACTGCGTTTAAAAGCCAGATTAGCTTTCTTTCAAAGTGTCTTTTTTTTTTGAAAGAAAGCTAATCTGGCTTCTGTGGTCTAAAGTTTATTCAAATCCCTGTTCCCGGTTGATTTTATTTCCACTTAAACGAATATAACTAACTATATCAACTTTATGACAGTGTAAATTTAGTTTATTTCAGAACGACTTGTACCGAAAAAAGTTGCAGCGCAAAATGAACTTTATGCGTGAGTATCAAAGTTATTTTCCCAAAAACACATTGTTTACATGTTTGGAAACTAAAACGCGAATGCAGAGAGAGTTTTTCCATTAAGAATTTCTCCTTTAACGTCAAAAGTCTCGCCCCCTACAAGACACTTACACCTACGGCACCATTGCCATAAAGAAAAATAGAATAGAATAGACACTTAAACATGACGCATATGTACCCGGGGCAGCGGAAAGTAGAAGCGTACCTATCCTGTATGCAGATAGCCAGATAGGTTTCTGTCGAAACAGACTGTCGAAATGTGAGTACTGTCTGTATGCTTCTAGCTACCCCTTCAGAGAGTACAGCCGTGAGGTTATGTTGTGTGTACTTACAAAAACAGAGATCCATCATGAGCCACTTCATTTTGCTTTGTCTCCACTTTGGTGGGATCTAGGAACAGCGCATTGAACGCAAACACATCAGGGTCTTTCATCATTTTGGTTCTGGCTTTCTCCTGCAAATTCAAAAACATACTCAATACATGGTGTGTTAAATGGTGGCAGGTCGAACCAACCCCCACTGTGCTCGCCGGAGGAGGAGAGGAGCAGAGAAGCTCCAGCAGTAAGAACATTAAAGGCTGATTATCAGCCCTGAAGACCGTATTTGAAAACCTATTTTGAATTCTAGGACGATTTGAATTTGTTTATATAGTTAATTTTTAGCAAAGTATATCTTGGCCACATTAAAAATAAGATGTTTTATAACATATATGGCTGTCTGGTCAGATAATGAGCCTCGACCAGGTGCCTTGATTTTTATTTATTCTTAAAAATCAAAGTGACTCTTCGTCGGATTGCGTAGGATTTGGGCGAGCACCAACAGCATCTTAAAGGTGATAGAGAATAAGCCAGATTGCCTGTTCCTGAGGCACCGGACCCGTATGCACACCTACGGGTCTGGTGCAGCGGGAACCGGGCATAATTATAGTTATAGGTTTATGAATTAGTGTTTTTATATTTTGGTTTTGTTTTATTTATTTATTTTATTTATTTTATTTTACTGAGAATTAATGTTACTAACGTAGTTTTATAAGTGTTACTAACAACTATATGAATCATTTGTGTTCGATATAAATAAATAATAACAAAATAATAATTGACATTATGAACCCTGAAGACGCAGTGACTGCAGTCGAAAGGGCTGTGGTAGAGAACCCCAGGCAGCGCTTCCCACCAGGCAAGATCGGAAGATCCTTCCTTTTCAACGAAGGAGTGGTAATTACACCTTTTCTAAGCGACACATTTTCCGATATCCACGCGAACGAAAAAGTCGCGGGCACAGCTAGTGTATAATATAAGAGCTTAAGTTACATACCTGATTCTCCCACGCCATTAGCTGAATATTATGCAGCAACATCACATCCAGTGTCAAAATCCCAAACGACAACAAATCAGTGCTGTTCGTCACGATAACCTTCCTGCTGCTATTAAAATGCGTATAATTATCTCCAAAATACATATCTCTGAGCTTATGCATAACTATAGTGACATTTCCCTCGACCAGGCTCTCGTTTAGTGCTTTCAAAAGGGACCCAAAATCATTCTCGCTTCTAGTCTCATTGATTGAAAGGTCAGGGTCTGAGGAGACCCATTCATGTAGCTCTTGGACTTTTTCAATGAGGTAACTCGTCATGGTGTTGCTTTGCATGTAGTCATCGTAGAGATTCTCGTCGTAGAAGGAATAGTCGTCTTTGGCTGTGGGAAATAAAGTTGCTGTAATTCATTTCTTGAACCTTTTAACCGCTTATGTCGGATTAATCCGACAAATATTCTCGGCTCCATTTCGCCAGGGTCGTATATTTACGACAAAATACCACAGCTCGTTTATTCTGCTTTTTTTATTTAGGTAGGTAATTACGCTGTATTCTATCAGGTATTTTTTTTGTTTTTTTTTTTCGGGCGATGCCGCGATCGTGA
Source organism: Gortyna flavago (assembly GCA_963669345.1). Classification (NCBI taxonomy): domain Eukaryota; kingdom Metazoa; phylum Arthropoda; class Insecta; order Lepidoptera; family Noctuidae; genus Gortyna; species Gortyna flavago. The sequence continues at coordinate 6,143,900 of OY770154.1, forward strand.
CGCGTCGTCTGATATGAAGTCGGGCGGTCAGAAGGTAAATTATGTTATAAATGTTATTTTTAAGTTGCAAAGGGTCTCAGCCAGCGAGGTAATGGGTAATTACGTAACACACTAACAGTGATGAGTGAACTGTCAAAATGGAAGCCATGTAGAGTCATGGATTAGCAATAATAACCTCTAACATGATTAAATAATTCAGATTCTGACCGATAGTGTGCTAAGTACGCAATTAGGGTGCTGGTCGGGAAAACTGTATCCCCCTTAGGTACTATAATAAACGTTGTATTATAGCGTCTGTATAGTTACACAACGCTTTGTCTTCTTCTTTCGAAAGTCAAATTACTGACGACTGAAAGAGAGAAATCGGTGTGTAACTATTCATCTGATATAATACGTTTATTAGTAATATATACAGGTGAATTTTTCAAGTGGGCGTCGATGGTCAAAACCGAAATTATGAGAAATAGCGAAAAGTACCCTATGTCATTACTTCTCAGAATTTCATCCTTATTAGGGACACTATCGAATGGTGTAATAGTGTGTGTTTTTTTTAATCAAAATCAACGGGTCCGATTCCTGGCTAGAAATATTGATTTTTCAAAAATCCATGTTTTAGTTTTCATTAAAATCGAGAACGAGACTTCTTTGAGTACCTACTTACCGTCTACTCTTCGCTATTCCTAATAGTTTCGAATTTGGCCATCTACGCCCACGTGAAAAATTCACCAAAGTTTATGTTCTCCAGACCGTATTCAATCTCAACGGAGACTAGCCTTCGACACGGAAGATATTATACTCGTAGAGTACAAGTATGTGCGAGAGAGATCAGGCGCAGGACCGGGGTATCACACCGCCATCTTCCAAACTCTGCGCTGTTACAAGGAAGTACCTAATGAAAAAACCCGACACTTTCCCCACCCGGGAATAGAATGCAAGATCCTACACTCAGCAGTCGCGCTTACGACCACGACACCAACGGCGCAGTCAGTATATAGGTTCCAATGTTTGTCTGAAAAGATTGCTTTTGGCTATAAGACCGCATTTTGTGACACCCTTTGGAACTCACAGAAAAAAAATGATAAAATACTCTTCATTATAATAAATTACTGAATGAGAATGAGTACAATCTGCCTATAAAGTTCCCACTGCTACTCTTCGAAAGGGTGTGGGCTGTAATCTACCACGCGTACCCAGTGCGGGTTGGTACTGAATGAGTATAACAAAGAGTATTTATTCTACAGGGTCAAATTTCAATAGCTAGCGAAATTCCGTAGACGTGATGAGTATATATGTCGCAGCCAACTGGTTAAATTAGCCGCCTTGCTTCGCTCTCTCGGCTCGCACGCGGTTGATCACAGTTCTAACCTAACCTAACCCATTTGGTCGGGGTGCCCTGGCTTAGTTACTGCGACCAATTCGGCTCGGGCGTGTTTGGTTACAGACTTCCAACCTAAACTGTAATTGAATATCATTCAGGCCGTTAGTTGAACGGCCGCCGTTTAGTTAAAAGGCTAGGCGGTTAACTGAACGGCTAATTTAACCAGTTGACTGCGAAATATATAAAGCCACATGGAGGGGCATAACGCTTTTTCGTTACTTGATTATTTCTACCAGTCTACTCCTACTGCGTTAAAGAACTTCGTTTCAAAAGCACAATACGCACCATCCAAATACCCGTAAGGTGATACCAAATCCAGGGTTTTCCCAAAAACCGGTAACATTGGTTTAAAATTGGGAACATCATCTTCAACGATCTTCATCTTTGTATCGTTAACGTCAACTTTTTCTCGCACAACATCCGCGTCAGGAGTTTCATTGAATTCTTTTTCTACTGTATTAAAACCTTTTTCATCCCGAACATTATCAATGACAGCTTTGTCTTTTTTTTTTGTATTCCTTTCTTCATGTGGCATTTCATCGTGTACCGGGTGAATTTGAGTTTTAGATATCAGATTCATATGTTCTCTGTTTGAGACAATGTTCTTGAAAATGGATAGTTTTTCTAGAATTGCATTTTCTTCCGATTCGTCTGATTCTGGCGTGAATTCTATTGTGTTTGGGTACTGTGGCGAGCGGATTGGTTCCTGGAAAAATAAAATATATCATCAACATCTTCAAAGAAAGAATAGATGAATGTTTAGACACATAGAAATGTAAAAAAACTTTCTTAAATCTATGTTTGGACCACTTTAGTAGTTTAGGCCAGATGTTACTGAAACTATTTTTTCCAGGAAGGCCAGAAAAAAGTGGCCTTCTAAAAGGCCCGTCGTATTATCGTCGCTCGCATGACTAAAAGTCCTATATCATTTTTTTTAATTTTTAGCTGATTTGAATTAGCACAACTCATCATCTGCCTAGCCCTTTTCCAACTATGTTGGGGTCGGCTTCCAGTCTAACCCGATGCAGCTGAATACCATTATTTTACATGGAGCGACTGCCTATCTGACCTCCACAACCCAGTTACTGGGTAATACGATACCCCTTGGTAAGACTGGTTGTCAGACTTTCGGGCTTCTGACTACCCGTAACGACTGTCAAAGATCCGCAAATGACGGCCGGGACCAACGGCTTAACGTGCTTTCCGAGCCACGGAGGGGTCTCGGTATGTAAGGATGGTCACCCATCCACAGACCAATCGCGGCAAGCGTAGCTTCACCAGATCGATCGACCTGCGCGCGGCTGTTATTATTTAGCCACGGGCCCCTTTTGAATTACTACAACTACATTTTTCAATTCTTGAAACTTAATAATCACCGGTGACTGAAACACTTCTTGCGTGGTGAAGGCGTCAGAGGTTCCCCACTTGGTGATGACCACGGTGGCGAGCACCAGAGCGGCGCAGACGGCGAAGCAAGAGGCGCTGGCTATGATCCACACCTTTAGAGGTACCTGGAAATTAAAGTGAAATTGTTTAAAGTTGTAATTAAAAAACATTTGTACAAATAAATAAAATTGAAGTGTGTGTTTGTAATGTTAACATACCAGCTTTTAACTAAATGCATATGAAAGTATATAACTACGGTACTTATAACCAAAAAAACAATTCCATTTTTTTTTTCTTTCTGTTGATTCCGGCTAATCTCCGAAACGTCTGGACCGATTTTGAAGGGACTATCACTGGCAGATAGCCAATGTTATTTATAAAGAATAACTTAGGCTACATGTATATTAGGAAAAGGTTTAGACAGATATGTAGGTATTCTGTGGCTCTATCAGATACGTTACCATCCCAGAGACTACCTAAAGCTGGAATGATTCATGTACCAATCTCAGACCAAATATAAAAAATATTAATTATTCGAGACATATAAGTGCTGATGCTGATACTGAGGAGCATGCCAAAACTACACCTCGGCTCTGTGCACACACGCTCATACGCGCACATTTACAACCATTTACAATCAAACAACACCTCACTAAGTGCACACATGTTTACGAAACCGGCTTCACTTTACTGTTGACAGCTAGCCCTCTGTCTTAGTTTTTTTTTTTGTCTGAGGTACCAATACTTTGATCAAAATGGAACACAGTGCAATGGTCAGAGAGCAAAATCCCTTATTTTTAAGAACGTTAGGATTCTAATTTTAATCTCAATCTGTCACTGTCAACAGTAACTACCTCTCATTTACCTACATTCTTGACATTTATCGTCGCTGAGATAAGGGGGTCTACTCCCTAAGCACGAAGTCCGTCGTTTCGGCCTTCGTTACGGGCGTTTCCTACTCCCTATGCCCTACGGACGGATGATTCGTTCGGGGCCCGAGCGAAGAATGAATGACAACGCGATTTGATAGTTGTCCCTACTCCCGATGTGTTTTAGCCCGTCCGAACAATTAAAGTTGACACTGGTTTTGACGGATATTTATGTCAGTTGATACGACATCAAAATAGTTCTCGTGCTGTCGACGAAAGTTACCAATTTAAAAGAATTCAAACTAAGTATGGCTGCTTTTTTAAATATTAAAGAAGCTTTACAGGAATTTGAGCGTGCCTAAACCCGTACCGAATTAGCATGCGCGATAACGATTAGATTTTCTAATTAAATCTGACTATTTTTAATCGCGACTAAAAAGGTGTGGAATAAAATTAGTTGGCACACCAACAAAAACAGTACTGTATCTTTTTTCTTTTGCTTATATCTCGAAAACGGTGTGTCCTATCGTAAAAATAATGAAAATTTCGACCCCCTTTATGAAACCCGTAAACCCCTAAAACTCAACACGTAGGTAATAATTTCCATACAAAAAGAGAAAAATTCCATATAAAAATAAAATATCTTCTAAAAACAAAATAAAATATTTTCCACGTGGTGTCGCGATTGTCAAATTCGATTTAAGTTGTGTCAAAATTATTTTTAAATGTAGAGGTATTTTTTTTTCTTCTGGCTGACTGTCGCCACCTAACTAAAGAAGAAGAACTGAAGAAGAAATGTGGTGTTTATACAAAGAAATACTGTAATAATATCGTTTTGACATTATCACTGTGAGCGCGTTCACGAGCGTTTCGAATTGTTAGCTCTAAGCTGTCATAATCGTAATAACTAAATCGGAACGCATGCGAGACGATGAGACTAACTAAATTCGGAATGCGGCCTTTGACATTTCATTATAAAATTTCCTTCAAAAAAGTAAACAGGCAAAGGTATAACAGGATGATGCCAATTTCCAGACAAAAATGGCAAAAATAATTCAATTCTATATTTATAGACATAATAAAAGGTATATTTTTTAAATGTCGTCATTTTCTGACGACAAAAGTATTAATTTTTGTTTAATAAGCTAGAAAACTACAAAATAAGTAAACCGGTAATCGACCGGTAAAATAGTGCAACTGTATCGCCATGCGTCGTTCGTTCACGAATATTGTCTATGATTCCGTTTGAAACTGATGAGTCCGAAATCGTTAGGGAGTAAGGTTCACACCGTCGTATCGGGCTACTGTCGGACGGGCCGACGGACGGACGGACGGAGTTAGGGAGTAGACCCCCAGATTTTGACTTGGTTTTTAAGGGGGCTATGTTGAAAAAAATGTGTTTTTTCTATTTCGTGTAACTTCTTAAGTATATAGAGTAGGGATATAACATTTTGGTATATGTTTTTTGACTCTTAGGTCTAGTATCGTGTAAAAGGAATACACGATTCAATGAATTTTTTTCGATACAAAAAAAAAATGCAAAGTTCCTTTTTTTTTTTCTTCTTTTTTTGACATCACGGCGTAACGCTTTGGAGTTATTCATTGGAATTTACTTTAAAACATAGAGAACTATCATAACAAAGTTTACTCAAAGTAGTTTTAAAATTAATTCATTTATTTTGTTATATAGCTGTTGCCCGAGACTCTGCGTGTATTTTGTATTTTATCATTTACACTAACAGCAGCAATAGCTTTAATTTTAACAGTTCACAAATATTCATTGCGTTATTAACGTTGTTGATGAGCAAATAAAGTTTTCGAACATATGAAGCAATGTATTAGCAATATCCTTCAAAATGATTCAGAAAGTGTGTTACGCAATTAGGATGTCCTAGGCTACCTAACTGTATTTCATAACGATCGGTTTAGTGGTTTATGCGTGAAAAGACACAGTTACTTTCATATTTACCCCAATTTATTTCACGCTTATCCCAAAGAACGAAAGACATGTGGCGCCGAGCCCATGGGCACGGCGCCACATGTCTTTCGTTCTTCCGTAATAATTTGTCGGTTTCTAGAACTCCTTTTGAAAGTAAATTTTGCAATAAATTAGCAATTTCTCCTGTACATCGCGTGCAGACACAAACCTTACAACACATAACTTACACAAACACCCAGACGCGGAACTTAGCACGATAGTAATTATCATGCTAATCTGTGGCAATCGAAATAGCAGCCACAGATAAAATAATACTCTATGAACAGCCTATTGCAAACCTTTCTAAGAAAATTCTAGGTTATACGTAAACTGTTCTTGTCTGGACTTGACTCCCTCGAGTCCAGTGGCCACAAGCGCGACTGCTAAGCTTGAGGGAGCCCCTCACGATGTGGATCCATTGTGGACCCATTGGAGTTCGATCTTCGGCCAAATAGTTATTGGAGTTTCACATAGGTTTTCCAATAGGAGGTAATTCCTCAGCCTGGAGTCTGAATTTGTGCCTGGTTAATGGCAACAGGCTCGAACCATCTCTGCCTACCCCTTGTAAGAATACAGCGTGACGAAATGATAAATGTACCCTTTTTTTCGTGTGGTAATCCTTATGGATACCCTCCGTCTGGGGAGATCCCCACAGGTCCTTCTACTGCCATGAGTCAGGGGCCCGGGAGATACTTGAACATTCGTCGCATCCCCGACTGGTATCAGCCCGCCATGCCTAGCGGGCCCTAATGTCCTATCACTAAGTGCGGCCCATTCCACGAACGCACGTCCTTCCATAAAGACGCGCATGGGTCACTGTGTGCCTCCTCTCTCCTTTGGGCTTTGGGGCTGACTGTTCGAGCGACGACACAGCCCCAATTTCGTTGCCAGATATTATGGCTAATTGGCTACCCTAGAAACACCACAATGGCGTATTTCTGTGGCACAACTCATCAGCAATTAACTTTTTTCACAACATAATAACTCACGGTAGTTTTGTCCGGAACTCGGTGAATGACGGTTGGTCTCGGCGGCAGCGGTCGGCGCGCGTTCGGCATACGCTCGGGAACGCTCGGGTACGTTCGGCTCCAATCGGTAGTCATCGTGGCGCGGCTGTCGCACGATGTTGATGATGGCGGGCGCTTCTCGTATTCGTATTGAAACATTTTCTGAAACAAAAAACAAATGTTGATAATATTTAAAAATGTCGACTGCCTCGTTCGTTGCTCTAATAGTGCTCGTAAGTATGACTACTGAGTATGGGGTCTCCTAAAGCGGGCGGGTATAGTGTTACTGTATTTTTATCTCACGAATAATGCGCGCTTTACTTGTGGTAACTAAGGGTCAGCCCACACCGAGACGTGACGCGACGCGACGCTGCGCATTTCATTGTGATAACAGAATACGTTGCAACACACAGCACTGATCACTGGCCTCTTTCAGTATTGTCGCGTCGTCGGTGGCCAATCTCAACGGAGATTAGCCTTCGGCGCCGGTGATATATTAGTGCAGGCGTGTACGCGCAGACACAGATGCACTCCCTCTTCCCTCACTCTCATAGTCCGATGGGACGCCGATCCGACACGACCGGAGAGAGATCAGGCGCAGGACCAATGGCTTAACGTGGCTTTTCGAACTTATCAAGCCACAGCTTCCGCCCGCGGCTTCGCCCGCAAGGTATGTCGATAAAAACTATCCTATATCCTTCCCCGGGATACAATCTATCTCTCTGCCAAATGTTATCGAAATCCGTTCAGTGGTTTAGGCGTGAAAAGGTAACATACAGACAGACAGAGTTACTTTCGAATTTATAATATTAGTATGGATAGATTAGCATTATATCCTTCAAAATGATTCAGATTGTGATTGATATTGTGTTAAGCAATTAGGAAAAAGGCTACGCGGGTGATGAAGAGAGTATATTCATAAATGCACCTTGGAGTCAACGAACTCTTCCGGATACGAGACGACAGATAATATCATTAAAGTAACACTGCCAAACAGAGCGTGCTGAAGATCGCTCAAGTTACTGGCAGCGTAAGTAGCACGTGAGATAGTCAAGTTAACGTATATTACAGACAGACAGACTAGCTTCCGCCCGCGGCTTCGCCCGCGAGGTATGTCGATAAAAACTATCCTATATAAGGACATACGGGGAAGGCCCCGGGATGCAATCTATCTCTCTGCCAAATTTTATCGAAATCCGTTCAGTGGTTTAGGCGTGAAAAGGTAACATACAGACAGACAGAGTTATACTTTCGAATTTATAATAATATAGTAAGTATGGATGGATGGCAATTGTAGCTCGCTTTATAAGTAGGTACACCTAACACGAATAGTTTTGACATTATCAGAATCGTAATGAACTGGCAATTTGGGAATAACTTCACCCGCGGTATTATTTCGTTCTTGCTCAGCGTTCTTTCAAAGAACGCTAACAAAAAGAAAAACTTCACTTCTTTCTGACATGTTTCTGACGTTTTTTCTCTTTCCTCAGCTCTTTATAGGTTCTAGCACAAAGAGATTAAGTAAATAATAATTTTATGTCTTTGTTCTAGCATGATGATAATAGCTTAAAACCTTCTTCAAGAATTTAACTACCAAGTGCAATTTTTTTTTTTCAAATCCGTCTGGTTATTCCAGAGATTAGCGGGGTATAGAGTACCTAATGCAACTCAATGCATTAAAGTTTCGAATGCCAAACGGAATTAAAAATGGCTTCCGTTCTCAAGAAATGGGAAACAATGGAGTTTACCATAGGTATGTGATTAATTAAAAATTACAATTTACATAATCTTTGCGAGATCTCAGGGTATTGTTTTTTTATTTTGTGAATTTTCTGATAATGATTCAATACTGCGGAAATTATGGTTTATTGTAAGTATTCAATACCTAAGTACAAATATAAATAAAATTGAAGTGTGTTTGTAATGTCAAAATACCAGTTTTTAATTAAATGCATTTGAAAGTATCTTAATAATACGGCACTTAAAACAAAAAACCCATTTTTTTTTATTTTGTCTGTCAGTCTGTTCGTCGTCTGTCGTCTAATCTCCGACACGGCTGGATCAATTTTGACGGGACTTCACTGGCAGATAGCTGGTGTTAGAGTAACTTAGGCTCAGACTTTTATTTTCGAAAAAGAATCAGGTTTCGCGCAAAAAAACAGTTTGACAGTTCAACAAAATTCATTGCGTTATTTACTTTGTTGAGCAGACAATTTTCTTCGAACATTTGAAGCAATGGATTAGCAATATCCTTTAAAATGATTCAGATTGTGATTGAAAGTGTGTTTATTACGGAATTAGGGTGGCGTAATTGATGATTTATCAAAGCCAGAGTAAAATTATGTTCTATCATAAGGTGCACTCACTGGAAACAAGGCAGTTTTCTCTAAAGACAGAACGTAATGTGTCAAATATAGGAACTTCGTTCAACTATTCTAGATAACATTAGACATTGCTTGATAACACAAATAAACAGGGTTCGATTAAATATATCACGATATATGTTCATATTGTACAGTATGGAAACCTCATGCGGACGAAGTCGGGCGCAGAAGCTGCAGTAAATGACAGCGTAGGTGTTACATAAATGACTGAAATTGGCGTCTTTTTGTTTTTTCGCGGCCATCAACCAAATTTTGTTTTTCTAGTACAGAATAGTGTAACAAACGAAACTTATTTGACATGCATATCTCTAAACGCAGTCCGAAATGAGCTATTAAGAAGTGTCATTTTACTGCAGCTGATTAAAAGTCGGAGTAACTATAGTATCTACATATAAATAAATCACTGCATCTGCACCTTACCATTCATTCTTAGATAGTAAAAAAACTATCAATAATTCTAAAACATGAAAAAACTGTTGGGTGCATTCTCTTTCGACCTTTTAAAAGTAGGTATACCTATGTTTACGATTGATAAAAATTACCAAATACACTTATAACTTGTCCCAAGCATATTTCCGTGCGGATCACCAAATGTCCAATACCTAATTATATTACATTTTAAGATACGAGGTCACGTAATACATTTTAGTTTTAAGCGAAATTTCGTCTACAGTCTCCTAGGTGACAGATAATGTTTTAAAAATGCATTAAATGTAATGCACGGACGTCTGAGCACGGACTACCTAACAAATAATGTTGTTCAAACGGTGAAACACTCGAGAAATCGTGGTCAATTCACGCTAATCGATTTGATTAAAACTGACACCATTGAACGACACTAGTCGTATATGACACTAGTGCATTATATGTAATGCATGGACAGTTAAAGTTAATAACACACACGCACGCTAGATGTATTGGCAAATTATTTCAAATATTTATCGTTTTAGAAGTAAGTAAACAGGCGTAGGCAAGCGTAATGGTGGGACGCCCCCCAGCTGGATGGATGGACGACCTCAAGAAGGTGGCTGGGACGAACTTAATGCGGAAGGCGGAGGACAGGGTGTTGTGGCGCAGTCTGGGAGAGGCGTTTGTCCAGCAGTGGACTGCGATAGGCTGAGTTGATTGTGTTAGAAAAGTAGTATTATGCGTAGGTACTTAGTATTATACAGGTTCAAATGAAATTACTTAGCGAAACTCCGCTGACGTGATAGGTATATCGATATCTAAATAAGTAAAACAAAAAAAAAATGATTTTAAGATGTTTTTGGGGTCATCGACCGCGCAGTTAGTACAGTCACTTGAAATAATATCAGTTTTCTGTGTGTAAACTCACAGGTGTGATCGATTTCGATAATCTTAACACGATGAAATAATAAAAAACTGATTTCTCAACTCATATAAGTACTTCAAGTAGCTACATCATCAGCGGTCGTTGCCCCCAAAGAAAATACAAATCCTATTTTTTTGTCTTTTCATCGTACTTATCAACACCGACCAACAATCACGCCTGCGCAGTTTCGCTAGCTAATTTATTTTGACACTGTATATTAGAACTCTTTTTCTTTGTAAAGGCTTCTGCTGCCAAGCGTTCTTGTGTTTCGGTTTCAAGGGTATAGTTTCAAATCGTAACAGTATGCTAATCGAGAGTCACTCTGTTTAACAAAACATTGCCCTGAATGTACATTTTGTACATTGTAACTACTAAACATGATTTTAAATGACCTATTTGTGCATTAACCCCCTTACTAATAAACGTATTATATCAGATGAACAGTTACACACCGATTTGTCTCTTTCAGTCGTCAGGAATTTGACTTTCGAAAGAAGAAGACAAAGCGTTGTGTAACTATACAGACGCTATACAACGTTTATTAGTAAGGGGGTATGAGAGCAGTGGTGGTAACGGCCACTAATTACGAGTTGTAGGTCGTAAGTTCGAACCCAGACAGAGGCGCTTTACTTTGTATTAATTATCTCATTACGACTGCTCTCAAAACGGTGAAGGAAAACATCGTGAGGAAACCGGCCTGTCCTAGAACCAAAAATTCGAAGACATGTGACATCCACCAACCCGCTCACCAACTGGGCCCACGTGGTGAATTACTGCCCACCACCTCTCACCGAGGGGAGGCCTGTGTCCCAGCAGTGGGAACATTATAGGCTGATTATGCTTAGGGTAAATAAATAAAAAAAAACACTGAATGCATTTAAGTACCCTCCTCCTTGTTTTGAAGTCGGTGTAAAATGATTTAAAATAAGTTCGAAAGTAACTCTCGTCCTTCTGTCTGTATGTTACCTTTTCACGTCTAAACCACTGAACGAATTTCGATAAAATTTGGCAGAGAGATAGATTGTACCCCGGGGAAGGACATAGGATAGTTTTTATCGACATACCTTGCAGGCGAAGCCGCGGGCGGAAGCTAGTTTGTACATATGTCGACTACCCCTATACACTCACGTGTTTTCGACCGTAACAACAAAAGCAATCATTTGACTCATTTCTTAACTACAGAATTTGAAATTGACTAATTTGACTAACAAATGAACATCGATTAAAATTCGAAATAGCAATACAGTTGAACTTTACTCGCCTTTAAGCATTTATTTAACGCTTTAGCGGAACATCACGGCTTGATGTTATCACGCGTTTATTTCACCGAAGGTATAATTTTTTCCGATACGACATGGCGATAGAATCCATGGCCTAAATAAAGTACAGCAGTAGCGCTTGCGTCCATCAAGGCGGTGCAGTCAGTCGTCGAGACTCATAAACATGTAATAGGTAATCATGACATAATGTATCTATGAGGAAGTATTGCAGACAACGTTGTAGTGTTGCAACTGCAGAAAAATAGAAGCCTATACTTACTAGGTAATAAAATAATCAATACCAATTATTATATGCAGCTGAAGAGTTTGTTTGTTTGGTTGAACGCGCTAATCTCAGGATGGTCCGAATTGAAAAAATATTCGAAAATGTTCTTAAGTAACTTTTTAGACCTTTGTATCTTGCTTTTAAATATGAAGTTTCATTAAAATCGGTTCACTCATTTCGAAAAACAAGGACTTGAAAGTTGTATGAAATGCCGTACGTCGTAAACGCTCTTAAGTTCCATGTAATAGGGGGCACTACAAATCCGGACTCCGGGCTGGTACTAAGAAACTCCTGATCCCCGAAACCCAGACCCGGGAATCAATCCCAGCGGGGAAATTGTGACACTTACAGTTGCAAGTAGCAATGGCTTTCAATTTGACAGTTGAACAACATCCATTACGTTATTCACTTTGCTGAGCAGACACATTTTTCGAACATGAAGCAATGGATTAGCAAAATCCTTGGGAGGTGGGCCATTGGCTGTGGAGAGGAAATCGGAGATACATAACTAATAACGGTCGGTAAGACAGAAATCCAGAACGGCTTTGGGTAATTGTAATATGTATATATATATATATATATTACTTTTTTTTGTTTATTGTAATTCTAGTATATCTGAGTTTGCTGGTAAACCTGTAATTGGCGACTGTGTAAGACCGAGACTTTTGTGATGATAAATTATACATAGAAGCTGTTGGTGTACCTTAATAAATAAATAAATAATAAAAATAAAGTTGATTGTCTATTGTTTTAATACTTCAATTCCTCTTGCCCTTTGCAGTTCACGGTCAATTTATATTAACACATTCATTCTTGTACAGTCCAAATAATATTAACTTAGATAATGCAGTTTCAATAAATTATTGAGACCTTAATTAGCTCTATTATTTAATTTATGTGTAGATCAAGGGGTATTCCCGGATTTTAACCTTTTAACCGCTTACGCCGGATTAATCCGACAAATATTTTCGTGTCCATTTAGCTAGTGTCGTTACATATTTACGACCAATTACCAGTTACCACAGCTCGTTTAAACTGCTTTTTTATTTAGGTAATTACGCTGTATTCTATCAGGTTTTTTTTTCGGGCGCTGGGTGCACGACAGCTGATATTAAGTCGGGCGGTTAAAAGGTTAGTGAAGTTCAGTAAAGTTACTTTCGCTTATTTACTTACATGGTAAAGTATTCAACGTACCGTTAGCTTAGAATACTACTGAATGCCTAAGAAACCTGTATAATATCTTATGCCGTTATGTCAAATGTAGGAGCCAAAGCGATGTTTGCGGCAAGCCAGCAAAACTTACATAAAGTTTCAATATACGTATCTATTTGCTCTGTCTCGTTGGTGTGATGGTCGCAACGAGTCTCCAGACGTAGCTGAACGTGGATTTTTATGATGAATTCCCAGCGGTTTAATTGCCTTTAATTTTGACAGTTCAACACCATTTATTGTTATTGCGTTATTTACGTTGTTACTGTTACTGTTAGCCTGCATCATCCCACTGCTGGGCAAAGGCCTCTCCCCATGACTTCCAGTTCTTTCGATCCAGGGCTAAAGTGGGCCACTGGTCGGCTCCACGTGGTGGTTATTTTGTTGTTGAACAGACAAATTTTTCGAACATAATTATGAAGCAATGAATAAGCAATATCATTCAAAATGATTCAGTTTGTGATTGTTACGCTATTAGGCTTATGATTATTAAGTCTAGAATCGGAAGAATCGAAGAAAAAAAATCTCGAAGAATTAAAAACAAGAAGAGAAAAAACAACCTTTTACTCGCCTAGGCCTGTGGAAAACCCAAAACGGGAACGTTTTTGAAGACAGTTTAAAAAGACAGCAATAAGATGCTCTCTTTTGTTAACCGCTAACTGCCAAAAGGTCAGCTTGTTTAGCAACAGTATTGAGTCCACGTTACTTTGTGATAACTGGTGAAAGGCGTGCGCATGCACACATCTGCGACCAATATGGAAATAGACCTTGTTTGCTCTTCAATTGTAACGTAAGGTCTAAACAGGGTCTAATAAGTAAATACTAGCGAGAGAAAGTATATAAGTATGACAAAAAATAATTAAGAAATGGGGACGACTGAAAAATTATCTATTTAAAGACCATAATTTCTTTTTTGGGTCAGTGGGTCGTCTTAGGGGCGGATTTATTTGTTGCTTTGTAAACGACTTCCAAAAAGGAGGAGGTTATTAATATGTTCGACTTTGTTTTTTTTTTTTTTGTTCACCAATTTCTCCATCAATTGTTATTTTTTTTTGTTTGTAAGGAGATACTCTCGAAGGGACCACATTGTCATCAAGTTGGAATCTGATGAGAGGATCCCATGGAAATCGAGGGAAACCCTCAAATTTTATACGCAAACCTAAGTATAGCGATTTGGGTATTTTTTATAGTAACTCGTGCATTTGCTCTTGGAAACCACCATTTGGTGAAGTGGAACTGATGATGAAGACCACAGCAGATGACCACCGGAACTACTTAATAATAAGTATTTCACAGGTTGCGATTCGATTACTTTAATGGTTGCTGAGCCAATTTATGCTCGTCACAATGCGAATGGTGAAATGGAGCTGATGGTGAAATACCAAGAGAACTCCTCAACAATTAACGTCCCTGCATCGGGAAAAGTAATATTTTGTAAAAAGGCGATGAGCAAGTTGACATTAGGCTATTGTAACTTAGATAAATTATAAACAGACACACAAAAAAGCGAGAAATAAAAACTTTTTAACAAAAAAAACGACTTCCAAAAAAATACTAAGTACAAAGTGAAAAATATGTGAAAAAACGAAAATGCGGAACCAACGACACCGACTTCCGAAATTAAAGTTATTTTTCACTTTGTTAGTGTTTATTTTGAAAGTTAGTTTTTTTTGTTAAAAGTTTGTATGCTCTGCCAGCCAGCCGAAGCTGCGGAGGTGATCATGGGTGCCTATCCTTTGTTACATAAGGGCGGAGGGGCTGCACTTCCCGCAGCGCCGGAGATGATGCAGAACCAGAAGCAACTTTAAAGTGTTTTGAGGTTAGGTTACAATAATATTTTTGTAAAAATATAATTTAAAAGAGTGTCCATGGAGTTTCTTGCCCGTTCTTCTCCATAGGTACCTACGCTTTGGAATGGGCAACTAGCTTCATATTTTCTGACTGACCGACTTCTTGACAATTCAAAAATGCCTGTAAATGGTTTAATTGAAATAAATGCTTTGAGTTTGAGTTTGAGTTTGATAAAAATGGGTGACTACCGTGAAATTACAGGTTTCACTGACCATTATTTGATGACAATAATAAAAATAATAAAATAATAGTAGATTCATTCATCAATTACTTATGCTAACGTATAAAAATATAGGTGACATTAGGAAATTAGAATAGGTACCTACCTACCTAAGACATTAAATTATTAGATCTCTTTGGTACCTACCTACATTGAAATTATTTTAAAGATGCAGTTGATAAGCTGCCTAAAATAACACCCGTTTAAAAATATGATCCTTACCCTAAAATTTGGTATGTTTTGAGGAAATTGTACCTACGTTTTACACCACAGTCCACAGAGCATGTAACCTTTTATTTTACACAATATTATTTCCGCCCCTGTCTGTACCTTCCCACAGATTTTTTTTCAACAAATGTAGGTACGGTCAACAAAAGAGATAAGTATGCAGGATCGTCGGATATAGTTGAAGTTTAGTAGGTAAGAAACCGAAGGATGTTGTCGACTGAAATTTAATTTGATAAATGGACTGTTTATAAAATAAAATTTTATTCGATTCATCGGTTTCTTACTAAACTTCAACTATATCCGACGATCCTGCATACTTATCTCTTTTTTTGACTGTACCTACAGATTTTAGTGCATGAAATCCGGCAGCAGTAACAAACATTACCTTTCAACATTGTCTCATAATAAACACAGTAAAAACATAATATTATGTACAAGTTAAATGACTATACAACTCACCTACTCTCCAATACGCGATGTAAATAAAAAAAAAACTTTTATTTTAATCAAAACTGCCACTAACTATAAAAAAAACACTGGAACCGGAAATTCACTTATTATAAATCAATTGCGAAATCAATAAAAACACTTTTTATTATGTCAAAATATTTTTTTTACGACGCGCACAGCCGCGGTTTTGACCTGCGTGCGGTCAACTCGGTTCCTCGAATGCTACTAAAATAAAATGTATGAACAGTTATATTCCGCATTTCTGTCTGTACGCCTGTATATACGCTAAATACGCCCACCGGCGCGAAAGTAGTCTACGCAGCTCGTGTATAAAAAGTTTGCAATGTTTGCGTTCAAAATAATTACTACTTAACATAACATGATCTAGCTTAATTTTCCCCCAAATTGTGGCCAGAGATTTAGGTTAGGCCATAGGTATTGAAATCCTTATTTCCGATTGATGCTATGCAAATATCAAGTTTAAGTGTAAATTGTATTGATTTCAGAATTAATGGTAGACTAGCTGCGCCCCGCGGTTTCACCCGCGTAAGTGTCGATCCCGTGGGAATATCGGGATAAAAAGTAGCCACGAAGTAACAAACATAAACACACACACACACACACACTTAGAAACTTTCGCCATATAATATAAGTCTGATAATAAGTAGGTACCCAGGTAGGTACTATTTTAAAAAGTCATCAATAAATCAATAACTCAGCCTATAGCAGTCCTCTGTTGGACATATGACAGGCCTCTCCCGAGGCTGCGTGTGGCGGCGCCACAACACCCTGTCTTCCGCCTTCCTCGTTCAGTCTTTTCCAGACCCAGCAACCTTTTTAATGTCGTCGGTCCATCTAACTGGGGGCGTCCTACACACTACGCTTGCCGATACGCGGTCTCCAGGACTCGTCCGGTCCACCGGCCATCGGTTCTTCGACAAACATGGCTAGCCCACAGCCACTTCAACTTGCTTACACTGCAACTACTGCAAGCAATACTATTGTAGTCTTTGACCGCAAGCAAACAAACAAAACAACAAACAAAACAACAAATGTCATGCAAAATGTTGAAAGCCCGTACCACCCATATGACTGTAGCTTGCATGCCATTGCAGCATTGTGACATTTCACCAATCAGAAGCTGTTATCATAAGGTACCTTACACAGTTTTGTAAAAACGCCAGCACAACAAGGTACTAAGTACAATCTGTCAATTTTTTTTAATACATTTTCAACTTTGTCGCTAAAGGATATTAAAAGGTTCAAAATTGATTGGGAAAATTTGAGTTTCGGGTAGCTTGATTGATGCTGGCGTCTGTACAAGCTACAGGGCATACGGGCTTTAGTGTAAGTAAAACCAACTACTTTGTGTTAATTAAAAAAAAACACATATTTGTGGCGGCTAAATAGGCATAAATTGCCCACTATTAGGTACGTTGAGCCCTAGCGAAATGTGGGCACGTACACCTCTGCCCAACCTGTCGGGGAATTACAAGCATGACGTTATGTTATGTGAGAAAGAAAGAAAAATGCGTTTATTGGCATTACAGCAAAATAAGTACACCTTAAAACTATAAAAACAGAAAACAAAGATTATAATGCCAAAAGGGCCTCAGCTCAGCATAATGTCAGATGACAACACAAGGTAGGTATACCAGCTGACGCTGATTTGATGATTGGTGATTTCTTATATGGTTCATATTAATATCCTACATAATCCATTGCCTGCTAGCGCCATCCACGAAGACGCGCCCCACTCTTCTAAATAATCGCTAGGTAAGCGATTAGGAAAAAGAGTGAGGCGCGTCTTCGTGGATGGCGCTAGCTGTAGGTATCTACTAACGCGACCGCTTTTTAGATTATCGAAACGCAGCACCCAAAAAAAATAAAGAAAGACAACAATTCATCATCTGCCTAGCCTTTTCCCAACTATGTTGTGGTCGGCTTCCAGTCTAACCGGATGCAGCGGAATAACAGTATTTTACATGGAGCGACTATCTATCTGACCTCCACAACACAGTTACTGGGTAATACGATACCCCTTGGTAAGACTGGTTGTGAGACTTTCGGGCTACTGACTACCCTTGACGACTGTCAAAGATCCACAAATGACAGCCGGGACCAACGGCTCAACGTGATTTCCAAGGCACGGAGGGGTCTCGGTATGTAAAGATGGTCACCCATCCAAAGACAACAATTGACAACAAATAAACAATTCATTTATTTGGCCAACAAGGCAATCAAAAGCTTTTAAGTAACGGAGATTGGTACTGCCTAGAGTATTATATTATCTGTGGTACTGCGCAATGGACGTTTTTCGATTCCCACAGCTAATAGACATTTAAATATGACCTACAGACATTTGTTCCGGGTCTGGCTGTTTGTGTAATGCGTTATGTGAGGTTTTTGTCCGCAATAACGCATATAGTTATAGTACATAATCGTTAGAAACTACAACTACTGTTTTTCTATGATTCTGTTAGTGGCCTTTTTAGGCCACGAGATTGCGACGAGATTTTGAACGTTTTAAATTTTTATTAAAAAGTTTAATCGCCATACAACGTGGCAATGCTGCCAGCATTTTGGGCACTGTTCCTGTTGACAGAGATGCGGACGAAATTTTTGATGCCCTATGAAAGAAAGAAAGAAAAAACGTTTATTATGATGAACATGATGATGATGATGATAAAATATATGATATGAATGATGATGATGATGATGATGATGATGATGATGATAATTATGATTATTTTGCTTATTTTTTCATATAAAAGGTTAATAGCTAAAAGTAATATAAAGGGTAAAAAAAAACACATTTTTCAAAGACTTCATTTATTTAATCTTATTTCATTTACACATTCAGAAGTTCAAAAATTGAAAACATTCATGTCTACAAAAAAAAACATATAAATTAGATGCTTAAGCACCTAATCATACGGACTATTTTAAATTGAATTTGTATCAATATAAAAGTACTCTTTGACAATAAAATTATAATAATGATATTTTTTCTGAGAAAAAATAATCATATGCCTGTTTATAGGCAATAGGCTCGCCCTTTTTTACATGGGACTTAAAACATAACTGACGAAATGCTGGTGTTATATACACCTCTGATTATACAGGAAGATTTTTTTAACACCATCCAAATTTTTACAGGGTGTTCTACCCATGAATACGAACAACTTTCACTATGGGACCAACGCTGAAATCACGAAAAAAAAATCTGCTCTCTCATAGAAAAGTTCAATACCTACTTTACCAAAATGTAAGAAACAGCAGATTTTTGTTTTTCGTGATTTTAAAGTTGGTCCCATAGTGAAAGTTGTTCATATTCATAGGTAGAACAACCTGTAAAAATTTGGATGGTGATTAAAAAATCTGCCTGTATAACCATTCTATTGATACAAAGGCAATTAACCTAACACAATAACAAAATTGAAATTCTAAACATGATATTATAAACATCTACAATTTATATTATCATACCGGAATATTATTTTGTATTTGACATAATACAATTATAATACGACATTGAAAAAAGTGTGAACTATATGGGTCAAATGAAATTAGCTAGCGAAACTCCGCTGATGATATAAGTATTGATATCTAGTGACGAAAAAAAAATCGCGTACAGTATACCTGAAAGGAGTGAGACTTCTTGAAAAATAAAGAATAAGAGAGATTTAATGTGAGAGACAGAGAGTTATATCTTTCTTCTCTCTCATGTAACAAGATGTGCCTAAACGTGACGCGTCCTTGAAATTTCACTCTCAATTCTCGTCCAATTATCGAATATGAAGTTCCACTTCACGAAACAAAATTCTTGTTTTGAAGTAACTACAGTTTCAACGACCGCTGTTAGTGTACAGTTACTTGAAATTGAGTTTAGAAAATCTTCTTTATTTACACAAATGCTATGAATCCTCTCTATAAGTTTCTGAAACAGTTAGCTTATTGCCAACATTAAAACAACGAGTGTCATAGTAACCATAATATAATCCAAACGAGTGTTATAATGTTGTACTATATTTCATTATGCAACTCCTTTTCAAAAAAAGAACATTGTCATGCTCGTGTTACACTACCGTAATTAAAAAAAAAGGATTTATTGGTTATTCGAATTCACGTCGTAACCCGCCGGAGGCCATTTTTGTTTAATATTATTATTGTAAAAAAACTGTTTCAGAACCTTTTATAGAGGATTTATATCACGTAGATAAAGTCTTGTATGCAACTTGCTTGTACATAATTAGCTATTAAAACACTCATGTTATAAACCCACATTTTTGTTTTAATACCCCTTATTTACAACAGTTGCATAAATAACAATTATTTTATCGGCGTTAAATATCGATACTTATCACATCTGCGGAGTTTTGCTAGCCAATTTAATTATGTATAGTAGTATATTATAAACTATAATGACCCAATCTACGTTTGGTTTTTAAATCAAATAGCATTTAGCTAGTACCAGAGCTGTTATGCCTTGTTTGCACGAGCATAGCACTTGTCATTTAGTGCCCAATTGTGTCAACTTGTCAGTGTGTTGCTGATGTTTTATTAAACTTGAAGTGAAAGTTCATTTTTGTTTTATTCTATGTTCAGGCTACTACCTACATAGAAATTAACGTTCCTCTGCTCAGTTAATTTTACATCACTTTTAGTTCATTTTGCCTTTCATACGAACTGAATCCGTCTGAACACAAAATGAATTAAAAGTTAAAAATGTATTCATTAGTGAACCGATCCAACGAATGTTAGATTTCGGCACTCGGCATCTTTCACTCGCCTGCCGAATTATCGAAAAATTAAATAAAAGGAGCAGATGAACGTTCATTCCTATGGAATTCTATCGGTGTTATGTGAACATGGAATGAAATAAAAATGAACTTTCACTCGAGTGAAGCGGTCTATGGGCTGATTACATGCTTCTGTTACACACAATATTTTACTGTAAGTGACAAGTGTACTAAGCATTAGTTACTAAACTCGTGTAAACAGTTTCTAGGGTGTGTTTCACTACAAATACCGGCGCCTCCATTAGCCATCACTTTAAAGAGATATTTACATCTTGTATCATTAACAAAGTACCTAACATTTTGTACTGTTGAGGACAAAAGTATGTATGTATGTATAAACAAGAATTAATTTTGATTTTTGTCTAGTGACAAAAATCAAAATTAATTCTTGTTTATTAGATCTGACTACCCGCAACGACTGTCAAAGATCCACGAATGATAGCCAGGACCAACGGCTTAACGTGTTTTCTGAGGAACGGCGGGATCTTGGTATGTAAAGAATTAAAGATGGTCACTCATCCACAGACCAACCGCGGCAAGCGTAGCTTAACCTGGTCGATCGACCCGTGCGATGGAAGAAAAAGACAAGTTGCGCTTGTACCGACCCCAAATAAATTGGGATAAAGGCAAAGAATGATAATAATAAACAATTTCTACCAATATTCTCATCCCTAAATCAAATCAACATAATAATTCGCATGCTTATTGTAACAGTGACAAATTAGTAGATAGGTCAGAATTATTTCCGGTTTTTTTTTTACTCAGATCTCATCAATAGTTAATCATACGTTCAAAATTCAAGCATTCATGATTAATTAATCTAATCAAATCCAATCAGTTTTAATTTTATGCGTCAACAAGTAGGATAAGTCCTTATAGGGAGATCTTCTTTGCGCTTTCCCAAAAATCAAGTATTTTATAAGTGAACAGATAGCGGTGCTGCTGGGGAGTTTGTTGCGCCACTTCTTCTCCCCAGCGAAAGCACTAGGAAGTGGTGAAGGGCGGGCGTGCCGGGGGACTGTCTTTTGTAATTTTGACGTTCGAAAAGTGCTGATTCTGAGTGATTCTCAGCCTATTTTGAATAAATGACTTTTGATTTGATTTATTTAACCGTTTGGGGATTAACACCACGCCTGGGTTTTAACTTTTGATTAAAATATTTGTCATATTATAGTACGAATTCAGCGAATCAAGTGCAAGTTGCCCATAAAAATAAGTAAAATTTAAATTTTAAATGTTGATTGACTGAATTTCCTGTACGGATCAGTTCATCGTGGTTGTAATCAAATATTTTTATCATGTATACAAAAGCCTTGATCATCTTATTTACGTTTTGACGGTATAGCAGTGATGCTGACACTGTTTTACCCCGTAGTTGTAGTTGAATGTCACAAAATGCATATATATTTTTGTCCTCAACCGTATTGTATTTCTACAAAGTACCTAATCATTTTCTTACAGTTTACAGGTATTTGTAGCGCATTTTACAAAATTTGAATTTTGCCTTTATACCCTATTCTCGCTGAGATAATTCTAAGGGCAAAAAAAATCCGAGATAATTTCATAAAAAAACAACTTATATTCGAAAAGACGAGGGAGAATCGCGGCGATAGTCTCGTCGTGCCATCAAATTTTGCGCCGCGGTGATATCGCCGTGTGGAGACACGTTCTAAGAGAGTGTATTGAAATACGTGGCGCGACGATAATATCGCCGCGATTCTCTCGCTCGTGGTGACGGCCCCTAATAGAGAAGTATGGAAGAAAAAAACGTCATGTTACGCCGACCAAAAAAAAATCCGCATCGCACAGTCTTTAGCAGTGTTAATAATCTCAGATAATATAATTTACACTCCATAGCCACTTAATCTGTTACCTACTTTAGTGCAATGTATTCAAAGTTGATATTTGAATGACCATATGCAACAAAAAGGACCGAATAAGTGTTTGTATGCAATGCAATTTGAACTTTGTTGAGCATGACATTCAGTTTGTTGTTCCATAACTTGAAAATTAACTCAAATTCTAATAATATTATAGTACCTATATTGGTATTGTTCACAGATTGGCGATTATTTTTCGCAACGAATAACTTCGTGGTGCTCGCTTAGCCACACACGTTACGAATTTTACCCAAATGGATCTGAAGACCAAACTGACCATGTATATTTTTTTTTTTTGTAATTTTCCATAAAATTATCTCAACGAGTTTACCTATTTAGCTACGTATAGCTACTGTATTGCTACCAAACTGTTACATTCTTACTATTACAATATTTGTAGGTTTTATTAAATGTTTTACACATCTTATAAAGATTATACATACATATTCTGTTATCGTATTTATAAGCCCACGCTCGCTTGGACGTAAAAAAAATTATTTGAATTTTATTGCATTTCAACTGTCGGTTATAAGCCGAGCTTTAAAAATCCAACTGAGCGCATCCCAGTGGCTCAAAACACACGGTTGGATTTTCAACTCTCGGCGCAAGGCAGAAAGTTAAATACAAAGTGCGTGAAAAAAAATCGCCGCTAAAATAAATCACCCATTGTCAACTAGCGAGATAATTGCATAACACACTATCAGTAGCAATGGCTTTTAACTTTGACAGTTCAACAACATACATTGCGGTACTCTGTTGAGCAGACAAATTTTTCGAACGATGAAGCAATGGATGTGCAGTATGATTCAGATTCTGATTTATAATGTGTTTCGCAACTAGGGTGCTGGGCTAACACCGATAAAAATGCCGTCTCGTTTTTTATTCTTCATACAAACTTTATATACATCCCTTTTTATCAAAATTCCATACCAAACTTATGTCTAAAAGTTAATTTTGTAGCGCTACGAATTATACCTCTCACTTAGGGTGAAGCCTCGTATAAGCGGTACTTGTTGACAGGCGTACACAGAAATACACACACACACATACACAGGTATGGGAGGACACTGCAGGCCTGTGGGATTACTCTTTTAAAAATTATTGTCTTTTACAATGTTTTCATACTACTGTAAAAACATTGTAAAAGCCAATTATTGAAGTGAAAACTGCTTTAAGCGCGTTGGCATTTTTTGAGATGGGAAAAAACCATTGAACTCGCGACACTGTTACCGTTACCGACATCTCTGTTTTAAGTTTTGGCCATTATAAAGACATCAACGGGCGGTACATTTTTTTCTGAAAGAATGACCTTCAAACATATTTATAAATGACTATGCATGCTCTCAAAACGGCGAAGGAAAACATCGTGAGGAAACCGGCATGTCCTAGAACCAAAATTTCGACGACATGTGAAATCTACCAACCCGCACTGGGCCCGCGTGGTAGATTACGGCCCACTCCCTCTCACTGAGAGGAGGCCTGTGTCCCAGCAGTGGGAACATTATAGGCTGATTATGTTATGTATACTTTTTCAAGTTTTCACTTCTGTCAGCACTCCTGGAGTGCCACTGTTTTTTTTTAAAGAGTAACCGTGGTGTTTTTCCAGCTCTTCTCCATAGGAAACGACTAAGCTTCTGACGTTTCTGAAGTGCCCATGTATGTGAAATAAAATATAAAGAAGTGGTGGCCCATCGGTAACCGTCCGATTTTATTAGAGTTGTAGGTCGTAAGTTCTACCCAGCCACCCAGGCCAGTGTGAACGAAGCGCGTATGCAGCCTATAGTCCTAAAAATAAAAACTCTGTGACGTTTACCCCAATGACAGCACCTGTCATAAGTGTAAACGTCACAGACTATTTTTTGCTGGTGTCACCGGTAGCGTTGAGCAAAAAGCTTATAGATAAAAATGGACGCAATACTCGGCTCTGCATTTTCGTTTATTGACACCGACTTCCGAAATGAAAGTTATTTTTCACATTGTACCTTTTTTTTTTGAAGTCGTTTGTTTTTTTTTTTATAAAAAGTTTATTTTTCACTTTTTAGTGGGAGAGTTTGTAATTTATCTAAGTTACAATAGCCTAACGTCAACTGCTCATCACCTTCTTACAAAATATTGCTTTTCCCGTTGCTGGGACGTTAATTGTTGACTGACTCAACAACCACTCACCATACGCATTGTGACGAGCATAAATTGCTTAGCAACCGTATTAAAGTAATCGAATCGCAACCCGTGAAATATTTATCGTTGAGTAGTTCCGATGGCTGTAAATTTTTAGATTTTTGTTGATTTTTAAAAAACCGCTCGTTCGATTTCGAGAAAATTTTCATGGGACCATTTGGGAAGTATACACTTTCCAACAAGAAAATAATTTTTCAAATCGGTTGGCAAGCGACGGAGTTACGCGCAAACAAACATAAACAACAAAAAAGAAATGCACACACATTCGAATTGAGAACCTCCTCCTTTTTTAGAAGTCGGTTAAAGAGTGTTCGACCACAGTCGTGTTCACTTAGGTATTTAGAGTGTTGCCTCCACTTTTATCTATGAGCTTCTGACGAATAGGCGACTTCACCCTTAACATACACATTTGTAGCGTTCACTACAAATCCCCATCTCGTGTTTAACACCCCTTAAAAACTGTAGCGCCTAACAATTTTTTTTTTTCAAATTGAATTTGCTTTTTAATTTAAATAACTAATAGTTTATACTTAAGACTAACAATTTACATATCCGAGATCTTAGAAAAATCATCAATCAATAAATATCATGGCAACTTTATGGGTCTGAGTCTGCAACCCCTGTTTTAGAACAGTACTCAAGCATTGATCAACTAGGGGTATTGAGACAAGGAACAGGGTGTAAAGTTCACTCATCCTCCATAGAAAAGGGCGGATCCTCCGACCAGACGGGTATTGGTGTCGGTACGTTGTAAATTATGCTAGTCGCGCGGTAAACTCCGCTTGCGAGATGCAGGATTTTGCGTGATGCGTAGTTCGCAAGTGGCGTCGTAGATGCCTCCACAATCCAATCTTTCAGATTTGTATGGAATAAATCAGTTAATCAAATGCTTGAGTTTCGTTTTATGGCAGGGAGATCGTAGAGTGACGGCCGCAGACGGTTACGAAGGCCTACAGTTAATTCATCCGTCTGTTTGTGCTAGTAACATTTATTCCTATAAAGGCACCCAAAACCAAGTTTAGGTGTTAAAAACATACGAAATAGCACACGTTCACCAAAAAATGTGTCAATTTCAAAAGACTACATACCAAAGATAAAAACAACAAAATTATGAGATTTTTTTTTTTTGTAATTCTTATAAATCACATCCTTAATCATATTTAAGGAAGAATTTCAAGTAATATTAAGCTACATTTCCTGGATTGTGGAGGTCAGATAGGCAGTTGCTCCATGTTAAAATACTGGTATACAGCTGCATCCGGTTAGACTGCAAGCTGACCCCAACTTATGAAAAGGCTAGTCTCAGATAATGATGATTCAATTTGAAAGCTTGGCAAATAGGACTTCTGAAGGTAGGTAATTACTACCGCCTGTTTAAGGCTACTAAAGCAGTGACAGGTCTTGTTTAGCGCCTAGAGCCTAATGACTTAAGGCGACTACATGACCTAAAGCGCGGTCACTATCGGACTGCATAGAAAAGAAAGAGATGCGCGATGACACAACGCTGGTAATTTATTGCAAAATATGAAACAATCATCTATTGTTGATTTATCAAACACCAAACAAATAAAAACCGTATACTAAAATTTGGGGAATTAAATTGTCTTTTATATGGTGAAAGTTTTATGAAAATACACCCGATAGTGTTTGCGTGATTATCGTTTTTATGTCCGCGGTAGACATTACTTTACAAATTACACTATGTTAAAAAAATATAATTGCAAATATTCACATATCAAATTACGAAGCAAATGGTCTTGGTATAACATTTATTTTTTTCAAAGAAGTCAATCCGGTCGATTAGACGTGATGTTGAATTTAAAATCATTAGAAGTCGTATATCTGCGCCTTAACATCCTTCGATACAGGCTAGAAGACTAGTGAAGGCGCTAAGCGAGCAGTGCGGGCGGTTGCGAAAGTTCTAGAGCATTAATTTCACTTCGCTACTCGCAAGGTGATTCGTTAAGCCTCTTATCCACTAGGCAACAATTGACGTGCAACACGTGACGCTCAACATGTTCGGCAGCGTTGCACAACAGCGCGCGACGTTGCCAGCTGGCGTGCAACATGTCACGCGGCTTGTTGTTTGTTACCGTGCAACATGCAGTTGAGCATCAAATGTTGTCGAGTGGAGACGTGACGCGCAGAAATGTCCGTGTGGTGTAACGAACGAGTGCTAATTAAGTTAAATTTCTTAAAAGATCCATCAACTACACGGAGTTCACTGGATACATTTACATTATTTTGTAAGTAATTTCTAACCCATCAACGTGTTTTATTTTTTTCTTTTTGATGCATTTTTCGATAAAATATATTCACCGCCGCTGAAAACAACACTAGTTCCTCTGACGACATGTTGTCGACGACTGATCATGCGTAGACAGACAACGTTGTTAAACAAAAAGTTCCGCGCTAACTTTCAACATGGCATGTTCAGCAACATGTTGTGCAACATGTCGCGCGCCAAATGTTGCATAGTGGATACGAGGCTTTAGGCTCTAGGCGAGCAAGTCACCTGTCAGTGTGTACGTAGTCTAAAGATAAGATGATTTAAGGCGACTCCCGAGATGACGACTAAAAGAAAAGTATGGAAGAAAAAGAAATGTTGCGCTGACCGCAAATACATTGGGATCATGGCAAGAGATTCATAAAGAAAACTAAAAGGTTTGCCGATTCTTCGCCGACAATTGAGAAACCCAAAAGATATTGCTAAGAGACCTACTTTTCTTTTAAAAATGGATATCTGCAATATTTAAACGATATGAAGACATGTGAAACCAACCCGCACTGGGCCCGCGTGGGATTACGGCCCACTCTCTCTCACAGTGAAGAGGCCTGTGTCCCAGCAGTGGGAAAATTATAGATGATTATGATACTGGAATACTATTTTAACCGTTAATCTGCCAAGCAAGTGAATCTACTGAGAATTTATGGGAAATTCTTAACTTTATGTGGAGGTCAGATCCAGGTAAAATACTGGTGTTCAGCTGCGTCCGGTTAGACTAGAATCCGACCCCAACGTAGTTCGGAAGAGGCTAGGAAGACAGTGCGTCCTAGGCTGTTATAACTCAAAAAAAAAACTTAATATTACTTGAAATTCAAAATGACCCCCTATCATAAAACTACAATACATTTAAATACTAATTCTAAATTCATTAAATAGACATAATAATAATTATTATATTAAATTTAAATTAGATACCCCATTTAATAATATTCATTATCTTAAAGCATGCAGAATCATTTAAAATATAAATTATTTTCTGAAGACACGAGACAGATATACAGGGTGGCGCGAACATGGACACGCAACCTTCTACCATGGGTTCAATACACGATTCTGAACAACGCTGCGCTAAAAATTTTCGTCAGTTATAAAAAAAAATGCTGTTTCTTACAAAAGCGCGATAAAAAACATTTTTTTTTTTTTATTGTCATGCATCAAGGCCCATAGGGTGTTAGTCATCATCTGCCTAGCCTATTCCCAACTATGTTGGGGTCGGCTTCCAGTCTAACCGGATGCAGCTGAGTACCTGTATTTTACATGGAGCGACTGCCTATCTGACCTCCACAACCCAGTTACTGGGTAATACGAAACTCCTTGGTAAGACTGGTTGTCAGACTTTCGGGCTTCGGAGTACCCGTAACGACTGTCAAAGATCTACGAATGACAGCCGAGACCAAAGGCTTAACGTGCTTTCCGAGGCACGGAGGAGTCTTGGTACGTAAAGGTCACCCATCCACGTACCAACCGCGGCAAGCGTAGCTTAACCTGATCGATCGACCCGTGCGGTTGTTATTTAGCCACGAGCCCCTCATAGGTATTACATCTGGCAATACCTACGCGGTCAAAATGTATGAAACAGCAAATTATTTTCTTAATAACCGACGTAAAATTTCAACGGGTTCAGTTCAGAATCATATACTGAACTCATAGAGAGGATGCGCGTCGATATCCTCTGCTATCCTGTAGGCTGTCTTATTAGCGTTTCATAGTTCAAGACAAGGACAGATATACTTAGGTAACGTGAGAGGGAAAGAGACAGAACGATTTTTGTCTCGTCGTCGAAGTCTTAGGCCAAATTTTTTGGTGTATTTTAGAAGTTGACTTAAAAAAGCCACAACATTGTTTAATTGAAAAATTTTGTTATAATAAAGAAGTTACATTTTGACATCCATTTCAAGATTTCGTTCTGAAGGGGCCGGCGAACTACGCTTGTTAATGCGTAGTTCATACAAACTTAATACCAAAATAATTTGTAAATGAAACATATTCTTAAGGTAGTGTGTATTTATTCCGATTGGATTACAGAATATCTAGGTTCCCAAATATATATATTTTGAAAGGACACTGATACAAAGACGAGATATGAGGAATTCAAAATTTCTATAGAAAACTTATTTTTCTCGTAACTCGTCTTTAAATCAGTGTTCATTCAAAATATATATTTGGGAACCTAGATATTCTGTAAGTAATCCAATCGGAGTAAATACACACTACATTAAGAATATGTTTGATTTACAAATTATTTTGGTATTGCGTTTGTATGAACTACGCATGCTCCGCCGGCCCCTTAAGCGTATTTTACAGCATTTATAAAAAAGGTGTGGCCATCTTTAAGGTACAGTACAGAACAACCGAAAAACTTTCTCCATGGGACCAAAACCGTAATCGCGAAAAAATTATCAACTGTCCCATCCAAACTTTATTACGTCCTCGACCCAAATGTATGGGACGGCTGATTTTTTTTTATGACTACGATGTCATCTCATGGAGACAGAGATTGTTCAGTTTCACAGCTGTACCACTATATATGAACACAACTTTCTGATACACGCGCACATTCAAAATATTTTTATATGAGCTTTGAAATGTATCTTTAATAGTAACTTTGACAAGTACCAGAGGGGCAATTCTGGTAATTTTAAGAACGTTCACAGTCTGATCTCAGTCTCAATCTGTCAAAAATATCTCAAATTTCCCTACATTTTGACAAGTTTTTGACATTTGTTTGTCGCTGAGATGAGACTGCGACTAGATTTTGAACGTTTTAAATTACGAGAATTGGCCTTCAGGTATCATTAAATTCTATAATAAGCAAATAACACATTGATAACAATTCTGCAAATTAAAATGCCGAATCTAAAATTCGCTAAGCTATGCCCATTAAATATTACTACGACAAGATTTTATATTTTTACAATAATCATCATAATGAAGATTATTCATTGACACTTTATAGCATAATTAGGGTTAAAAATCATCATCAGCACTTTCAAGTATGTCTATCTCTTTCTGTCATTAAGGTCGAGATCTATAAACGTTACTTTGTACAGACGCCAGTACATCAAGCTACCCGAAACTATAAAATTTTCCCAATCAACTTTGAACCTTATACTTTAGCGATAAAGTTGAAAATCTATTAAAGAAATTTGACAGATAGTAATTTGGCTAAGTACACATACATACGAGCGACTCCCGTCGACGACAAAGGCAACTGCATCTGTCGACGCGTGTCGACGTGTGTACATGCGCACTAAGCGTTACTCCTGTCACTGTCACACAACTGTCAAACAACTGTCAAACAAAAAGTGCAATATAGAGATGGGAACATTTCAAGTCAAAGATCTCGGCCAAAAATCTAAAATCTATTGCTTCTTAAGACTGCTTTGGTGACCACTAGCGTCTGCAATTTACCGTCGAATGACGTCACTGAAAAGTTATTTATGAGAACAAGTGTTGGTGTTTCCCTGAAGTGTTTTGTGACTTCGTAAAGGCTGTCATCATTTTCAAGACGGTCCCTAAGTAGCGGCAACCGTTATCGTAGGAAACCGTGGCGAGGTGTCATTTATGTAATTCAACTATCGATATCTTGTACGTACTAGTCTTTTTCTTAGCGTTTCGATAGCAATCTAAATGGACTCAGCCCAGAATTCGGCTACTTGTTTGGCGCCATCACCAGCGTCCATCAGTTCCTGTAACGTGCAGCTGGCAGGACACGCAGGACACGATATTATGTGTCCCATCGTTTGTGGAACAGCACCACATTTACACTCCAAGGCGGAGTCGTCTATGAATCTCGACCTGAACAGGTTTTCCTTGCTTCGGCCAACCTGGGTCCGGAGTCTGTTTAAAGACTTCCAGGTTACCCAAGGTAACTCATATCCAGGTGGGAGGTCTTCAGCGGGTATTGATTTATTATTTACTATTAATTTCTGTGCTAGGGCTGTGCACTTCTGTAAGTGACAAAATCACAATTCCTAAACTGTATGCGATTTTTGTGTGTATTAGTGAGCAAATCGTTGAAGTGCCATATAAAAAAAATTAAAAAATTGCTAGAGTGAGAAGTCTGTTTGCAAGCATTCGCATCGTAAGCGTTTTCACGTCCGAATGTATTTCTCGCTCTAGTGAATTGCATTTCTGAGTGTTAGAAAAGGAGAGAGATACAGGAAAATGCTGATCTGTGCGTTTAATATTAGATTTCACCCTTAATTGCACGAATCAATATGACTGTATCCGACTTTATAAGAGTCGGGTATATCCGACTTATAAGTCGAACAGATTATTGTCAAATTAAAAATTCGACTTTTGCAATTTTAATTAATTTTGAGATATTTGTTACGAGAATTTGACCCTGACTTTCGGAAATTTATTAAATATCCGATATCCTAGTATCCGAGCTGCGACATTCGAGACTTTACAAACCCGAGATCAAACCATTTCATAAATATCCGACATATACTATCCTTATACCCGACAGTTTTA
Organism: Gortyna flavago; assembly: GCA_963669345.1. Classification (NCBI taxonomy): domain Eukaryota; kingdom Metazoa; phylum Arthropoda; class Insecta; order Lepidoptera; family Noctuidae; genus Gortyna; species Gortyna flavago. The sequence continues at coordinate 6,175,364 of OY770154.1, forward strand.
TTTATATCCGGCACTTTCTGTCCTTACAAACATAATTTTATAAATAGGACCTTCGGTATCCTTAGATCCGAAATTATTATAAATATCCGAACCTCCCACCTCCCAGCTTAATACCGACAATTTCATAATGCCCCGACATCTTCAAAAAATTCAATAAAAAATTTTTTGACATAGGTATCCGAAAATCCGAAAAAATAAGTCCGATTTTTTCTAAACCTACATCATTCGGCCGAACTGGCTGAAAATGACATCGCAGTCAGGTCTAACAGCCTTGAAAAGCTCGACACCCCTTTCAGTAACATTGGTTTCTGTAAAATCAATATGCAGTAAATATGGTGCAGCCGTTACCAAATGTTCTAAACTCCTGTCTGTAATATTCCGATACCCAGTAACCGACAATATGCGCAAATTTGACCTATCCGGCCGACTACCCGACTCAGACCCGTGATGCACCCCGTTTCTACCAATATGTATGTAATTCACATTTTCATTCTCCGCCCTACCAAGGCGCAGTAACGACGAATCAGAGACAAGATGATATCCAACATGGCTGCCGATATGGATAGTAGATTGTCTATGGATATCAACGTCTATATGCATTATGTGGCGTAAGTCGTGTCGTCGGAATCGAACACAGCCAGGTTGTCTGGCCTGTTCATTTTCAGGTTCATTTTCGGGTTCATTTTCAGGGACGTCTATATCCCCCAGCCTCAGTCTTGGACAAAACTCAGGGTTATATGGTGGAAAATTAGCAGGGTCAGCAGGGGGGGGGATTTGCATATTTGCCACCTCTTCATCAACTTCAAGACGACGGCGTTTCGCGAGGTCGATGGCTTCACCGACGGTGAGACGGCGTTTTGAAGTTCCTTCACCGGGGTTTGCTGGCCCTGGTTGAGGGTTTGCGGGACCCGGTTGTTGGTGTGCTGGACCCGGTTGTTGGTGTGCGGGACTCGGTTGCAGGTTTGCAGTACCCGGTCGGTCTGTGTGCCTCTGTCGCGGGTCCAAGGGTACCGGCCGCGGGTTAACGGGGCCCGGGAAGTGTGCTAACTGAACAGGTTGATCCTGCATGGGCCGTGAGGGGTTTATGGGCACAATATCTATGGAGCCCAATTGTAAGGGGAGAGGGTAGGGGGGCCCCAGTCGAAGGTTCGCAGGGCCTGGTTGCGGGTCCACGGGGCCCGGTGGACGTTCTCCCGGGCGTCTGGGAGCCTGCTGAGGTAGTCCCATGTTTTCGTCTTCTTCGTTCCCTGCTTGTCTCTGCCTGAGTGGGTACCGCTGTTCGAGCTCCTGCCGGCTGGCGTTTGGCTGAATGACGATAATACTGTGGAGATCAAACCTAAATTTATATTTCGGTACTTCTGAACATAACTCCAATTCTTCATTCGCTTTATGTAGCGTACTATAGTCGGACTTTTAATTAGCTGCAGTAAAATGACAGCTTATGTGTTACTTAAATGACTGAAATTGGCGTCTTTTTATTTTTTCGCGGCCATCAACCAAAATATGTTTTTCTAGTACAGAATAGTGTAACAAACAAAACTTATTTGACATGCATATCTCTACACGCAGTCCGAAATGAGTTATTAAGAAGTGTCATTTTACTGCAGCTTATTAAAAGTCGGAGTATAGGTGGGAAGGACATTTAATTCAATATTTCATACATTCAGCGAGGTATTTGCGTAACGCACTGACAACATTCATTCCGTTATTTACGTTGTTGAGCAGACAAATTTTTCGAGCATATGAAGCAATTGATTAGCAATATCTTTAAAAATGATTCAAGTTGAAATTGATAGTGTGTTCGCAATCAGGGTACTTACTCTCGAATATAATTCCGATAGATCGACATTGGAATTGTCAGTCAAACGTCAGGGATTGACTGGACTCACAGCCAATCCCTGGCGTTTAACTTGACCAACTGACGTTTGACCAATGTCGATCTATCGGAATTATATTCGAGAGTTAGCACCCAGGGTGCTGTATTTCATTCGCTTAAAGTCACATATACTAGGTCCATTCGCGTCAGATATTCAGTTTTAGATAATCTAGATCCATTAACGCCAAAGCATCATGGTAACCCGGGAAATTGTTGCTATATCAGGTTTATGCTGATCTAAATATGATTCGCGGCCGTAACAAATATGACTACAGAATTATAATCAACAAGTATTACTACTATTTAATGTTAACATTGTTATTTGATTTGATTAAATAAATAAATACAACTCCTTTTTTTTGAGGTTGGGAAATCATAAAATGACCCCTCCCGCTCTGGGTGGAGCGGAAGGGAGTGTCAGACTCTTACTGACTAAAACCCATCTGTGTTTCTTCCTTAGCCCTTTATGTTCCGGGGTAGCGGTAACCCTTTCGGACAATCCCGCTGCCCCGGCAGGCTTCGGCCGTAACGGGCCCCTTTCAAATACAACTCCTGGAGTTCATGTTTATATTAACCCTATTGAATAAATATTTCATGAAATCATGACATTTGAGGCCAATTCTAACTTATGTACAATCATATTTAGATCCACATACAACCTGAAATTGACCTGCAAATTGCTATCCCTAAATAAAATAAAACAAAATAACATAAAATAAAATAAAAACAACAACATACTTAAAGCTTACTCTAATCTACATTATAACATAAAATGAACATCAGTATTTTTGCGAGTTCACTCAAATGGCATGTAAATGTGTGTGTAATTAGCCGAATAGCGCGGGTCAATAATAATAATTGTTAGATAATTTATTATAATCAGCATGTTTGTACCAACATAATATTTTTACGCCGATGACAGCTAGACATGGCGTTCTTTAATAATTACAACATCTGTACCTAACCTACCTATGTTCAACAAATATTTTTATTAAATAATAAGAAGAAGCCGAACAAACAGAATTAAAGTCAGAAAGAACCGAAGTGGCAAGCAGGCGATGCGATGCGAGACAGCTGTGCTGCTGGGGAGTTTGTTGCGCCACTTCTTCTCCCCAGCGAAAGCACTAGGAAGTGGTAAAGGGCGCGCGTGCCGGGGGACTGTCTTTTGTAATTTTGACGTTCGAATAGTGCTGATTCTCAGCCCAGTTTGAATAAATAACTTTTGATTTTGATGCGACAGGTTGGGTCGGGTGAACAAGAAATTTCAATTGGACAAAGTCGCAGCCAGAAGCTAGTGTATAATATTAGTAGGGTTATAGGCAAATTATGCAATGTCAAACTGTTACAATTAACGAGTATGTTTCTCAACATTTGTTAGCACAAGTCAATGATTCCCATATCAACGCTTGAAAGGCAAAATTACCACAGGGCAGATTTTTCAATCTAATAATAATAATAATTTAATGTTAATTTTTATTCGTGAAATAAAATTGACGTCCGACAGTCTCGTGGCGTTGGATGTTGGATGGACAGATTGAGACTGAGATCAGACTGTGAACGCTCTTAAAATTACAAGAATTGCCCCACACTGTTTTGCTGTAAACTTAGCCACATGTCGCATAGGGCTGATTTTTCCAAAAGCCAAAAAAATTTCATCCGAGAAATAATTTTTGAATTTTTTGACAGTTCTTCCATACAAAATCTGTCAGACGTCAATTTTAATCCACGAATAAAAAAATCTGTCAATTGAAAAATTAGATCCCAAATAAATTTTACCTTTCAGGTGTCGATGTTCATATTAAAAAGCGTTATAAACCAGCTTCAGCTTACCGTCTCTCGTGCGCCCACCATGGGTTGTTGATGATAACATCGCCTTGTCGCTCGTTATCGGGCTCCTCGTCTTTCTCGTCATCCTCTTGTTCCGACTCTGGACTCTTAATTTTATAGTAGTCTGGTTCCTACGAAAAACAAAATATATATATATACAGGAAGATTTTTTCATCACCATCCAAATTTTTACAGGGTGTTCTACCCATGAATACGAACAACTTTCACTATGGGACCAACTCTGAAATCACGGAAAAAAAAAGTCAGCTGTTTCATACATTTTGGTCAAGTGGGTATTGAACTTTTGTATGAAACAGCTGATTTCTTTTTCGTGATTTCAGAGTTGGTCCCATAGTGAAAGTTTTTCATAACCATGGGTCACGGAACACCCTGTAAAAATTTGGATGGTGATTAAAAAAATCTACCTGTATATCCACAAATCACATTCATATTACTAGATAGGTACTTATTACTAAGTTGACATGTGTTTTGAGGGGCCCGTGGCTAAATAATAACAGCCGCACAGGTCGATCGATCAGGTTAAGCTACGCTTGCCGCGGTTGGTCTGCGGATGGGTGATCATCTTTACATACCGTGTCCCCTCCGTGCCTCGGAAAGCACGTTAAGCCGTTGGTCCCGGCTGTCATTCGTGGATCTTTGACAGTCGTTACGGGTAGTCAGCAGCCCGAAAGTCTGACAACCAGTCTTACCAAGGGATTATCGTATTACCCAGTAACTGGGTTGTGGAGGTCAGATAGGCAGTCGCTCCATGTAAAATACTGGTATTCAGCTGCATCCGGTTAGACTGGAAGCCGACCCCAACATAGCTGGGAAAAGGCTAGGCAGATGATGATGACATGTGTTTTGACAAAATTTTGTGATTTGTTAAGATCTGGGGGCCTAAAAAGGCCACTTTGGCAGAATCATAAAACAACTCATATCACGCAATTCATCTGTTTGACAGTTTCACACCTATACATATCCCTGAAGGGTTAGGCAGAGGTGTACTTGTAGCATTTTACGAATCTCCATACAAAACTGTCATACAGATGAAATTGCGTGATATGAATTGTTTTATGATTCTGCCAAAGTGGCCTTTTGAGGCCCCCTGGAGTTTAAACTAAGCTTTGACACTACGAATAATAATAAAAAGTCAGGAAGCGTAACTATGAACAAAATCAACGAGAAATTCGGCTCCAAACTTCACTACATTGACAAAATACCTCGAGTATTCGAACGAAAGAACACACATGCAAATAAGCCGATCAGCTGCGCTCGCGTAAAGCGTTGTATTCCGGCAAGCGCCACGAATGACAGCCGGGACCAACGGCTTAGCGTGCTTTCCGAGGCACAGAGGGGTCTCGGTATATAAAGACGGTCACCCATCCACGGACCAACCGCGGCAAGCGTAGCTTAACTTTAATTAGCCACAAGCCCCTCAAGCGGAGCGGACTATGTAGTGGGTAAATGGTCACTAGAATACTATACCTCAAGCTCCCAGCTGTCCAGCTCCGTGAAGACAGTCTTGGTGTCGGCCCACGAGTGCGTGTGCTCCGACACGGCGCTGAACTCCTCGGGCGGCGCCACGTACAGCTCCTCGAGGCGCGGCAGCCAGCCCAGCGCAGACACCTCGGAGTCGGCCAGAGGGGAGCCTCGCACGTCGAACACCTGGCGACGTGACGGGATATGAAGCCCGATCAAATAAACACTACAGGACTAAATGGAGACTAGTGGACTTTTGGCCGAAAGGTGTCGTATAAGGACGTTTCCGAGGACGGTTACGCGACACCACGCAGCAAACACGACACCGACAACGTTACGTATATAGTCACAGTTTTAAGGTTTTTAATATGTATTAGTTTATTATTGTATAAGATTATTTTGTGTATTTTATCTATGGGCTTTGGGCCTTATTTGCCTGATAATAAAAGGATTATTATTATAAACCAACGATTAGACAGATTCCACAAGACCTCTGTCACATTAGGATACTTGTTATCTCGATATTCCCTCAGAATTTCGACTTATGGGTGGAGAAACCGCGAGGCGCAGCTAATTAAACATAAAAAAGAGTTATCCTACGTTTAAAACTAACTCCAATTATTCGAACTAAGTTTTCAGAAATACCCATAATATCTCACTTACCCTAAGTTTTTAACTCACCCCAAGTTTTTTACTTACCCCAACTTTCATGTTTTACCCTGCATTTTCATACTTACCCCATAGACTTAAAAAAAAAGATGGACTCCGCGCCACGCATATCGAAAATGAAGCACAGTAAGTATGCCGGGGACCGCTTGTACAAACACGCCGCACGCTCACATTTACACCACAGTATGCCGACCGGCCGCGATTACGTGGCACGACAGCGTCAATCGTCAATCACGCACACACTTTGATATACGTGGCACGGAGTCCATCTTTTTTTTTTTTTGTAAGTCTTTGACTTACCCTAAGCTTCTTGAATCCGTATCTGGTAGAGAGCGAGGCGTAAGCGACGCACTCGGTCAGACGTCTGCAGTCCCTCATGTATAACTCAGTCAGGGCGGGCAGCTTGCTCAGCGGCATCAGTGAGGCTGGCTCAAACCAGTCACATTCCGACACGTCGAGGTACTAAATAATAAAAGTTATTAATTCTATAAACACACTAGCTGACCCGACAAAACGTTGTTTTTAACCGACTTCTAAAAAAGGAGGAGGTTCTCAATTCGGATGTTTGTATTTTTTTTTCTTTTGTATGTTTGTTCGCGCATAACTCCGTCGCTTGCCAACCGATTTGAAAAATTCTTTTTATGTTAGAAAGGGTGTACTTCCCAAATGGTCCCATGAATTTTTTTTCGAAATCTGACAAGCGGTTTTTGAAAAATCAACAAAAATCAAAAAATTCAAAAGCAATATTTTGTAAAAGGTGATCAGCAGTTGACATTAGGCTATTGTAGCTTAGATAAATTACAAACTCTCCCACTAAAAAGTGAAAAATAAAAACTTTTTTACAAAAAACACAACCGACTTCCAAAAAAAAAACACTACAAAGTGCTAAATAACTTTAATTTCGGAAGTCGGTGTCAATAAACGAAAATGCAGAACCAACGACACCGACTTCCGAAATTAAAGTTATTTAGCACTTTGTAGTGTTTTTTTTTTGGAAGTCGGTTGTGTTTTTTATAAAAAAAAGTTTTTTGCCATATAAATTATTTCTAGCAAATTTCTAGTGTAGACAAAAATCTAAAATTACTATTAAAAATAGGGGTTGGTGATAGAAGGGTGAAAATTTAGGGTTGCATGTATTTTTTAATGCCACATTATAAAAAAAAAATGTTAGGGGTGGACAACCCTTATCACTTAGGGGTATGAAAAATAGATAGTAGCCGATTCTCAGACATATGCATATAAAATTTCATAAAAATCGGTCAAGCTGTTTCGGAGGAGTATGGTAACTAACATTGTGACACGAGAATTTTATATATTAGAAGATAATCGCGATTTATTTGCCAAAAATGTAAACAAATATGAGTTTATGGAAAAATAACCTTAAACCCTAACACAATAAAGTTCAGTTTACGCTACAACTTCAAACATTTTTATAACTTTTCCAATTGTTCTAAGTCACTCTGAAATCAACTTAATAACAATTAAAATAAAGTTGATATTTGTTTAACTTTAAATAATATTAATTTGATACATGAGTTTGAATACACTTTACATAAACTCACGAGTTCTTCCTCTGAGGGTAGGCAGAAACTACAGAACGTCACCTGCTACGATCCTTCCATACTCCTTTTGCCTCGTTTACGTTCATTTAATTTTAACCTTTTAACCGCTTACGCCGGATTAATCCGACAAATATTTTCGTGTCCATTTCGCCAGGGTCGTATATTTACGACAAAATACCACAGCTCGTTTAATATGCTTCTTTATTTAGTTAATTACGCTGTATTCTATCAGGTATTTTTTTTTTCGCGCCCTTTTAAGTCGGGCGGTTGAAAGGTTAAAGTAAGCTTTTTGATTTTGTTTCCTTACCTCTAGCTGAGGCAAGCGCTGCTGTACCTTCCCCAAGTATGAAGTGTTTACCGGTAGGTTGTAGCATCTTGAGCCGCGGAGGGAGAGCTTCTTCAAATGCATCGGGAAATGACGGAGATTGGTCTGTGGGCCAAAAGAGAGAAATTATAAATACTTGTATTTTTTTTTTATCAGATCACCCAGATTTTTAGCAACTTTTTTGTCTCTCTCGCTGTTACCTCGCCGAAATTTGGACAATGCGCATATAGAAGCGACACTAACGCTATTTTCCAGCGACAAAACTATCGGAGCTACACACTCGCTGCTCGCCAACTCGTTTTCAGTTGGTTAACTGCCTAAGTTGGAGCCGTCACACTATGGGGCCACCACTGCACTGCTGTATGAAATAAATAAATACAACATTATTTTTAGTATATGCGAAACCCGAAACACGTGTCTAGTATTTTTATGTAAAGAATCTATGTACAAAATTTCAAAACTGTATCATGAGAAATCACAAAGTTATAAGCTTGTTATGTTACCTGGTTGTCCGTTCAAAAACATGCTCACCACGCTGCGCGGCGCGGGGTGACCATGTTTTATGCTCCTCCAGCATCGTATGCTCATTGATAATAGTTTGGCAGTAGGTACCTAACTGTACGGCGATTTTATTGTAATATTAGCTAGTGATTAAATATTTTTGGGACAAAATATAACATGGTGTAAAAATTATTGAAATCGATTCAGTTACTTATTCTGAACAAACTATATTCAGGTTTCGCATATACTAAAAATAATGTTGTATATGTTTTTTTTTTAAGGACTTACCGTTTTGTAGTCCAAATTACAGTACTCAAGCGCCAAGGACGTCAAATTCGCGCATGTCTTCCTCAGATCCCTCATCAAATTCGTTGTCAAAGTGAACTGCGGGCCTTTGCAATCGTCAGTCACATCGTCTTCAAATAAATATTCACATTTATTTTCCTTCTTTGATTCGGAAGTGTCCGGATTCTGGCTTGAATTGCTCGGATTTTGGCCTGACATGCTCGAGTTGCCTGAAGTGCTCGAGTTCTGGTCTGATTTGCCACAGTTTTGGTTGGACCAGTCTACGTGTTGGTCTGGTTTGTCACTGTTTTGAGTCGGCCAGTCTACGAATTGGTCTGGTTTGCTCGAGTTTTGGCTCGAGCAGCCTGCGTTTTGGGGCAATTTGTCACAGTTTGGCGTTTTTTTGTAGTTTTGGATCGACCAGTCTACGTCTTGGCCTGGGTCTGAGTTTTGGTTCGAGCAGCCTGCGTGTTGGAATGATTTGTCAGAGCTCGAACTGGCTGGAAATTTGTCGGCTTTTTCTGAGTTATATTCATTTTGGCAAGAACTGCTCGAGCTCGGGCCCGAACTGCCCGCTTTTTGGCCCGAGCTGCTCGAAGCCTCGGCTAATTTGGCAGCCGCAGCTTCTGCAGCTTTGGCAGCCGCGGCTTTTGCAGCTTTGGCTGCCGCGGCTTCTGCAGCTTTGGCAGCCGCAGCTTCTGCAACTTTCTTGCTTTCGGCTTCGGCTTTCGCGTTTTTGCTGTCAGCTTCCGCTTTATCAGGCCATCGGGGAGAAACCGCGAACCTGGCGAGAGATTTTAAATATAGATACGAATAACTATTTTGCTTATGCCGTAATCTAGGGAGCAAAAGTCACACGACAAATGTCTGCCGATTAAATTTTAATCAAAATCAATTATTATAGTATCACCAACATCACCGCCTGTTACCAAATATCACCATTCACCATATTTTTGTTAAAATTATTATAGGCATTTTGTTTTTGTTTGATTGTTGTTGTTTTGCTGTCATCTGCCAGTGGCGCGAGCGCATCATGATTAATTTGTATTGTCAATGTCAATTAAGGCGAAAGCGCCAGGGTTGCCCGCGAAATTCTTTTTTTTTTTACGTGTTTTGCAATTTGCTTGTCACTATTAAGTTGTACGTTAATTAAAATATGATTATCGACCGTAAAAAATATGTATTTGATACAGCGAATTGCACAAAACTTAAGAAAATTTGAATTTCGTGGGATACCCTGGCGCTTTCGCCTTAATGTGTGTTCCAATCACTGACGTATAAATACGTCAGTGATTTCAATGTCAGTGAATGAGTTGTCTTTGCTCCTTGGCCCTAAATCAAGCAATGGACAAAACTTTACAACTTTTTATATGCTTGAGTACGAGGCTTTTGACTACTTTATATGTGTATATTTTATGTCTGTAATTTATATGGTGTATACTTAATAAAGAGTACTCTGTTCTGTTCTGTCTTTTCTTTTTGTAATGTGCGTTTTGTTTGTGCGGAATAATATTTTTTTTTATCAGCACCCATCACCTGTCACCAAAGCTGACGAGATAGCATTCTAAATTCCATAGTGTCAGAATCAGAATAGTATTTGTGAAACATAGGTAGGTATTTACATAAAGGTCTTAGGATAATAATATGGGCGCTGTTTCGCCGTGAAATGTACAAATAATGAATAGTTTTTTTTTTTTTTGTTTTCTTGTTTGCTTTTGTGTGTTTTTAGTTGTTTGTGTGCAGCATGCACAAAAAGCGGCCAAGTGCGAGTCGGACTCGCACACGAAAGGTTTCGTACCAGCATACAATATTTAACAGTACACAGTGATGTTGATCGAGTAAAAATAAAGTTATAAAAAAAATAAAACGATGTTTTAAATCCGTTTATGTGTTTAGTGATGTGGTGCAATCGGGCCTTAGCATAATCAGCCTATTACCTTCCAACTGCTGGGACACTGGCCTCCTCTCTGTAAGAGGGAGTGGGCTGTAATCCACCACGCGGGCCCAGTGTTGGTAGCTGTCACATGTCTTCGAATTTTAGGTTCTAGGACATCCCTCACGATGTTTTCCTTCATCGTTTTGAGAGCAGTGGTGAAGAAATAATTTACACAAATTGAAGCGCCTGTCACATTCAACTCATAAGTTACGACTGTATCTACTGAGCCACCACTGCTCTCACAAACCTGCCTTAAAAAAATAGCTAGAATCTTAGATAAAAACTTACGATTCATACCGCCGAAAGCTTTGATCAGCAACATTAGCCAATATGATATCTCTCCTTTTTCCAGTTAAAAATAAGCATGAAAAATGGAAAAAAAATAATTTTTTCTTCCTCTATTGTAGATAATCTGCACAATACACGCCACAAAAGATGAGACTTGACCTTTGTCTTGAACTTTATTATTTCGTAATAAATATTATAAAATTGTTAAGAATTTTAATCAAAATCTCATCGATAAACCCCTGAATAGATATACACATTATGGGTAATTATATATATTTCGTACACGACTTACCTGCGCAGGCTCCCCACTACTGGGGGCCTAAAAAGGCCACTTTGACAGAAACAAGACAATTCATAACTCGCAAATCTGTTTGACAGTTTCACACCTATATATCCCTGAAGGGTTAGGCAGAGGTGTGCCTATAGTATTTTACGAATCTCCAAAAAAATTGTCATACAGATGAAATTGCGTGATATGAATTGTTTTATGATTCTGCCAAAGTGGCCGTTTTAGGTCCCCTGAGCTCGTCAAGTCTCATCTTTCGTGGCGCGTATTAAACAGTCAGAAAAAGAGAGAACAGTTGTGGTTCAGTGGTAACGACTCTAACTTACCGAGTCGTAGGTCGTGGGTTCAAATTCGAACCGAGGCAGACACTTTTGTGTATTTAATTTCATCATCACCGTACTCAAGACGGTGAACAAAAGCATCGTGAGGAACCCGGCATGTCCTAGAACCAAAAAATTCGAAGACATGTCACATCCGCCAAACCGCACTGGGCCCGCGTGGTGGAATACGGCCCACTCCCTCTCACAGAGTGGAGGCCTGTGTCACAGCCGTGGGAATATTACAGGCAGATTATGCATCATTCATAATTATCCTGTCCTTATCCCAATTTATTTGGTAATTTATTTATTAAAATTGACTATGAATTAAAATTGTCCGTAAATTCAAATCATTTCAGAGCAAATGCTAGTATTTGACCACAACGCGGGTCCAGTGCGGGTTGGTAGATGTCAAATGTCTTCGAAATTGTTGGTTCTAGGACAAGCCGGCTTCCTGAATAATGAATAAATTTTACTGAGCAAATTATTATCCCTAACAAAGGTAAAAATATTGTTGCGCGCCACAATTAATGCCTGGTACATGGTGAAATTACTTACCACTAGCGCCATCTAGTATCGAGTAGCAGAACTAGTAGAGTCAAGATCCTTCTAGAAATTTCGATGCTAGAACTTTTTAGAACTATCGACATCTGGTCAGTCGGGGTCGGTATGTACTCGAACATTCTAGATGTTTCTACAGTAGAAGGTTCTGGAACTATCTGAGGCCCTATATAACGCCGCTAAGGGCCGCGACCCGGGACAGTATTGGATAAGCGATACAAGCAAATACATCGGAAGTGATTTTCAAGTGCGACGTATAAGTGATCAGTAGTGCAATTGTGTTTTATAATTAGTGTGTTTAACCTTTTAACCGCTTACGCCAGATAAATCCGACAAATACTTTCGTGTCCGTTTCGCCAGGGTCGTATATTTACGACAAAATACCACAGCTCGTTTAATCTGCCTTTTTATTTAGGTAATTACGCTGTATTCTATAATTTATTCGTTTTTTTTTTTCGGGCGCTGGGGGCACGACTTCTTATATGAAGTCGGGCGGTTAAAAGGTTAAAGTTGTAATTGGTGTTGTTAATTAAAGTGTCTATTGTTTTGGTTATTAAATCGGCAGTTTTTATTGTCACGAACGCCAGGCTCGTAAAAATATATTTAACTTACCGTGGTAGATGAGGGTACCACATGCGAAGTAGGAAGTGTTCCACATCGGCGCCCTCCTGAGAACCTATGCAGGTTCCTCGGATGAAATCTGTTGGTACGAGATAAAACAGAAAAATACGTCAATTTGTCTCAGAAACACGTGGATACAAAAAAATAATTAACTCATTGACTTGATTTTTAGGGGTAAAAACGGGACCCTACTACTAAGACTTCACTGTCCGTCTGTCACCAGGCTGTATCTCATGAACCGTGATAGCTAGACAGTTGAAATTTTCACAGAATGTGTATCCTCATTTAGGAACATTTCTTATTTACGACTTGACCCCATTTAAGAATATTACTTTTTTACGATTTGACTCCATTTAAGAACATTTATTGTTTACGACTTGACCCCATCTAGAAACATTTCTTGTTTACGATTTGACCCCATTAAAGAACATTTATTGTTTACGACTTGACCCCATTTAGGAACATTTCTATTTTCTTATTTACGATTTGACCCCATTTAAGAACATTTCATGTTTACGATTTGACCCCCGTCAAAGAATAGTTCTTGTTTATGATAACCCCATTTAGAATTATTGTTTAGAAATTCGTCCGAATCCTGTCCAGTTCAGTCAGTTCGGTCCAGTTCGGTCAGTTCAGAAGGTGAAATTACCATAACATTTTAGCTGTACAGTCAGCGTCGTGAAAGACAGTTCAAAATTATAAAAACAATATTTTGGTCCCACTTCGTTTGAAATAAATATAAAATTAACTTATTATTGAAACTTACCTTGATCTGCCTCTTCAGGCCAGTGCAGGTCTTGAATACCGAGACACCTGTAAATAAACAATTATAAATTATAAGAAACAAATAATAATCATAAATTATCACAAAATAGTGAACAAATAGAGAAAAAAATCGTTGTTTACCTTTAAAATGAATAATCCTGTATTCTTTTGTATAAATGATAAATAAATTTAAAAAATAATAAATAATACCTCACCTGCTAAACTTATTAGCGTATCCAGCTATCTTCAGTTCGGTGGTGGCAGGACATAGGCAATGCGTTAGAAGCCAGCGCAGCCTCTGCTGACCAACAGGCGATGTTCTGTGGTCCACCCTTGTCCAGAGAGTGCGGTCGCATATTAGGGCCCCAAGACGAGCACAGGTGCTGCAAAGAGGTCATAAAACTCACTGACATAAAAAAAGGTAGATGTAACACAGATACAGAGTCACACTTAATTTAAGCGTGCGATTAGCCTGGTACAAAATAAATGATCAATGACCCCCATGCTAGGCAAAACCTGTGTTACAGGGGTCATCCATCCGTCCATTCTGGGTATTATAATAATTACTTACAAATTAATAATGTGCACTTTTGTAAAAAATAAACTAGAAAAATTCAATTAATTTTGAAGATAAGAAACGGGGAAAAAGAGGGTAAATAGAGTTTCAATGGATTAGTTTCATTGTCAATTGTCAAGGGGTCGGTCAGTCAGAAAGATGAATCTGGTTGCCCATTCCAAAGCGTAACAGCGGTTTCGCACTACATCGGATCCGAATCAGACTTCAATCCGAATTGGGAATGTTTTGGATTCTGATAGATCGGATAGAGTTCGGATCTAGTGCGCAACCCCGTTACAAATAGGACTATGGTCATTTCTCGGATTCAAATCGGAAGTAGTGCGAAAAACCGCCCTAATCCTTCCTTCCGCCCTTGGAAGGTGTCGCACTACGTATGTTAAGGTTTTCTTATTGTATACTTACTGCCCCAACGCCTTCAAATCCCTCGGAGTTAAGTACTGCAGGATATACAGCAGCACGTCATCGGAGAGGTCCAGCAGCTGTGCATAGCCCCTGCTGCCATTCTCACTCGCAGATGCTGCTGGAGGAAAATTTACGTTAGTATGGTGTGCAATTAAGACTGTATCCACCCCAAAGGCGATTGGCACACCGCTGCGTTTCACGCAACGGTGGCGGCATACGGAGCCAAATTCCACGTGCGTGAGATGTAAAAAATCACGCAAATGGATGCATTATTTGCGTGATGCGGTGCAGTGTGGGCCTCCCCATAACCTAGTTTTTATTTTTTTGAGTATATTATCTCGCAGGTGAACCTAGAAGATTGTCGGCTGCTTATCCGGGTTATCCTGTGGGTGCTTTAATAAATTAAGGCCCTCAAAGAGGCCATAAAACTTATAAACTAAGCGACTACACGCTGGGGGCAAAGGGGTGGGGTACGGACATCGGGCATCGATGGACGGCAGCCTGCAAGGGACAGGGTGGATCGGATAGAGACCCCAATAGCTCAGTCAGTAGAATGGAATATTATTTATTTCTGCGTATGTATGTAAAATATTGACAATTCTGAACAAGTAATCAAAAGTGATGTAAAATTAATTTAAGTTTCAGCAAAAAACTGAAATATATCTGTGGGATTATGAGAGTTCATTACATTATTACAGTCTTTTCGTGATTATTTGATTGAATTTAAACCAAATTACTATTCTTTACAGCCGAACACTAGATCGTTGGTATTTAGAAAATAATTGACAATTTGACAATTTTTATGAGTAAATACCAAAATAACAAATAATAATAATTGTGTTATATCCCTATGTATTTTACTGTGTGTACATAAATAATTAAATAAATAAATAAATAACTGTAAAAAAAATAGCATACAAACTTATACAGGGTCGCAGCGCAACGCATTTTCATACAAAAAGGTCTAAAAGAAAAGTAGCCAAGTTACTCCTTATTACATCAGCTATCTGCCAGTGAAAGTCCCGTCAAAATCGGTAACGCCGCCGCGCCGTCTCTGAGATTAGCCGGAACAAACAGACAGACAAACATTGTAAAAAAATTTATTTTGGTATATGTACCGTGTATATGTCGCAGCCAACTGGTTAAATTAGCCGTTCAGTTTACTGCCTGGCCTTTAGAAGTAGTGCTCGCCTCGCTTAGCTCTCTCGGCTCGCACGCGCTTGATCACAGTTCTAACCTAACCTAACCCATTTGGTTGGGGTGCCCTTTTTTTTTTTAAGGATTGGCAATCATCAAATGACCCCTCCCGCTCTGGGTGGAGCGGAAAGGAGTGTCAGACTCTTACTGACTAAAACCCATCCGTGTTCCTTCCTTAGCCCTTTATATTCCGGGGTAGCGGTAACCCTTTCGGACAATCCCGCTGCCCGGTTGGGGTGCATTGGCTTAGTTACTGCGACCAATTTGGCTCGCGCGTGATTGGTTACATGACCTAAACTGTAATTGAATATTATTCAGGCCGTTAGTTGAACGGCCGACGTTTAGTTAAAAGGCTAGGTGGTTAACTGAACGGCTAATTTAACCAGTTGGCTGCGACATAAACATCCGTATGCATTCAGTTAAACATTTAGTTACAAACAGACACTCCAATTTTATTTATTTGTATAGATGTACGAAAGTAAAGGAGAATTTTTGCAATGCGTTGCGGGTCGCCCCAATCTACTTTAGTTCAAAAAACACATATTTGTTTACATATTTATTAATAAATTGCGATTGCAGGATAAACTAAGTGACAGAAAATATCACCACAATCTAATTACATTGATTGATAATAAATAATGATGGCCTCATAGCGGAGAGCCTCGTGGCTTTAGGTCGACCTAATGACCTAATAGCAGAGAGCCTCGACCAAAACCTCAAGAGGCTCACATTCCGAGGCTAGGTCAAGCACATAGTGAGACCGCCTAAAGTTTGGACCCTGTTCCTGATGTCAATGGGCCACTGTTTTAATATACTTAAAACTTGCTGCGCCCTGCGGTTTCACCGGTATAAGTGTCGATCCCATGGGAATATCGGGATAAAAAGTAGCCTATACGTCAGCTACCTCCATACAACATTTTATCAAAATTGTCAAAGCCATTTCAGTGTGAAGAAGTAACAAACATACAAAAACACTCACAAACTTTCGCCTTTATAATATAAGTGTGATTAAAAAAAAATATGTATCAAAATGAAATAAAGAGAAAAATTATAATTATTACGAACTTCAATTACGAAAAACAAAACAAAAATGATTATACAAAGTGGAGATGACAATACATGATGACAATCAATATTAATAGAAATTGTTTTAGTTTATCCACAGCTATGTTAACTGATCCATTTGTTTATTAAATATATTTAAACAATTGTAAATTGTAATGGAACATAGTGTACAGATAAAGTCTTCCTATAAAACATTGAAGCATGACAGATATACTGCCATTCCAGAGACAATGCACAAATGTCTCATACAATTTAAACAATGTGTATGCATATTATTATTAAATTTATTCCAAATATTTCATTATTGCAGCTGCCAATGTTTGTCTCTGCATCACCTAAAGGTTGACTGGTAGGAAATGCCTATGGCATTAAGTCTGCCTCTATATTTGTGTGCTTTGTGTATTAACCAAATCTAAACTAATATTTAAGAGAAAAGATTTTATTTCTGGTATGTTTGTTTACTGGTATGTATTTTTTGTTTAGGCTTTCACTATAAAATGGCTGTACAGATTTGGATGAAATAGACCATGACCTGGATTAGGACATAGGATACTTTTTTATTCTGATATTCCCAGCGGATCGAGACATAAGCAAGTGCAAACGCAGGGCGCAGCTAGTAATAAATAAATATTATTGTAATTACACCAGCAACTATAGCCGTCAAAGTGGAACCCAATAATGCTGATTGGAGCAGAAATGAGTACTTATTAGTACTTCCAAAACCATGATTTTTAACAAAGAGATCTATTGCGAAAACAGGCTTTAAACATAAACCGCTTACCTCTGTAAGAGGTTTATGTTTTGACATCATCTGCATAGTCTTTTCCCAACTATGTTGAGGTCAGTTTCCAGTAACTGGATGCAGCAGAATACCATTATTTCACAACAAGCGACTACATGACCTCCACAATATTTGTATGTGGATATTTTTGTAAAAGCAAGAATGCATTTACTTTTATAATGATTACAACTATAATTTGTTATTTTGTGACCATACCTATCCTGGGATGACCCAATGACCCTTCAGTGGGTCATAATGACCCTGAGAAGAAATCCTTTGTGCTATTTATGTCCCAAACAAGAATATTACAAAACAAAATGCTATTTTTACAAATATTAATCACTGAGAACGCAATCATTTTCAAACAAAAGGTACATACATAAAGTTATTACGTCGGACGTAAAACTTACCATCCTGAACGTATCCGCTGTCATCCAGATTCTGTTTCGGACTATTTTCAGGATTTAATGAATCCATATTCACAAAAATAATTGGTTTGAAAAAATAATCACTGGCCACTGTAGACCCTCACATCGGAAATAATGAACACAACACAAGCGCCATCAGACAAAGGAAACAAGAATAAAGGAGGATATGAACCGCAGTAAACACACAAACACACGATTTTTTTTAATTTGGAGCAATTCCAAAAATATTATTTGAGAAATCACAATAATCGCAAAATCGAAAACTCGGGTGTTGACTGAAGAAAACACATAGAGGTGTTTTAGTTTTTAGTATAAGGGTTATTGATTTAGGCGTTTAGTCGATTGCAAAATTCACAGCGTTATAACTGTTAACACTAACAGAAGCGATTACATCAACTTTCGGAAATATTCGGTTTTTCGTGCTCTATTAAGTTTATTTTTGTTGGCATTTAGTGTTAATATATAAATTTTTTAACCAATCAGATAACGAATGAGTTTCCTAAATCTTTTCGTATTGGTCGGAAATTTAAAATAGCCGAAGCTGCCCTAACAAAGAACCAAACATTGAGATAGGAGAAGCATGGAGATGCCCTATTCTACTATAAAAATAATAGTTATACAAATATCTATCATAACCACACACACATGTCAAAAAGCGTTCTATTTCTTTTTAACTAATGAAGAGCTGCATATAAAAAGAGAGACATCTAAATGTTTGTCAAGTACTAAATTTGGGAAAACTTTTGTGTGACGTCAATATCATGTCCATGCGTGCCGGGCCGCCATGTTCAGCGCCAAGTTTTATGAATGGTTTTGTGGTACATGTGCTGTCAAACGGTTGAATGCTCAAAATATTTTTTTTGTTTTTGAGAGAAATATGTCTAGAAACTAGGTGGTTTGGTGTCCATTAATTGGAAAATCATGCCCTCGTGTTGTATAAAACAGTGTGGTGCAAGAAAAAACAAAAAGAACCCTACGAAAGGCGGCCATCTTTAGTGCCCGATTTGTGTAGGTATACACGCTAATTTTGTAGGTATGCTCAGTCCATAGGTTTATTTAGTAATTGGAACCAAAGAACCTTTTCGTTTCGACAACTACACGACAACTACCGATTAGCTAATTATTGCTAGTGTAATCATTTCTCCCAGATTCATAAAATAAAAAGTTTCGTACTGATTATTATTATGTATCATGTATTTATTTATTTATATATACTTTATTGTACACCAGAAAATAATTAACAAAAAATAGGATAGGATATCTTTCTCACTATTGCGAGTGGGACGCAAGACTACACCACTGATTTTCAAAATAGTATGATGAATATTCGGTTTCGATAAAACGCATGAGAAAAAATAGAGGAAATGGTGGACTATCATGAAATGAATAAATACTTCAGTTTTTGTAACCAATTTGTCTGATCGTTTTGGTAATACACCACATAAATAACTTGGATAAAAGTTGCCAATATACTTAATTCATAAGAAAAATCCACAAAATATATTCTCGATATCGTACACTTAATATGTGTATGTAGTCTGTGCACTTTGTGAAAAAGTACGGACAACAGACAACACTACACTATCCTATTTTCATATTTTGACATTTCGTTCTTTCATGTGCTCTCCGTCAAAAAGCACGTCGCGCAAAAATATTTTTGTTTATTAAATATCGATGGCAAAGTCACTCAGAAGCCGTTGGAAGCGAAAATGCAGGGCGGTGAAGCGCGAACGTTACGCCGTCAAAGAATTGGCACGTTTGAAGAAGATGTTGGGCGTAAAAGAAGAGGACAAACCATCAGAAATCACCACGGAAGAGGTTATGGAATCTGACCAAGTAATATTCTTAGATGCTGCAGCTATTAGCAAGAAGGCAGATAAAAAGAACAAGAAAATGGCTCAGAAAGAAGCTGAAAAAGCTGAAGCTGAGAAGGCTGTGGAGGACATTGAAATGAGTTCCGACGACGAAAAAGTTGAGGTTGATGACGACGGTAAGAAAAGAGTTTTTAGTACTAAAACGCTCAAGGATCAAAACGGACAGTACCCTGTGTGGCTGCACAAGAGAAAGATCGCTAAAATCAACAAAGTCGGCAAGAAACACACTAAGAAACGGTCTAAGAATAAGAAACGAAAAAGGTTATAATAAATATGTGTTTAAAAATCTGTTTTTATTTTGTTACGCCATCTTTTGTAATATTCAGTGCTGTAGTAGTCTATTACTAGAAAATATTGTTACAACTGACTGCAAAATATCTATTTCTTACTGTTTTACACTGAATGTCCCGCACGCAAAATACGCGCATTGACGTGGAGTTGCGGACAACAGCCCGTATTACCTATTACCTACACTGAATGTCCAAAATAACTCTTCAAAGCAAGAATGACAGATGGAGCCAGAATCTCAAAAAAAATAGAATAGAATAGAATAAAGCAAGAGTGAACAAGCATCTTCTGCGCACGCTTGTTCCATCATAGACCTCATCCATCGCTGAGGTGTTATTTAGGTCAAGAGCGGCCCATACAGCAATAAAATATACCAGGGTTATAGATGTTCCTAGGAGTAGATGGCGGGATAAGCTTGATGCCTATAGACATGATTGGTCTAGATTGACGCAGGATTGTGGTGAGTGGAAAAGGTAAGGGTAGCCTTTGCCCTGCCTGTATTCTCCACACAGGCTGTTTTTTTTTTATATAGAAATAATAATCACATCACAACTTTTGTGCTAGGTTAAAACCTGGTCCTGTTTTAATATACAGTACCTATTTACCACAAGATGTACAAATGAAACAAAGTGATTTTTATAGATTAACAAAATATATTACTTTTTGACAAATCAGCATCATTTTTATTACATTTTAACATCTAATACAGTCCAGCCGTCGAAAGAATGTATTCCTGGCACCTGTCAGTGCGACAATTCTAGTAACGAAAAAAGATTTAATTCTCAAAACATGTTTGTATGCAATCAACAGGTGACAAGAACGCAATGCAATTACAATAACAGTACCATGTGATCTGAAATCAAGCGTGACTATACATTTCTTCTATTTCTTGGGCAGTTAAAATTAGTTTAGGAAAAAAGAGTTAAATAGACATTTTTGTTTATTTATTTCAAAAATTATATTTATATGATGCATAAATAATAAAAAAATATGAAATACTAGGAGTGCCCCACGGTTTCACCCGCATAAGTATTGATCCCGAGTGAATATTGAGATAAGAAGTATCCTATATGTAATCCTGGTTATAAACTATCTCTGTGCCAAATTTCATCCAACTCCGTTCATTAGTTTTTGCATGTAAGAGTAACAAACATACATCCAATCTCACAAACTTCCACATTTATAAATTACAATTAACACTTTGCGGGACACTTAATTTAAAATAATAATAAAATAACATTATCTACCCCCTTGAAGTACTAACAATAAAACTTCTATTGTGTCTCGTCCAGTGTACTTCAATATGCTAAGTAGGATAATAAATAATAGTTGAACCTAGACTTGCTTCATTATGTTGTATGGATTCCCTGCTGCAAGGAAACATACTTTATTGCAATACATTTCTCTGATAATAAGGTTCATATTGGTCTAAAAGTTATCATGAATGAAAAAATAATTAATTTTTGGACAATAGGTATACATTATAACAAGTTAAGGCACTGAATATCAGTACATAGACATTCTTGATTAAATTCAGTTAAACGGTTTATATGCAAGAGCCCGTCCTTTAGCCATCTCTAACTCCTTGGTGTGAACCTCTGCGGTTATATGTTTGTGGATAAAATGGGACGTTACTATAACGTTGCAGATTGTGCAGTAGTGGTCGGCCCGGTTTAGCTGAAAATAAAAATGTATTTCTGCAACTGTTAGTTTTATTATCAGAATAGCAATTCTTGTAATATTGAGAACATTCACAGTCTGATCTGTCAAAAGTAACTCTAAAATCCCCAATGATTGTCACTGAGATGAGATTTAGATTTTAAATGTTTGTAATTACCTACCTTGATCAGGGATTTCTCAGTAGCAGCTGGGGCCTAAATTAAGCAAGTAGTAATATTCCCTTATACCTTGTGACATGACACTTAAACATAACTATCGAACATAAAAAAGATTGACGAAAACTGCAGTAAGTAGTACTAAAAAGTGGCTAAACAAAGTCCTTAGCAACACAATTTTGTTTACAGCGTTCTAAATATTCGCACTGGCTATGATTTAGGAGTAATAAGAACTTTTACAAACCTTTCTGATTAAATTATCCTTGAATTCCTCAACATGTGGGTAGCTTTCTAACATTTTCCGATGATTTTCAGAAGTCTTGTGTCTCTCCTTACAAATCACGTCTCTGACCATCTCAGTCTCACAAAACACGCATCTGAAGAGCTCCCCAGCCGTTAACATGCCGTGGTAAGCATCAGACGACACCACAAGCTTTTCACCACCTTTTAAAGTTACGATAAGAAAATTTTGCGGCTCTGTAAAGTTTGGTGGCGCGTTTTTTACTTCTACGTGGGTTGTTTTCGGCTGTCTCAACGCTGGTACGGACATCTTTGTGGTTTTGGTTGTCTGGGATTACTTTTGATAATAGTATTTTTGTGAAAATCAGCAAAGATGTTATCCTATCTCCCAAAACAATATTTATGAGCAGCAAGGAAAAATTTTATTATGACAGAGGGTAGTGAAACTAGAAAATTGTTTTATTTTTAATATTTTATATTCATGACCATGGATACATGTCCTTCAGTCGTAATCGCTAAACATACCCACTACTTATACTCATATCTAAAAAAAAATCTTTTTAAAAGCACATATAAAACAGTAACAAGTTCATCAATAGTTTTTACCGCTCTGAATACGAGCTACGGAGCTAAGCAAATTGAAATAAGCCGCCAAGTCAAAGACTACAATAGTATACTGGCTACGCCAAGTGTTGCCGTACACTGCATTATAAATTCATCAAAAGTTCTGGCTTTTTTTTTGGTTAACATAATGATAAAAAAAGGTGGAAATTATTCTCTACACGATCTACAATGTCTCGCCATAGACTGGCATAAAATATTTTATAGAAAACATAAAAGGGCGGAGCACACCAGATGCCTGGCGTGACGTGACGCAAAACCAGTTGTAAGTTGTATGAAAGTTATGAAACTGAGAAAGATGCCAGACCAGATGCGTGGCGTGTGCAAGTGCGTGACCCACGCACGCAGAGCCGCATCTAATCTACTCACAAAGTAACCGAGTCCGCGCGCGTGTGTAGCGGAACGGCAACGTCGATGCCAGACCGGGCACGCACGCACACGCATCGGTAATTGCTGCACGTGCGCACGCACGGCAGGTTGTATTTATTTACAAACAGAATACAGTTTACGAGTGTTTTTTTTGCAATGGATGTCTCCATTTCATTAAATTTTAAAGGAATATCTCATAAATACTTCGCAAATATGAGTGTCTCTACAACACCAAACATAAAGAGTACAAAAATAAAAGATATAAATTTCTGTCATGGGAGAGAATCGGAATCGGAATAGTAGTAACAATAATGCTTCTTCATCAGAAGAACTGCTGTTTAACATATTTTCGCTAAATGCGCGCGCGTGTGTACAGCGCGGACGCGGCGCGCACGCGGTGCGTACTCGGCGTTCGCGTCGGTCGCACATTCAAACAACGCGTGTCCTGGACACACTCCGCGCGCATGCGGCGTTTGCGTCGATCACATGCTCGAGGAATCGCGCCCGCCGCACGCCCAATGTGATATCAGCCTGATGGATCGGTTGAAATAATATAGCCGAACCCGCTTTATTTTAGTAGTTCCTTTACTACTTTCTAATAAATAGCCAAGCTGGCCAAAAGTCACCCACTCTGGCACCACTGACCGCCATGCATGGTTTTCGTTTCAAATGCGATGTTGCCAGTTAATTGAAATAAAATAATATTATATCAACCCGTGTATGATTTTTTCAACAAGGAACATATTTACTCTAGGGAGTTTTTCATACTTCTTCACAATGCACACTTCACAAGATTCAAGATTGTACCTTGCTTGAACCATTGGCTCTAAGTTTATCAAAGCGATAAAAGCACTAAGTTTATTAGTTCAAAGCAAAGTGATGTGAAGTGTGTTATTGTGTATTTCTCATGAAGGTTAAGACGCGTAGACGTTATGACGTTAAGATGTTACTACCAGTAATTTTGAATTCTGATAACAGTATCAGCCCAAGTAAGCGCAAGTGCTTGTGAAATACTATAGCTGTACCTGCTCCCGTCCCTTCCTTGAGCACTGCGGACCGAATTTACCAAGTGTACCTACTCTGTAGAATTTACTAGGGTACCTCTTGCTCGTCAGTCCATGCATTAACCATTGGGATATTGCCTATATTCATTTCGTTGGAGACATTCATCTTGCCTCAGCCTTTAGAGTCTGGCATTTATAAAACAGTAGACTAACGCAGTCTCAAGGAAAGTTTTTCTAAACAGTTCATGCGTATTACCTAACTGCTGCAAGGCAGTGCGCCTTATCACTGAAAATAAGTGTTATTTTATGGTTCTTATTATTTTTTATGCTTTCACGGTAGTTTAAAGAAAATCTAAAAGTTTCTACCTAGTTGTTTTTGTAGTTAACTACAATGAAATATGTGATTTTCCATTATTTTTGTAAGTATGTACTTACACCATCTTCCACTATCTGTGATTCTTCTTCAAACGAACTCCTTCAGTAATATCCAACTTTATCATTTAATCAAGCTGCAACGGCTGAACTGATTTGAACGAAGTTTGGTTGGTACATACGGCTACACATCAAGCTACATATTTCCAGTTTTAACTGACCTCGCATTGTATAGGTTTTTCTTACAATTAGATGTCAGCTTATCCTGGTTATGTCTAGCTTGATGTGTAGCCGTGCGTACACACCTTAATTGTGTAACACAAATCAATCCCAATCTGAACCATTTTGAAGGTTATTGCTAATCCATTGCTTCAATATGTTCGTATGTGTTTGCGCTACAACGTAAATACCGCAATGAATGTTGCTGAACTGTCAAAATTAAAGCCATTGCTTACTGTTAGTGTGTTACGCAATTACTCCGCTGGAATAACATAGTAAACTTTTATTGAAAACTCATAAGAACAGCTTTATAACAGCGCATTTATAAGCACAGAGGCCAGCACATTAAGTTACCCCAATCTGTCAAACTTTCCCAATTGAATATGAACCTTATTCCTGTGCAGTAAAGTTGAAAATCTATCAAAAAAAATTTACATATTGGGGTAGCTTGATGTGCTGGCCTCTGTACCTATAACGTCACAATGTATTTTTTTTTCGTTTTCCAGTTATGGTGCATCTTTGTAACATGAAAATGTCAGCTGCCTCGACAAGGCACAAATCAAAAGGCAGGCATTATGATATAGATGGTTTTATAAGTCAATTATTGGCATCAAGGAAGTTTGATGAACTGGCTGAAAAATTAGCTGAAAAAGCTGCTAAAAAGATAATGCATATAGACGCTGCTCCAACTCCCGTTGAAAGGGCCACCGTTGGTAATGAAACTAATAATAGTACAGAAAGTACTCAAGAATTTAATAAGAAACAATCAAACAGGGAAGACGTAAACAAATACGAAAAAACTCAATTGAACGACGTAGAATTAAGAAAAGATTTCATAGGGAAGATCGATACACAAGCTGTTGTGAATGCAACGATTTCGCTATCAGAAAACCTCCAGCTCAAATATAAGTACTTTAAGAAAAATGCGCTTAAGAAAAAAGTGAAAAGCAATAAAGATCCGCTTCCCAAAAACTATACAAAAGAAGACCTAACCAAACAGAATAAGACAATAGGACCCTCGGGTTTTAATGACCATAATTACAAAACACAAGAGCCTATAACCAATCAAAGCGCAACTGATAAAAATCAAATGGAGGCCGAAAAAGAATCAATCGACGAAAACAAACGTTCTCGAGATGAAACGAAAAATGACAATCCAAAAGAAGATTCTAATGGAAACAGTGAAATAAATGATAGTTATCACAGCGGTACGGATGGCGAAACAAACGACAGCAGTAATAAACCTGATCATTCGCTGGAGGGACAAGGCCCGGGACATGAACAGACAGTTTTCCGCGAAGCACAACATTCAGGACGACCACAAGATAAGGCTATTGTAGAACAAGAGGTGAGTCATGTGGACAATGGAATAAGAGAAGAAAAAGCTTCAATTTTGGAAGAAGATAGTCAGAAACATCTGACACGTTCCAAAGAAAATATTATCGAGAAAGTCGAACAAAATGAAGGAGAGCCTGAAAAACGTGTCACAGAGAAGATTAATGAAAACGAAAATATTAATGCACAGTTTAGAGCCCACGAAGATAGCTTCGAGGAGAAAAAAGTGACTACTGATAATAATCCAAACGGAGCCATTTACAGAAGTAAGGCTTCAGACGACAGTAATAATCGCAGTCCTGAAGAACGGTCTCCAGAACATCAGAGCTCGAAAGAACAATCGGCTGAAGACCCAAACTCTAGCAAGCTCAAGCCAATGATCAGGAAAGAGGGAGATAAGTTGTATACGTATGTTAGAGCACCTGAATACGAGGATTATCATGAAAAATTGTCTAAATGGCAAAAAGAACACCCTGACAATCCCGCAGATTTTATGTAATGAATTTGTTATTTGATTATTAATAAATTAGTTGTTATGTTGCTTTTTAAATTACCTACTGGCTTGACAACGGAAGCCGGCAACAGACCCATTTTTGTTTCATTCTATGCAGTTTTTGGCCCAGTTACATTTTTTATTTCAAGAGGCCAGCGCTGTCAATACGAATGTACAGAGGCCAGCACATCAAGCTATCCCAATCTGTCAAATTTTCCCAATTGAATATGAACCTTATTCCTTTATAATAAAGTTGCAAATCTATCAAAGAAATTTGACAGATTGGGGTAACTTGATGTGCTGGCCTCTGTACAACGAGTACACATCAAGCTATACTTATTCATTGCCTGTCGCTTAAATACTGCGCTGTGATATAAATACACAACTATAACAAATGGATCGAGTTTCATTCATGTAAACAGGGTGCCGTATAGCGCATAAAAACCTATACAATGCGAGGTCAGCTAAAACAGGAAATGAATATCTTTATGTGTCGCCGTTTGTACATACAGCAAGTGCTGTACACACGGCTACACATCAAGCTATAAATTACCAGTATAAGCTGACTTCTGATAGTACGAAAAACCTATACAATGCGAGGTCAGCTAAAACTGGAAATGTATAGCTTGATGTGAAGCCGTGTGTACAATGCTACCATGGAAAGTTAGACACTTTTGTGGGGTAGGTAATTAATAATAGAGTAGGTAACTTGTTTATTTGTATCTCTTTAATATTTTACAAGCATTCATATTTTTCTTTTACTACACATTTTCTGTGTAGTAGTCGGATAGACTATAATTTATGTTGTATTCTGAGAGACACACGTAGCCAGCCATTAAATACCTACTACACAAGCAGCAATGGAACTATGCCTTTGTTTTATGTGTGTTATCATTGTTATCAACTGTATTATTTTTTCACACTGGTCACATTAATTTTATAGTTTAACCCCGATATATTACTTTACTCTATGGTTTAACCGTAGACGGAGCGGACGGGTGGGAATGAGACGCGTTTCCGCCAGAAGCGCGTGGATTATGGCGGGAGTGGTTAGTAGTTAGTTCTTCGCGTTATAATAGTAAATTGACTACAACTCGACTAAATACGTACGTACTCACCTCTAAAAGCAAGATCATAGACAATGGAGATCATAGAGGAAAATTTTTACAACGGGAAATGTAGACGGAGATCTGTCAAATTTCAAATGTCAATAATTGTCTTGCACAGTTGTTTGTATTTTTTTATTTGTTGTTAAACAAAAAATACTACTTTGTCTCGTAAACCGATGATTTTATAATACTTGCCTACTTAACTAGTTCACTAGTTCTAGAAACTACCGTGATAACCTAGTTGTCGTCTCAACTTGGTGATAACCTGCGAACCTGCTTACTGTATTACCTTTACAACATAATACTTTCTATTTCCATCCTAATCGAACTTTGTTGGTACACACTTTAAATTTGGTAAGTAACAATTCAATTGTTTTGCCATGGCCCATGTGTAACTTTCCAACACATAGTTTCCACCCAAACCATTACCGTTGCGAACAATCTAAATTTTCGAATTGTCGTTGGTTTGCACTGAGCCCATAGGATGACACTCCTGACCGAGTCCTCATATGCTTATACCCTACAGTATCCTACACATGGGGAATCGCGCATTCGTGCAAATGGGAGGGTAGGTAGGCAATACGGGCTGGTGTTCGCAACTCCACGTCAATGCGCGTATTTTACGTACGGAAATGGGAGGGGTAGCTCGCTATATTCCGACTTTTAATTAGCTGCAGTAAAATGACACTTCTTAATTAATAACTCATTTAGGACTGCTTTTAGAGATATGCATGTCAAGTAAGTTTCGTTTGGTACACTATTCTTTACTAGAAAAACAAGATTTTGTTGATGGCCGCGAAAAAACAAAAAGTCGCCAATTTCAGTCATCCAAGTAAGTAACACATAAGCTGTCATTTTACTGCAGCTAGTATTCCTGTCTTGCAAATAAATATTGTTCTTAATGAACTTGAGGTCCTGGTTTCGATTCCCGGGTTGGGCAATGTTGCAATGTGTTATCGGGAATTCCTCAGTAGGAGCATGGAGTCTGGATTTGCGTCCCGTTGATGGCAATAGGCTCGCTCCCTATTACATGGGACTTGAACATAACTGGTAAAATGTGGGTGTACTGTAGGTAACCCTCTGTCTAATCTTTTGGGGCATACAGGCGTGATGTTATGTAAATATTTATTACCAGCTGCGCACGGTTTCACCCGCATAAGTGTTGATCCCGTGGGCATATCAGGATAAAAAGTATCCTATGCGGTAATCCTGGTTATAAACTATCAGTCTGCTAAATTTCAGCCAAATCCGTTGAGCCGTTTGTGCATGAAGAAGTAACAAACATACTTGAAACACTCACAAACTTTCGCCTTTATAATATTAGAGTGTTGTGATACATTTTCCTGTAATTCTTCTTAGTCTAAGCTTCATTGCTTCTCTCTGCCGGTGGTGACCACTTACCATGAAGAGCTGTTGGCTTGTTTTGTCATCATTTACCTGCCTTTTTACCAACTATGTTGGGCTCGGTTTCCAGTCTAACCGGATGTAGCTGAATACCTATATTTTACATGGAGCAACTATCAATCTGACCCCCAGAACCCAGTAACTGGGTAATATTGCACCACAGTTGGCTTGTTTACCATTCAATAAAAACACAAAGAACTTTTCGTTATAACAAAACCATATTCTTTCAGTTAAATCATGGCCGAGGCAGAATCCAGTGAGCTCTCAAACACAGTATTTATAGATGTGGCTTCTGGCTCTCAGTACCCAATAGCTGGGGCTCCTACTGAGGATGTCAAGGTGGAACAACATAAGTGAGTACTTATTTTCTGCAGCTGGGCTTAGTTATGTTATAGAGGTATGAGGAACAGGGTGTAAAGTTCACTCATCCTCTATAGAAAAGGGAGGATCCTCCGACTAGACGGGTGTTGTGTCTGGCGGGCAACTGCCCAATGATTCATTTCGGGCCATTGTATATATGCTAGTTGCGCGGTAAACTCTGCTTGCGAGATGCAGGATTTTGCGTGACGTCAGTATGACGCGTTGTTCGCATGTGGCGTTGTACATACCGCTACAATGTCTCATTACAACTGCCAACACCCAGTTTCTGAAAGATCCCCTTAATTTCTAAGAAACTGTCAAACTAATTTTAACTGTTGATTGAAATAGCATAGCAACAGCTTATAAAATCACTTGACTTGATTTTAGACTACAGATTAAATTAAGTTAGACTTACAGATACCTGGGGGCAATTCTCGTAATTTTAAGAACATTCACAGTCTGATCTCAGTCTCAATCTGTCAAAAATACCTCTAATTTCCCTACATTTTGACAAGTTTTTGTCATTCGTTTGTCGCTGAGATAAGACTGCGAATACATTTTGAACGTTTAGATTACAAGAATTGGCCTTCTGAGGTTAGACACAAATACAATATCAGATGCAACAGTAACAGTTAGTGAAATACAAAAAAAAAAAATTATTCAATTAAATATCAAGATTTGCATTTAGGCGATCTGAGCTTGTACTACTATGCCTTGTATTATTTCAGAATTCCAATTTATTGGTACTGTATGAAAAAAATGATCATAGTAAGCACATCTTTATAAAAAAAAAACGAACCAATTCCAAAATAAAGCGACTATGAAGGGAAAAATAGTGAAAAATATCACAAAAATCGATTATAATAATAATATAATAATAATATCCTTGGACATTTCACACAACGCCATATAGTCCCAAGCTAAGCAACCTAATGCTTGTGTTATGGTAACGAGATGGCTGATAAACTACTTATTTACCTTTTTTTTTTGTAAATACATACACATTACAGATAAAACACCCAGACTCAGAACAAATACTTGTAGGTCGTACAAATATTTGTTCCGTGCGGGAAACGAACTCGCGACATGTTGCGCAGCAGTCAATCGCTCAACCACTGCGCCAACCGTGCCGTCATTATTATTCTTATTCTTTCTCAGCCGTTCAACATCACCTCTAGAAGCATACCTCGCAGCACAACCACGTCGCATACGCTGCCCAGAATGCAAGCGCTACACAGCGGAAACGGAAGAGAAGATGTTACGTCATATCCGCAAAATGCATAGAGGAGAGAATCCGTTCCAATGCTTTATGTGCGACTACTCTACATATAACAAAGTCCTGTTTGAAGAGCATGTGCGGATTCATCAAGGTTAGTGATATATTTTAATAATAGATATATGGGCCATAATAGGCTGTTGGTGAGCCATAATAGACGACTGGTAGGCTATAATAGAATACTGGTGGCCTTTAATAGACCTAAGTCACAGGCATTTTTTGTTCACGCCCGTTCCATCATAGACCTCATCTATCGCTTTCCATCAGGCGTGATCGGGGTAAAGAGCAGACCCATTCAACAATTTTTTTTTTTTTAAATTGAGCTATAATGGACTTAAACAGGCTTAAAAGATGTAGATGGTCCATAAAAGACTGCTGGTGCGCCGTAATAGACGTATGTAGACGATAATGTGTAGTCGGTATTTGGTCGGCCATAATAGACATAGTTGTTACCAGTCTATGCAGTAGATAGAAATAAGATCTCTTTTTAATCACTCTTTTCATGTATAATATTTATCTGTTTTCCCTTTCTCTTATACTTTTTGTACAAAATAAACTATTTATCGCTAGTTTTCTTTCAACAGGTATAAAACCCTACAAATGCTCACACTGTTCCTATCGCAGTGTCTCTAAGAAGAACACAAAGAAACACGAACTTATCCACCGTCCCGACAACCCTCACAAGTGCGATCAATGTGGCTTCATAGCGAGACATGCGAAGTCTCTGAAACACCATGAATTAAGCCATGGCAAGGAGGTGGTGAAGGAATGTGTTGTTTGTAAGGAAACCTTCAGTAGTGTGAAAAGTTATACTACCCATCGAAAAAGTAGGAGAAGGTATGTATCCTGCAATAGAAAACAATATTTTCGAGTAAAAACAAAATTGTAGGCCTTAATAGACCGCTTGGGCCGTAATAGACCCCTTAGGCCGTAATAGATTCTTGACTATGTAAAGAGGTGGTGAAGAAATGTTTTGTTTGTAAGGAAACGCTCAGTAGTGTGAAGAGTTATACATCTAATCGGAAAAGTAGGAAGAGGTAAATGTTCCGAAGTTTGTCTGATATAATTTCCCGTAAGGACTCTACCCACCGCGAGCAAAATTTGTGCGCAAAAACAATGCTCGTTGCGAAACAAATTCGAAAGCTCGCGGTGAGTATATCATCATCTAACCTAACCTTTTCCCAACTATGTTGGGGTGGACTTCCAGTCTAACCAGCCATAGCTGAGTACCTACCAGTATTTTATATTAAGCGACTGCCTATCTGACCTCCACGACCCAGTTACAATTTAGTTTCTGGTAATATTAGCGATGGGAATGGCCTTGTAAAAAAAAGTGTGTCATAAGGCCCAATGGGCCTTAATAGACACTTGACTATGTATGGCAGCTGGGAACATAAGTAGGTACATTACTTTTTCAGTTACTTAACCACGGACTTTTAATTAACTGCAGTAAAATGACAGCTTATGTGTTACTTAAATGACTGAAATTGGCATCTTTTTGTTTTTTCGCAGCCATGAACCAAACCTTGTTTGTCTAGTACAGAATAGTGTAACAAACGGAAACTTATTTGACATGCATATCTCTAAACGCAGTCCGAAATGAGTTATTAACAAGTGTCATTTTACTGCACCTAATTAAAAGTTGGAGTATAGATTGGCGATGATTCGATGAGCTTCGCGGACGAGCAAACAGCTTTTTTTTTACGAAGATTCGTCTATTCAGATGTCCAGAATGCAAAAAAATGTTGTCGTCTCTTTCAGATGTCCAGAATGCAAAAAAATGTTCTGCGGCCGCCTATACTCCCAGCACCGCTTTGAAGCGCACGGAGTGAAAAAAAAAGACAGAAAACATCCGAATAAATTCTTTCTATTCACCTGCGCTATTTGCAAATGGAAGGGCAACAGTAAGCCCAGGATACTGTTGCATTTGATACACCACCCGGAACAGGAAGTCGATGAGAGTGTCGTGGATACGTTGATTTTAAGGGAGTTGGGGATCATGGCGGACCCAAGTGCAGTGCATTAATTGATGTATGAGAGCATAAGGTGGCCCGATATACTGTTTTTGAATTTTTTGAGATGGGAAAAAACCATTGAACTCGCGACACTGTTACCGACACCGCTTCGGATGTGTTCGGCTGTCCTCGGGATGTACTCGGTTTTAATGTATATCCGATATGTCAGTGAGTGATGGCAAAGTATTCTGTATGTGTTTTGTTTTCACTTCTGTCGGTTGCAAATTGTAGGTCTGTATTAGGTGGTATGTTGATCTGAATTAGTGTTTGTAATGATATGATAAATTATGTATTTACGGAAAAAATATGGCAATCAATCATCATTTTAGTCATCTTCAAAGACTAAATATTAAATATATGCCGCAGAAAACTGGTTAAATTAGCCGTTTAGTTAACTGCCTTTAGAAGTAGTGCTCGTCTCGCTTCGCTCTCTCGGCTCGCACGCGTTTGATCACAGTTCTAACTTAACCCATTTGGTTGGGGTGCCCTGGCTTAGTTACTGCGACAATTCGGCTCGCGCGTGATTGGTTACAGTTCCAACCTAAACTATAATTGCCTATCATTTGGGCCGTTAGTTGAACGGCCGCTGTTTAGTTAAAAGGCTAGGCGGTTAACTAAACGGCCAATTTAACCAGTTGGCTGCGACATGTATATAAAAATAATTTAAAATATACTAATATAACAATATCTAACCTAACAAAAATCTGGACCTTTCCTTTTATTTGAAATAAAAAACCAATTTCCTTAACTAATATATTTGTACAGGGATCTTTTGGAGCGTGGGCAAAATCGGAACTATCGCCGCCATCTTGTTTTTTCAATAAATTTTACGTCACAATTGCCCAAATGTTTAACAAACAGCGCCCTCTACAACGTCAGCCGAGCGCAAAAAAACGGAAGCCCACTTACGAGCTTCAGGGTACAGGGAGGTACTAATTAAACCGTAGTTTAGCACGTATGTTCAATAATTATACCCATAAATCATCCTACGTATTTTACAACTTTTTCATTTTGTGTCAGCCACTGACCAGTATGATACAATTTGTTTATTAGAGGTCAGTGGTGTCAGCCAAATCTGACGCCCTATCTCATCTAATCTTAAACTAAATTCATGTTTGTCTCGTATTTAATGCCACTAACTTTAACTGACTCACGGAGGTTGCATGTTAGCACCAAATAGGCTCTATAAAGTACTTAGTATTAATTAAATAAAAAACAGTATGTGCACTATAGTGCACAGTCCTTCTTGCATTCTGGCATCTACCCATATCCGGGTATCCGTTGATGTGGTTCCATGATATGTGAATATTTGTAGTCGCCGGCAAGCCAGCCGAAATGTCCCATAGACGACGCAGCCTCCGAGAAACGCGCGAATTGCAAGTATCTGAGGAAATAAAATATCTATATTCACACGTTAAGTAGGAAGGAGAGGGTCAATATACTGTTACAATGAGAGAGATCGTGACGTCACATGTATAAATCTACATTCCGCCCGTCGAGACGAGACAATGCGTTTCTGACACCTGTCAGTGCGACAATTGTAGTAATAAGGTCATATTCGCAAAACACGTATTCGTTTGTTTCATACAAAACTGACGGGTGTCAAGAACGCATTCTCTCGCTGGCCGCACTGTAAAGTATTAAAACTCTAAACTTCAACTCTTACGAAAATCTTTAATATATTACCAACTCTATCAATAATAGTGTTAAAGAGTTGTAATTGAAAATAGCACAATTTATGCCAAATAAATATGAATTAATATGACCACAAGCCACAAAGGTGTGTCCAAAAATCATGAAATTCGTGTGACGTAATTCCACGTTCGCTCGACGAACGTGAAAATGTCACGGCGCGGCGGGATTTTATCGCGCACTGGATTTTCAACTCTCAGTGTTGAGCCGAGCATTGAGAATCCAACAGAGCGCATCCCAACGAGTCAAGAAAACACACGATTCAAAAATCAAAATCAAAAGTCATTTATTCAAACTAGGCTGAGAATCAGCACTTTTCGAACGTCAAAATTACACAAGACAGTCCCCCAAAACGCCCGCCCTTCACCACTTCCTAGTGCTTTCGCTGGGGAGAAGAAGTGGCGCAACAAACTCCCCAGCAGCACAGCTGTCTGTTCAGTTACAACATTTTTTTTTTGATTGGATTCAGCTCTCAGCGCTTGCAATAAAACCCTAGTGCGCGAAAAGAAATCGCTGCGGAAAAGACGCGCCCGTGCGTACCTGGGCTAAGGCCGCAGAACGTAAACACACCAGTAGCATTTTGACAGTTCAACAACATTCATTGCTTTGTTGAGCAGACACAATTTTCGAACATATGGAGCAATGGATTAGAAATGTCAAAATCATTCAAACTGAGAGTAATAGTGCGCAATTTGGTTGCTGGCCGGTATGAACACAGGCTCTCTGAACTTCCTCGCAAGTTCTCTCACTCACACTCACCTCATGTTACCATTTGGTTACTGAAACATGTTATTGCGCAACCTTCTGCGAATACAAAAGGTTCTGGAGTGGCGACCGCGTACCGGCAGACGTACTAGTGTTGGAAGGCCTCCCAAAAAGGTGGACCGATGACCTGGTGAAGTCCGCAGGAATCCGCTGGATGCGGGAAGCACAGAACCGGTGGAAGTGCTTGGGGAAGGCCTATGTCCAGCAGTGGACATCTTTCGGCTGAATGAAAAATCGTTTGGAGGCCCCCAAGGGACTCAGTAGGAAATTTTGAACCATTACCTGTGCGCTCCACAGAATGACCAAGCTAAAGGTGATGTTCTAACGCTCTCGTCTTCATTAGGTGGCGGCTCAAATTCTGGAAATTATTAAAAACAATGAATATTTGAAAGCCCGGGAGCCTTTTAAAGGTTCCCCCTAAAAAAGAAGTATTAAAAGGACACCTATGTGTAACCCTTGAGGTCTACTGTCAAAGTCTGGCAACGAAGACACGGGCATGTATGTACCAGAGTAGTCGATCCGTCAAAACAAGTAACAAAAATTTGACGCATGACGTTGTGTTTATGTAAAAACTGTAGTAAGCCTCACCTCTCCAAAACTTGCAATAATAAACATCAGCTGAACAGTGGTTCACAAAGGTGAGCATCTTGAAATACTTCCCGAAGCCTCTGTTGACGTTGACGCATTCTGGAGAATATATCTTCGGACAGGAGTGAGGGCACACGTGGTAGTCGAACGATGTGTCGATGTCATACATCGTGCTGAACTTGTTCTGACGGAGAGCTCCGTCGTCGGTAACTAGATTTTAAAAAAGAACAAAAAACAATTGCGTGCTAGCTGTGATAAGCTACGTACGCACTGACAGGTGGCTCTTAGTGCCAAGAGGCTATATAATAATAATATCCTTGGACATTTCACACAACGCCATATAATATAGTCCCAAGCTAAACAACCTAATGCTTGTGTTATGGTAACGAGATGGCTGATAAACTATTTATATACATTTTTTTTTTATAAATACATTCATTATTATAGATAAACACCCAGACCCGGAACAAATACTTGTAGGTCGTACAAACATTTATTCCGTGCGGGAATCGAACCCGCGACATGCTGCGCAGCAGTCAATCGCTCAACCACTGCGCCAACCGTGTCGTCGATATATAGTGACTTAACATCCTTCAAAACACCCTAGGCGACTAGTTAAGGCGTCAAGCGCAGTGCGGCTGTTTGCGAAAATTCTAAAGCGTTCGTTTCACTTCGCTACTTGCTAGGTGACTCGGTAGGCTCTAGGCGGTAAGCAAGCCTCCTGTCAGTGCGTACGTAGCTAACAGTTTTAGAAAAATAAAAAAGAGAGCATGTGCTAACGATCGCAGGATAGAAGTGAAAACTTACAACTGGAGCAGAGTGTAAGCGATTCAGCGTCACCGAACGACTGGAGACTGGAGCCGAAGTATACCTTATTCAGATTCACCGACCCGGGAGTAATGAAAGTACTGCCCGCCGACGTGTCGACAACTGCCGCCGATATACCTCTGTCGTTGGTGCGTGTCGCTCGTGTAATGAGCTCTCACCTGTATCATTATCACCGGAATTCGTCTCAGAAGAGTTTGTATTGTCTCCTGTTTCATCATCCGGTGCAGTAGTAGGTACATCGTCTGGCTGTTCATCTCTTCTTATAGTCAAATACTGTTCGCAACTACCCGCAGCTGTAATGAAGTAC
This sequence comes from Gortyna flavago, assembly GCA_963669345.1. NCBI lineage: Eukaryota > Metazoa > Arthropoda > Insecta > Lepidoptera > Noctuidae > Gortyna > Gortyna flavago. The sequence continues at coordinate 6,212,109 of OY770154.1, forward strand.
TCTAGAAAAAGTTTTAAAAAGATTAGCTAAGTACAGCCCGATTCAAACATTACCGGCCGTTCATACGGCGCTGTCGTGTACAATATCTTACTGTTATGGGATCATACGTCCACATCCCACCGTTCATCACATCATACCGTAAGTGTGATGTGATGGGTGATAGAGACAACCGAGACAACACTCCACAGAGCGGAACTGTTTCGAACTCGATAGGAATCTATGCGATAGGGTACCTACTGACACTTGTTTATCAGTGGGTACTGAGCACTGACCTGTATTATACAGTACTTGTTTACTAAAGGTCAGTGGTACTGAGCATTACATAAAAATTGTTACAAGGATCTTTTTGGCGCTCGAATGACGATGATAGGGGGGCGCTGTTGGTAAACATTGAAAATGACGTTTTGAAAAAACAAGATGGCGCCATTAGTTCCGACTTAGTCACGCGCCAAAAGGACCTTGTACGCTATTCACGAGAACGGATCCATGTGGTGAATTTCATAAACAGTGCTGCCTACGACACAGATTACCTACGAGAGAATGCGTTCCTGATACCTGTTACTGCAACAATTCTAGTACCTAGCTATTAAAGAGCAAAACACGTATTCGTTTGTATGAAATTGACAGGTGTCCAAAACGCATTCTTCCGAAGTCCCGGCGGCCGGACAGGCCGGACTACAAAAAATGCACTGACCACCATTAGGTGGTAAGTGCATTTTTCTGTCTCGAAAGCACTCGAAAGTGAGCTACCAACGCCATTTTCAAGGTTATAAAAATTACAGCTTACCTTCCTCGGGATGATCACACATGTTACTCAAAAATAAATAGCATCCATTTTCAAAATCCTTGTAAAACTTTTTTTCATTCATAATTTTCACACCACAGACATTCGTGTTGTTGGACCTACAGGCGTCGTCTCTATTAGAGCAATATTTCAAAACGCTCTCAAATTTTAAATGTGACTGCATAGTAAAATTTTTATCTGCAACAGGCATTTTAAAATGCAAGTTAATTGTTTTTGTCTCTTTTACAAATAAAACAATTATGATTACTAAGTACGGAAAACAATCTGCCGCCATCTTGAATTGTGATGGTGGTTTTGTTAAAAAAGTATTAATTGAATTATCATGGTGGTTGACTTTTATTGTATTTAGGAATCGTATGGTCGATAGTTAAGCGTCCCTCACACTGGCAAAAATGTCGCACAAAATTCGCATTGGAAGGACGGGCGGCGTCTCGCGTTGTAATTGGCAATAGCAGCTATCAGCAGCTATCACACACAGAACATTTATACTCCTAACAGTGGCAGATCAAGCAAGTTTCATAGTTGCATTGTGTGATAATCCCGTATATAAAAAAGTACTCTGTGGTGATAATCAACGTTAAATTCTCAATACCAACGAGCAAATAAAACTATACTCACATTGCTATTAAAAATGGTAGGCTTCAAAAGTTTTCTTGATTACTCCTCGCACTAAGTAGGTAATATTTTCAGATTATATTTTTATGAGATACATTGAAGGTAAGTACCTTCCTCTGCTAAATATTAGGTAACCATAGGATATCTATTACATTTATTCACCCGTCATTGTGACTGTCAGGTCTGCGGCTCAGTTTATCATTATAGATTATTCTTGTTTCTTGGAGGTACAGAGGCCAGCACATCAAGCTACCCCAATCTGTCAAATTTCTTTGATAGATTTTCAACTTTACTCCAAAGAAATAAGGTTCATATTCAATTGGGAAGTTTTGACATAGTGGGGTAGCTTGACGTGCTGGCCTCTGTACATTGAATTGCTGGTACATTCCTTTCATATTATTATAACATATTCATTTCTATATCATTTGTAAGTTTTTTTTTGTGTGTTTGTTACGCGATTACTCCGCCAATTGTTGACCGATTTTCAAAATTATTTTTTTGTCTGAAAGGGTATACTCCCAAGGTAGTCCCATTGTCAGCAAATTGGAATCTGATGAGAGGATCCCATGGAAATCGAGGGAAACCCTCAAATTTTATTGGCAAACCTATAGCGGTTTGGATATTTTTTAGAGTAACTTGAGCATTTGCTATCGGAAATCATCATTTTGTAAAGTGGAGCTGATGATGAAGACCACAGACGGTCATCGGAACTAATAAATGATAAATATTTCACGGGTTGCGATTCGATTACTTTAATATGGTTGCTAAGCAATTTATGCTCGTCACAATGCGTGTGGTGGTGAAGTGGAGTTCTCCAGGTTCTTACCAGAAGAACTCCTCAACAATTAACGTCCCAGCATCGGGAAAAGCAATATTTTGTAAAAGGTGATGAGCAGTTGACGTTAGGCTATTGTAACTTAGATAAATTACAAACTCTCTCACTAAAAAGTGAAAAATAAAAACTTTTTTACAAAAAAAAACAACCGACTTCCAAAAAAATACTACAGTGATAAATAACTTTTATTTCGGAAGTCGGTGTCAATAAACGAAAATGCAGACCCAACAACACCGACTTCCGAAATAAAAGTTATTTATCACTGTAGTTTTTTTTTGGAAGTCGGTTGTTTTTTTTTTTTTTTTTTTTAAGTTATTATAAGTAGGTATATCTGTGGAATCCATTGTTCAACTCAAGTAAACGATCAATGACCAAACAAATGCGTTGAAAACTCGCCAATATTTCCTTTCCCTACGAGCACCAGCCTACGAGACACAAGCACCATCAGAGTAGGTACCTATGGATCAGCCACGCCGCACGTCGTCGAGGTCATAGATAATTTAAATAAGTAGGTACACTATTATCTACCTAGCCGAGTTGTCTCATGGTTGTATCCGTGCAGAGCGGCGTGCTCGCTGGCCTTTAGAAATAAGTAAGTAGGTACTTATTTAATAGCAGTCTGACGAATATTTGGTGGTCAAACATGGATGACACACCAAGTTTTTTATCAAAAAATATTTTGAGCAATAGCTGGACGGCATAAAACAAAAAAAATAACCACCCATGTCTGAGGTCACCATTTTATTGTCATAGTCCATACACAATTCGCCAGATATTGGAGTAGCGTTTAGCCGCTTCCATAATCTAGGACATGTCTACTCAAGGTTGCTCTATCTGCAACTATGTAACTATTTTTATTTTAAAGATGTAAATCACAGACTACTTACGAGATAATGTAAATAATTTGATAAATTCAGATAAATAGTGTAGCATTGAATAGGTCGGTACACTTTTCTACTTTTCCATTAGTCGATAGTCACGAGCGTTCGATTTAACTTTAGTCGATTTTGACAAAAAACTATAAAATATGATACTGAAGCTGAACTCGTCAGTCTAGAGTGGTTGTATTGTAAGCGATGCCTGGGTGGGTCAAAGAGTTATTTGGCTTTGCATTAGGAATTTCTCAGAAGCGGACTGGATCCCAAAGACTTCGTCACGCTAAAAACTTCATACTGGGAACAGTGAGCTCCATAATCCCGAATGGTACATACATACGTTTGAAACGGTTTTCAGTATGAGTGTGACATTGTCAACAAAACAGAAACGTGATCATCTTTTGACGCAGACAAATCCAACGATTTAAATCTTTCGCTTACTTCTTAATGGAGTTCAATGAAAGTGGCGAATTAATGTGGGTGTACAGACGCCAGCACATCAACCTACTACAATCTGTCAAATTTCTTTGATAGTTTTTCAAGTTTATCGCTACACCATAAGGTTCAAGGTTGATTGGGAAAATTTGACAGTTTGGGGTAGCTGGATGTGCTGGCGCCTGTACATTCATACTATGGATACACTATACTGCCTAAACCTTCGGACGTGTAGGCGTGATGCCTACACCCTATTATTGTCCTCTAAGCCTACACTTCGGCCAACGCCTTTGGGTAAGACAGTCGTAATGTTTCGTACTTAGGTAATTGTTATTTCCAAACTGTTGCTTTTAATGTAAGACAGAAGCCTCCGAAACTGAAGAACTTGCTACGTCGGTTTAACTACGTACGACCAACAAAATCTCAACCATATGTCAGTAGAACACTGAACTGGGTACGAAAATATTGAATGAATTCAGAAATTATTCGTGTAGAACTGCATAACAAACGTACTAAATACAATTTATTTTTATCAGCACGAATTTACTAAAAACGATTCAATCGAACGAGACATCCTTACTACATCAATCATATTTTAGTAGATTTTTAAACTAAATTACGTTGCGGAAATGCGGACTTTTCGCAGCACTATTCACTGAATCCCCGTCCCGTCGTTTGTAGTCCGTGTCGAATGTAATGAAATAAAATAATGCAAGTGACGTATTTATACTATTGAAATTGCTATAGTTTTGTGATATAATAGTTTTATGCAAATAAACAACTTGGATAATTGATTTGAAGGACAGCTTCCCACCTGGGTCTAATTTTGCAGGTAAAAATGTTTATGATATCTTTTGCGTAATTTTTACGAATGGTATGGTCTACTTTCGAAAGACTTTCGAGTGGTTCGTGTATGAAATAGTGTATGATATTGAGAAAAACTAGGGTCTAATATGAATCTAGGTACCATGAGGTGTAATTCCGTCGGTTTTAACATCCATAGAAGCTGGTATTTCTCTCTCCATCCAACTTACGAGTGACGACAAGGATAGAAGATAGTTATCAACAATACTCGCTATCCCACGGGTACAGACGCACATGGGTCATAAACTGTTGACTCTGGTGTTAATTACTTCCTTCTATAGAGTTATGTACTAGGTTTACTTGATAACGACAGCAATAACTTGTAAGTCCCGAGGTATAGAGGTAATCTAGTTCATACAAGTGTCGCCATCTGTACGCAAGATGTAGAATCAAAAATCGTGAAGGTTCTAAGTAAATAGGCAGGATAACTGTTTATTTCCTTTTGAGTGTATGTTAAAAACGTGATTAGGGGCTGATCTTAACAAAGTCGGATAGCTTTCATTCGTGGAATAAAATCGACGTCGGACTGTTCTAGTATGGTAAAACTGTCAAAAATTCAAAATCTATTCTCAGGATAAGACCTGACCTATTCTTGGTAAAAAAGTTTGGTGAAATTAGCCCTAAGGAAGAAAGCCTTGTCTTTGTCTAGTTATAAGTTTTAAAATCAGTGTCTACTGTCATAATATTGGTTGCATGTGTTTATGGAAACATGTCCTGTTGTTTTCACATACCTACATAGTTAAGTATATAGATACCTACTGACTGACTATGCTGTGTTTGTAAATAGTGTTGTATTACAGTATTGATTTGATCTCTGTTGAGTCCTGAGGTACCTCTTTCTTATATTGTCTATTTTTAGAATAAAAGCTCTGTTTACTTCGCTTGTATGGCAAAACTATCTCTGTAACTATTGTTAGACTTATTATTATTTCAATATAAGATTTTTGAGATGGGGCAGTAAAGCTAGGTACCTATCTTGATTATTGTAGCTACAGGAAAAAATTCTTAGGAGGCTGTCCATAACTTTCTGATTGGCATTGAAAGATTTTCAAAATTGTACAGTCAGCAAAAAATGGGCAATTTTCACAAACACTTTTTTCCTACCATTTGATCTTGTTTAATTTAATTCAATCTTAACTGCATCCATAATGTACACATACAGGTGGTTAGTATAAAACAATATATTCAATTATGGACTCCACAGGCACAGCAAAATTTTAAATAAGTAGGAGAGAGGAAGCAACGGAAAAGTAACGGTGAAGGAAAACATTGTGAGGAAACTGACATGTCCTTGAACCTAAATTCAAAGACATGTGAGATCTACCAACCCGCACTGGGCCCACGTTTTAGATTACAGTCTGTGTCCCAGCAGTATTAACATTATAGGCTGATTAGTACAATGTACACACACCATGCAAGAGAGGGAGTATAATTATTTGGGATCTCCAACAAACAATACACAGGTACACACGGCTACACATCAAGCTATACATAACCAGTATAAGCTGACTTCTGATTGTACGAGAAACCTATACAATGTGAGGTCAACTCAAACTGGAAATTCATAGCTTGATGTGTAGCCGTGTGCACAATAGAAATTACAATAATACAAAAGGTTCTTTTACATATCTGCTTTTTCAATTACAGAAAAGTTATAAGTAGGTGTTTCAGGGTAAAAATATTCATAATAATTTCGAAAGTTACTCGTTTGTCTGTATGTTACCTTTTGACGCCTAAACCACTGAACGGATTTCGATAAAATTTGGCAAGGCATCCTGGCATCCTGAGTAAGGACATAGGCTACATGCTTTTTGTAATAAAAATTAATCCTAATGGGGGTGATATAGGGGATGAAAATGTTTATGGGAAACCCAGGATTTCCCCTAAAGGCGGTACAATAGTTAATTTCCGACAACCACTATATTACTAGCGCCTACATTAGTTTAAGTCTATTGGCACAGATACTACTATTGATCGAGTTTATAGGTCAACAAACTAACTAATTTCTCCATCCTTATTTTTTCAGGAAGAAATGTCATCAAAATCGAAAACCTCAAGAAAGGCCAAGAATCCAAGACCCAAAGCTCCAGAGCCAATAATAACGCGAACCAAGTCACGGCAACTAAGAAATAGAGAAGAGAAGAAAACCGAAAAACCGGAACTTACCAATCCAGAACTTACTAAACCAGAAATAAAATCGCCTAAAGTTACTAAAACCGTAAAACGCCCGCAAGTGTCTCTACTTAAAGTTCCTGTCACACAGTCAGATGTTGCAGTCATTGAACAAGTAGAGTATTATCCAAACACTTTAAAACGCGATGTTAGCTGTAAGAAAATTATGTTGAAACCCAAACACAATTTCAAAGTTATTGCAGCCACGAATAAAAGGAAGCTGGCAACACCACAGAAAGGTAATTGTAGTCAGGATTTTTTTAATACACATGAATAAGCTAAAAACAATATTTTGATAATACGAAGTCGATATCAAAAATCTTATAGAAATAAGTTCTAAACTGCCTAAATAACCATCTTACAGGCATTAAATCACCGCCCTCTAAACACAGTTCAACACAAAGCGGATCCAAGTCACTAAAAAGGTCCAAGATCTCCACTAGACCTTGCAGCAGTCCCGAACTAAGCATGCAAGACATGGTTAGGATGATGGAGGAGACCAGGAGTCTTAGCGATGAGGACTTCATGGAGATCCTGACCTGCCCCAGTCCTGTGTGGTGGGAGGACCCGCCTGATGATGATCCGCTTGAAGGTAATTCGTCATTCTCCTGCCCTGGATTTGGAGTCGGCGCAACATGTCTTTTTCTTCCATACTTTTCCATTAGTCTTCATCTCGGTAGTCATCCCCTTTCTAACCATTTTGTTGAAGGTAATTATTTTATTGTAATAAATAATGAATCTCGAAAAATTAATAATAATATACCATCAGCTGTAGTATAGATTAGTTACTAATTCATTTTTATAAACAAGACTAGGTATTGTGGAATACCTAGTGTTGTTTATAATTATAAATATTTTTTATTATGCATTATTAAATATTTTTTACCATGCATTATTCTTTTTCATTCGTTTATCAACCGTACGGACAGCGCGTGGTTCTTAATTGGGGTGATTGGGGTCATGCGCTTGGTAAATTAAAAGTATCGGTCACTAACTACTAGTCACCATATACAGGGTTATTGGAAAATCATTATGAACGAGTATGGGACCAAACCTGAAATCGCGAAAAAAAAAAATCTGCTGTTCCCTACATTTATGATCGTATAACTCGTCAAAATGTAGGGAACATCTGATTTTTTTTTTCGCTATTTCAGGTTTGTTCCCATAGTAGAAGTTGTTCATAATGATGAGTACAATGACCTCTTAAGTGGTTGTTGGTGTTTTTCCTATAACCCTGTATACTTACAGCTAAAACATAACCCTTCCTTTTGGCTGGCGTAGTCGGGTAAAAAAGATGGAAAGAACGGAGAAATGCTTTTGCCAAGGAGCGACAGCGCATGCTGTAAAAAAACAAATACACACACTGTCCTTGGAGAGTTGTTGTTGATACAGAAAAGTTCAAGGGTAATTAGTTTACATGCCGAAGATGCCTCACTGCGATACCTCGCAGTCGCGGTTTAGCTCGCTACCTGTATGTAAAACAAATGCATGCCAATAGACACGCACGCAACCCCCCTGGGTTCAGAATCATGTACTGAATCCACGGTCGTTCGGTTGCGCGTCGATGTCCCTGCCACCCTGCATTCATACGCTTTAAAAATTATACTCGTCATAATAGTCTTCTCCCTTTCTTGAAGAAAACTGGTACGATATACTTAAATACTTGATGTTCCTTCACTCACCTCTTTGATCACTCGCGCGTATGATGCGCATAAAACCATTATCACCAAGACGTTCGTATACTTTATACCTATCCTAGCTAAATTCAAAACCATTTATTCCAGCGAAGACTCAAAGGGTTAGTAACATTGTCCTTAAAACTAAGTGTTAGTAAACAACACGACAGCAGTGTATTACATAAGGACAGTCCACCTTTTCAGAACCCTCTTAGGGCTGGCCATGACTCGTGCCGCCACTGATGCTACGCGTTTGCTCATTATTGTGTAAAAACAATCTACATGCGACCCCCCCCCCCCCAAACATCCTTAACGCACTGCAACGCCATGACAAACCCATGACTTTATTCATTATTATCGTCATTCTTCCGTCCTTATCCCAATTTATTTGGGGTCGGCGCAACATGTCTTTTTCTTCCATACTTCCCATAAAGGGGGGGAATCTATTATTTGCCGTAAAATATTGCAAGGCACTTAATTTTTGTAACATGTAATCGTCACTGGATAGGAGAAAATGCTAAAGCGCCATTTGGGTCAAAATGAGTTAAGAGCGTTTACGCCGTACGGCATTTCATACAAACTTTCAAGCCGTTGCTTTTCGAAATGAATGAACCGATTTTAATGAAACTTCATACGCATAAGCAGGATACAAAGGTCTAAAAAGTTAGCAGAGAACATTTTCGAAATGTCTTATTTAAAAAAAGATAACTGAAAATCTCTGTTTCTATGGAAACTTTAAAATCGGTCTAATTTGGCTGTAACACAATTTTTCGAAAATGTTCTTAGCGAACTTTTTAGACCTTTGTATCCTGCTTATGCGTATAAAGTTTCATTAAAATCCGTTCATTCATTTCGAAAAACAAGGGCTTGAAAGTTTGTATGAAATGCCGTACGACGTAAACGCTCTTAAATAATATATCGTTGGAATCAACGATAGCAACAATCCACAGAGACAATCTGAGCCAATTAAAATAGGCTCAGATTCTCTTGAAACCTAAATAGAACGACGCAAGAAAAAAAACGAATCCAACGATATATTATATAACTCATTTTGGCCCAAATGGCGCTTTAGCATTTTCTCCTTTCCAGTGATTATGTATTGCTGTTGGTGTTCAAAATAAAATAAAAGAAAATATTGTACCGTGACTGCCTCGTTGGCATAGTGGTCGCAAGCCTGGTTGAGCCAGGGGTCCTAAAAAGACCACTTTGGCAGAATTATAAAACAATTCATCTGTTTGACAGTTTCACACATATATATCCATGAAGGGTTAGGCAAATGTGTACCTATAGCTCAAACTCAAACTCAAACTCAAAGCATTTATTTCAATTAAACCATTTACAGGCACTTTTGAATTGTCAAGAAGTCGGTCAGTCAGAAAATATGAAGCTAGTAGCATTTTACGAATCTCCATACAAAACTGTCATACAGATGAAATTGCGTGATTTGAATAGTTTTATGATTCTGCCAAAGTGGCCTTTTTAGGCTCCCAGGTCGGGGAGTGTTGTTAGGTTTGTGTATCTGGAATTTCTAAATAGCAGCCCGGAGTCTGGATTTGTGCCCGGTTGATGGCAATACGCTCACCCTCTATTACATAAGACCTAAAAATAATTGGCGAAATGTGGGTCTACTATTGTTACACCTCTGCCCAACCCTTCAGGGAAACAAGGCGTGATGCTATTTATGAAAATAGACGTAATATTAACAGATACAACATTTGACGACACATTATTATTTCCAGATTCAGTAGCCACAAGACGACCAGAGCCTCCTGAAAAGATAAGTAAAGAAATCAAGAAGAGAACAGTCACAGAAACCAAAAAATCAAGTAAATCGAACAACATAAATACAATAGAACAAAACACTGAACAACCAAAAGTAATCGAAAACAAAAAGGACGAAAGATTCGTCAAGAAAAAACAGAAATTAGAAAACATACTGGGTAATATAAAGAATAAAACTATTCAAACTAAAAATGTTGTGAAAAATGATGATAACAATAAAAATAGGAAGCCTTCCGAAAGTGAAGGAGATTTTTCTGATTTGAGTTTCAATGAAGAAGAAATTTTGAAAAATCTTGAGAACATGGATATTCCTATAGAACAGTCTGTAACAGAATCGGTAGATATTAAAAGTGAAATAGACGACATTGATATCAAAGAAGAACCTATCGATATACATGAAAATGAAATAGTAGCGCCAAAAAACGATAACGCAGATAGGGAAATTTTAACAATAGAGATAAAACCGGAAATTAAAGAAGAATTCTCGATAAAAAGTCCGGTTTTTGATAAAGATCTCCCTAATACAAGTTCTGAATTCAAAAGTGATGTTAGTTTAGAAGAAATTAATTCTTATTCAGATAAAAAATTTGATGGTATTGTTATTGTAGATAATTGTACAAATTTTAGTGTAGGTAATAATGATGATTCAACTTCTATAATAAATTTAAATAATAGTTCTAACTCCGATATGGTAAAGAACGAAAACCCGAAAGACAGTTCTTTAAATGTTGTCGATGCGAATATTTCAAACACTGCCAATAATGCAAATGTTCCTAATAAAAAAACAAAGGACCTAAGTGAATTCATAACTGTGTACAAAATAACATCAGAAAATTTTAAAATCGAAAATAATCTAGATAATGAAGTAAAACCGGCTGAAAACACTAAAATGATGAAATTAGACACTGTGCGAGGAAAACTTAACGATTTCTTCAAACAATGCAAAAGCAAAATGCGGAAAAAGACCGGCAACAAACCTATTCCCGCCATTCCTGTGACAGATGTCAAAGAGACCATGGAGAACGAAAAAGAAAATGGCGACACTAAAATCGATTTGGAGGACGACAAAAATCGACTAAACAACTGCGATTATTGTATTGAAAAAACCGAAAAAGGAGAGACGGATTTTTCTTGTGAGAAATGTGAAATGGCGCCAATTTTGCCTTGTGGCTTGTGCAATTTTCTTGCTGATTCTAAAGAGGTGTATAGAAAACATGTTTCCTATTGCAAAGATGTCGCTAGGATATCTTGGAGTCATAATTATGTGTTGAATCAGACTTAGAAATATTATACTTTAAGCGGGATGCACTAAGGTAGCCCGCAAAATTCAAATTTGCTTACGTTTTTTGCAATTCACAGGTCAGTGTCAGGTTGTGTTTTGGGCCTAAAATGTCATGATTTCATAAAATAGTCATTGAATAGGGTTAATACGAACTATGAGAGTCGTATTGGTGAATAAAATTCCGTAAAAACATGTCACGTTCGCGAATCATATTTTGTTCAACATCCAACCTGGCACTTACTTGCATATTGCATAAAAAAAAAACGTAAGAAAATTTGAAAACCCGGGCGCTTTCTCATAAAAAAGTAATATTTGAAGAGTTTATTCCTTGATAACGCAAGACATCTGACATCAATTCAGGGTGCTTAAAAAGGCCACTTTGGCAGTATCATAAATCAATTCATATCACGCAATTCATCTGTTTGACAGTTTCACACCTATATATCCCTGAAGGGTTAGGCAGAGGTGTACATAGCATTTATCGAATCTCCATACAAAACTGTCATTCAGATGAAATTGCGTGATATGGATTGTTTTATGATTCTGCCAAAGTGGCCTTTTAGGCCTCCAGATTAGAACTTATAACACAGAATATGAAATAATAAATTATATTCATTACGATTTTTGAGATATCGTGTCTCAAATGGAGAGCATGGGGTGGTAATTTTTTTTTTGCACGCAAGTGTATTTTCAAAACCAACCTATTATGAAATAGGCGTCGTCTCAAAGTTGCAATCTCGCGTGAAAATCGCTTCTAGGTAGCACGCGCGGGTTTTTCGCGCACTGGATTTGCAAGGCACTGCTTAGTACCGAGAGTTGAAAATCCAATTGTGTTTTTTGACGCGCTGGGACGCGCTCTGTTGGATTCTCAACGCTCTGTTTAACACCGAGAGTTGAAAATCCAGTGCGCGATAAAACTCCGCCGCGATAATTTTACGTCCATGCGAACGTGGGGTAAGTGTTAGGTATTTAACTAGTAACCGTACATACCTACCTGAAGTCTTCATGTTTCAAATTGATGAAATATCAACTTAATTGTAATGGTAATTAAGTTGATTTCAGAGTGACTAGTCACTATTGAAAAAGGTTGCAGCGTAAACTGCACTTTGTAGGAATTAAAGTGACTTTTCCATAAACTCATTTGTTTACATTCTTGGCAAATAAGTCGCGAATGCAAATTATGTAGAATGTATAACGGCCTTTTTACTGCCCATGTAGTTTTGAATTGAACATGAAATCCTCTTTCATCATGTCATTGTATGTATTTGTACTTTTAACATAGTCTATACTTAATGTTGCCACTATGGGCTTAGGACCCCTTTACTTATTTTTAAGTATTTGCGTTGGTTCAATTCCCGGATAAAATAAGAGATTTCAGGAATTTAATATGTAGTCATAATCATAAAAAAAAAAATGTACTCAATGGAATAAAAAAAAACTTAGTCGAAGGAAGCATGGCTGTTTTTTCGAGTTAAATTAGTTATCATCAATATTTTAGGTGCTTGCCCTTCACTGATATTTTTCTCCACCAGTATGTGTCGCGGTTTAGTCACCTGCCTCCGTCAAGGAAGCGATTCTTACCAACTTGCTAAACAACTTTCTCTATGACACACCAATCTGACCTAGTTGGAATCTGACCTACTTGTAATCTGACCTTCATCGCCAATATCACCATGCTTAATGGAACATTGACCCATTAGTAAATAAGTCAAATTACTTCCGGTTTTTTTTAACTCAGATCTCATCAATAATTAATCATACGTTCAAAATGCAAGCATTAATTAAAAATCAAATCACATTTTAAATTTTATGCGTTAACAAGTAGGATATGTCCTAATAGCAAGATCTTCTTTTGTGATATCCCAAAAATCGTATGTTTTGAGTTAAGTCAGTATTCCATTATAAGGGTGAAGCCAAACGAGCGTAATTTTTTGAGTTATGAGTCGCGTAATTTCTGCTACATTCGGTTTCATACAAAAATCCGGTTTCGTTCACACGGCGACGCAAAATGAGTTGTTTATGTGTGTGTTGTTGAAATTACGCGAACGAAAATACGCGACTTACAACTCAAAAAAACACGCTCGTCTGGCTTCACCCTAAGCATGCGACATACGCGTCGTAAAAAAAATTTCTTCTTCGTCGTTCCCTCAATGCTGAGGATCGCGACCACATACGACGTCTCCAAGTTACGCGGCCTTCTGCAACGTGGACCGCTCGGTAGATGCTGCTTTCAACAGCCTTTTAGATCGCGTCTGACCATCTTGCCGGTGATCTGCCTTTAACCGTTTTCCTTCCACCCGACCTAGATCGTTCCCATGACGGATGCAAGTGACTACAGCCTGGCAGTGGTGATCTACACTCCGACTTTTAATTGGCTGCAGTAAAATGACAGCTTATGTGATACTTAAATGACTGAAATTGGCGTCATTTTATTTTTTCACGGCCGTCGACCAAATCTTGTTTTTCTAGTACAGAATAGCGTTACAAACGAAACTTAATTGACATGCATATCTCTAAACGCAGTCCAAAAGTGTCATTTTACTGCAGCTAATTAAAAGTCGGAGTGTAGATCACCACTCTGCATGTTTAGATTATTCTATAAGGCTGACAAATGTATTGTAAGGTAGTTGTTTCAAAAAGTTGTGATTAGAACTCGGTATCATGTAGCCAGAGCTAATAAAGATGTAAAATAATAAAAATAATATATCGTTTTTCTTTTGTGGGACTAACTTATAGTATTTTTATATCTCACGAAGCGACGCGCGCTTTACTTGTGGTAACTGAGTGTACAAACACGACGTGAATGTGTGCGTGAAGACAAATAGCGTCAGCACAACACACACTTCCTACTTTGCCGTTGTTTCGGACGGTACCGAGAGTTCCATCGCTGGTTCATGTTCTCCCATATAAATCGATATACGTCACGATCAATTCTGAAACTGCATTTTTTTTTTATGGTTAAGCTACTTACACATGAACGATTTCTTGGGCTTTTTCCTTTGCTTGTGCTGTGAGACCTTGCTTCATGCCTTTCATGATTATAGGTCAACGGTAAGTAGCCTAAAGATTTTGATTTATTTGCGAGTATCAAAATATGTCGCCTTAAGTTAACTGGCCGATTTTTTTATTGCGTTGACTTAGAAGATTTATTTTTTTAGAGCTCCAAAAGACCGCAGACCTAATGTATTTCATATTAATTTCAACTTATACCTCCACACGTTCCTGAGAAAAAGGGTCTTTACGAACTGACAGACGGACGGTCCGTCCGGTTTGGGTTCCGTGTTTATTTTTTGAGGTACGGAACCCTAAAAACATTCCTGTCACTCACTCTTCAAGGAAAACGGCATGATGCTAGGTACTTATATAATAATGTTTATTTCAGTAATACCTAAAAGCATTATTTCTTGGAATTGCTCATGAACCGGAGTTGGCACTGCCTGCTGTATAGCAGCTTCAACATCTCGACGTCTGCGGGACTCAGCTGTGTCGTGTGACCCATTGAGAGCGTCCTCTGCCAGAGGTGGTCCTGGAATATAGAATTGAAAGGAAAAAATTAAGAAAATACCATTGACATATATATTACTAGCTGCCGGCCGCGGCTTCGCCCGCGAGGTATGTCGATAAAAACTATTCTATGTCCTTCCCCGGGATGCAATCTATCTCTCTGCCAAATTTTATCGAAATCCGTTCAGTGGTTTAGGCGTGAAAAGGTAACATACAGACAGACAGAGTTACTTTCGAATTTATAATATTAGTATGAACTAGCGTAGAAAATACGCGGTAAGCATGACGCTGAGAAAGAACAAGTAGGGGGGAAAATATGCGTCATATTCACGCAAAACGGCCATCGCTCAGCATAATGCTAAGACCCTATATCAGATAGAGCCCTAGGGCTGGGTTTCAGCGACAGCCGGTGTAATTGGACAGCATCATCTTACAGTTGAGGAGTAACTAGGTAAAAAACCGTTAAATCCATTTTGTATTTTTTTTTTCAGAAAATTATAAAAACCTTAAGTATAGCCTCAGACCAAATAAAAAAACTTGTTTTGTTTTTTTTATTTGGTTTTTTGTTTGGTCTGAGGGGTCTGAGCATTTAGCATAGTGTTTCAAAAGCAAAAAAAAAAATTTGAAAAAAAATCATATCCTGGCGGCTTTTGTTCAGTCACTCCTCAGTTAATGTGTAGACGTCAAAAACCGCGGTAGCTTTATTAAATAAGCATCTTTTTATTGTTAAATGTTGACGTCCTTCCTAGCGAAAATATTTTTCACTTTTCGCGCCAGTAACTTTTTTGACAGATTGTTTTTAGTGTTGCCAGCGCTCAAACTTGAAAAGATGCAAAAAAATTATAAGTAAATCTAAAAAAAATCGTTTTACTTTGCCAGTATTATTGTAAATCGTAAAAATTATGTGGGTACAAATGTGTGTCTTATGCGTGAAAGGGTTAAAATCGGAACGCGCGCTTTTCGCGCTCACCTGAATCGGCTCCACAGTCTGCTCGCCAAGCGAACAGTCCGCACACATGAAGTTAGCAGGTGCGTGTGTGACGCTGTTGAAGTCATACGCGGCGCCTTCGCCCTCCGTGTTCTTGAGCCAGGCCTCTTGCGGAGTGCGTTCTAGGTAGTGCTCCTTCACTGTGGGTCAGAAAAAAAATTTAATTTATTTTCTGACTTGTAATTTGTAATTTGAAATGAATTGTAATTTTTGAAGACGTTGTTTCTTACACCAAACGTAGGTTATAGGAGAAAGTTTTATTGACTCATTACTCTGAAATTAAGCAGTAGGTAAGTACAGCGCGATTCAAAGTTTATGGCGGCTGGGAACATGAGAAGAGTCGCGCAGTACCAAATTCATGCGTTAGTGGCGTTGAGTGGTGCGGTACCCCGTTAGGGTATTTATGTTCTATGTGCGGTACTGTCCGTATGTAGGTATGTATTGTAATGTAATAATAATACGGGAGGGTGCGGTACTGCGCAGCGAGTAGTGCACTTCAGAGCCGCGTTATAGTTTTGGTCTCGCCACTTATACACGACACCCACACAAAAAAATCTATGGACCAATACTATAATAATGATTGTATCGTCAAGGGGATAAAACAGGCGTTCCGAGTCTATTTTCGAAGGATGACAGTTGATGGAGTTAATGCCATGGTTCTTAATAAATTACAAAGAACAAACAAACTCACTTTTAGCGACATTGTTCCACTTAATAAGCACGTAGTTGGTTCTATCGTAACGGTTTGACATCATGGGTATACCCAGAATCCGCATCAGAAGGTTGAGGGTGTGTGCATTGTGTCCCGGGGCCCCGTTTATCATTCCGGAGAGGAGGACAGTCTGTGAGAAGTTATTTCTAGGTTATTTGGATGGTTACCAAACCGACGGCCCACCAGCTATCGCCTTACAATCAACTCAGGGTATCGCAGTTCACTAACTAGTCCCAAGCTGCGCCACTACACCCGCGGGGTACTCGAGTAATACAATAACAGCAGAAATGGCTTTCATTTTGACAGTTTAACAACATTTATTGCGTTACTAGCAGCGCCCCGCGGTTTCACCCGCGTTAGTTTCGATCCCGTAGGAATGTCGGGATAAAAACTATCCTGTATGTTAATCCTGGTTATAAAATATCTGTGTACCAAATTTCATACAAATCCGTCCAGTATAAGTTTTTGCGTGATTGAGTAACAAACATCCAAACATCTTCACAAACTTTCACATTTATAATAAGACTTTTTCGAACTTTTGAAGCAATGTATTAAAAATGTGGTTCTTCGCCTTCCGCATCCAGTCTGCCAGGTGGCAGGGACCAGACATGTTGAGCTGAGGAGCGTCCAACGCTACATTTCCCCATAGGTAGGTACGCAGTCAATACTCGATCTTCTACAATGGCCGATCCATTGTAGAAGATCGAGTATTGACTGCGACTCCTTCGACAAGCATCGCCACGGCCGGCCCACTGTCACTTCAGCTTGGCTTCCGCCGCCCTTGTGCCAGAGAAGACAGATAAAAAATATGACTATTTATATTCCTACTTGATTCCCTTCCATAAACCCGAGGTGCGGTACTTCCTCGCCTTCCAGACCAAACCACAGCAGGTTCTTTGGCTGTAACGGCTCATCCTCAGAAATGTGCTGGAAGACCACGCAGCTCGCCAGCTCTATGGTTGTCATAGCGAGTTGGAGCAACGGGTGGGCTGGTGAGGTCACTGCAAAGGTCGCAGTCACATTATGTTGTTAACAAAAGTCCTTTAACATAAGATATTCGTCATATTCCTTTCGTTTGTCAACACGATACGTTTCAATACGGAAGGATCCTGCGATTACAATCCATACTACTGAGAATGTATTTATTTATCCATTTATTTCAGGCACCAAGGCCCATATAAACACAAATTACGTAATAAAAAAAAATTATGATGATGATCTGAGGTCCTGTGGGTTCGATTCTCCAAGGTCGGGCAAACTGTTACTGGATTTTTCTATCTTGATTTTATCAGTAGCAGCCAGGAGCCTGGATTTGTGTCCGATTGATGCCAATGTGTGGGTGTACCAAGGTACACACCTCAGCCCAACTCTTCGGGGTAACAACGCGTGATGGCATGTCTATGTCCATTTACTTCCATACTTACTTCAATATTATAAATGCAAAAGACTCCGTCTGTCTGAAGTGATAACTTTCACGCTTTTGCGGCTCAACATTAGAATGACAGGTGCACGGAAAGATAATGACCTATACTCCGACTTTTAATTAGCTGCAGTAAAATGACACTTTTTAATAACTCATTTCGGACTGCGTTTGGAGATATGCATGTCAAATAAGTTTCGTTTGCTACACTATTCTGTACTAGAAAAACAAGATTTAGTTAATGGCAGCGAAAAAACAAAAAGACACCAATTTCAGTCATTTAAGTAACACATAAGCTGTCATTTTACTGCAGCTAATTAAAAGTCCGACTATAGTTACTATCCTATATCCTAACCATGACTGGGTTAGGGCTTAGAATACGTTTAACCCGGTAATAAGTTCCCGTGGGATTATTTCCGACATTTACAGGCAAAAGCTAGCTACTTATAAAACTAAATAAAAAAAAAATTGACCTAAGTATTCGCTCTGACGAACAATGACGAACTTCCATTTAAACTTTCATCTCCTATTTAGCCCCTTAAATGAAAATGGGATGGACACATCTGCCGCATGTCAGACGATCAATGGGCCCAACTTACGTGCCAGTGGGAGATGGCGGGATGAGCTGGACTCTTTTAATAAAGATTGGTTCTTGGCAGCTCTGGACAGAGAGAGGTGGAAAGAGAGAGATACCCTTGCCTAGCGGAACTTAGTGGCTAAATAAATAAAAAAAAAAAAAAGATGATGATAAATAAATATGATAGATCATACTCACATAACCTACTATCGATTCCATACATAACAATGCCAAGCGGCCACAGTTTATCTTTATAAAACCGTTCATTTGCAGCAGTCAGCTCCATAGTCCCTCCACGTGACCGCCTCGCGTCGATGGGTTTCTGGACCAAGTCACCACACTCCTCGAGATACTGAGCGTTGATGAAGTTACGGTCTTGTGCTGAGAGGAGTGTTCCGCTGTCTTCATTCTGAACGGAAGAGGGGAAATTAAATTAACTAGCGAAGCTTCACAGATGTGATGGTATCGATAATTCGATATGTAATGAATGAAGATAAAATAATAGGAAAAAGAATTTAGAACTCGTAGAGTTATCTTGAGACTTCGCTCGGACGACGTAAGCGCGCGGTACTGAGGAGACGATAGCGAGAGCGGTAACAGCGCGGGAGTCAGGGTAGACCGTTCGGGTCTTAAGTTAGCTGCTTGAGGTATGATGGAACAGGGTATAAGGTTCACTCAACCTCCATAGAAAAGGGAGGATCGTCCGACCAGACGGGTGTCGTGTCTGGCGGGCAACTGCCCGACGATTGATGTTGGGATGTTGTATTTATGCTAGTTGCGCGGTAAACTCTGCTTGCACGATGCAAGATTTTGCGTGACGTCACTATATTACGCGTAGTTCGCATGTGGCGTTGTAGATGCTGCCATAAGCTCTTGAGGGTTGTAATACAGCTGAGTAAGCCGCCGGTGGCAGTGTAGTTTGAAAGGTACCTATTTATGTTGTTGAAAAAGTCCACATTCTGTGAAAATTTCAAATTTCAACTGTCAAACTATCACGGTTCTTGAGATACAGCCTGGTGACAGCCAGACGGACAGTAGAGTTTAAGTAATAGGGTCCCGTTTTTACCCTTTGGGTACGGAACCCTAAAAACGGGTTCTCTTTTTATTTATTTACGAAGTTAAGCATAAGAATAATTAGCATACATATAAACACAGGCCTTCCTTTCTTTTTGAGAAGGAGTTGGCCGTAAATCCAAAAAGACGCGTAAACCACGCGGGCCCAGTGCGGTTTGGTAGATATCACTTATGTCTCCGAATTTTTGGTTCTAGGACATGCAGGTTTCCTCACAATGTTTTCTTCCAGCGTTTTGAAAGCAGTGGTCCAGTGGTGATGAAATTACTTATGTACACAAAGTAAAGCGCGAACGGGTTCGAACTCACGACCTACAACTCGTAAGGGGGGGCCGTTACCACTGGGCCACAACTGCTCTATACGAAATTGAAGGAACGAAGGCCTATACTCCGACTTTTAATTAGCTGCCGTAAAATGACACTTCATAATAACTCATTTCGGACTGCGATTAGAGATATGCATGTCAAATAAGTTTCGTTGGTTACACTGTACTACAAAAACAAGATTTGGTTGATGGCCGCGAAAAAACAAAATGACGCCAATTTCTGTCATTTAAGTAACACATAAGCTATCATTTTACTGCAGCTAATTAAAAGTCCGACTATAGAGAACGAAAGTTTCGGTTATAGATCAGAATAAAAATATTCCAGTCAACTCATAAGTAATTACCTGTTCTTGAAACGTTCTTAACAAATCGTTACTGTTCGGTTTGCCTGTAAACAAAGCAAACAACAAATAAAACAAATTTTGGTAAGTAGAGTAGAACACTAAAGTTAACTAGTTCGCAGGCAGGACCTCTCTCTCGCCCGCGGGAAATTGTATTGACAAATCAAGATGGCGACGACGTTAGTTCCGATTTTGGTCACGTGCCAAAGAACCTTATAGCTTTGTATACAGTCTGTGGCCCTTCTATTTAAGCAGGCCCTCCCCTTCTATAGCCTGCCTGACTTATTTCCACAGGGTTACTTGACTCGTCTTTAGCAGAGCTCTTGTACAGACGCCAGCACATCAAGCTACCCCAATCTGTCAAATTTCTTTGATAGATTTTCAACTTTACTACAAAGGAATAAGGTTCATGTTCAATTGGGAAAATTTGACAGATTGGGGTAGCTTGATGTGCTGGCCTCTGTAGCTATCTATCAAGTAAAAAAAATACTAACTATTTGTTAGTCCGATGCTGGCTTTTAACATGTCGAAGACTATCCTGGATATATCCACGTCGTTCAGACACTTGTAGCCTATCGGCATGTCCTGTGAAATTGACAGAAAATATTTAAAATGAGACGGCCTTCATGTATGAAGCTATTTCACGCGACGCCGACGTTTCACCGCGGTGAAACGTCGTTCCTTTGGTCATGGAACTGTGCAGTTCTTCAAACATACGTGCCATGACACAATGAATTATAGAAAAATAAAATTAGCTAGCGAAACTCCGCAGACGTAATGTGTATCGATGTCTGAACATGATAAACAAAAACGGAAAAGATATGATGTAGTTTATTTGGAGTTCAACGACCTCTGGTTGGGCAGAGCAGTGGTGGCCCAGTGGTAATGGCCGCGACTTACGAGTTGTAGGTCGTAGGTTTGAACCCGGACAGACGCTTTACTTTGTGTAAATTATTTCATCGCCATCCACTGCTCTCAAAACGGTGAAGGAAAACATCGTGAGGAAACCGGCATGTCCTAGAACCAAAAATTCGAAGACATGTGACATCTACCAACCCGCACTGGGCCCGCGTGGTAGATTACAGCCCGCTCCCTCTCACAGAGAGGAGGCCTGTGTCCCAGCAGTGGGAACATTATAGGCTGATTATGATATGATGACCTCTGGTTGTATTGTTACTTGAAGTACCAGTTGAGAAAATCTGATTAGGTATCTGTTTTCTTCTGATTTATTGTGTTGAGATATTGATACCATATCATGTTTAACCTTTTGAACGCCATTGTCACATATATGTGACAAACAAAATCATACCCTGAACGCCAACGTCACAAATTTATGACAAAGTACACGTCGCACCATTTTATAAAATAAACAATTTAATCATGGAAGACCAGGCAATGGGGATCAGCTGGCAATGGGGATCACCCACACACCTACAAAACTAAACATCGGAGAGTCTCGTAAAGGACGTCTGCACCCCGCCCTGTGCCCCCCGCCATTGTTACAAACGACTCGCGTTAGTGGTCGACGGGCGTTTCCGAGTGACAGTCGTGTGTCGATTTTACGCCGCGCTGTTGTAAGTTTTCGTAATAATAAAACAAAAGGTAAGGGTCTAATTTATTATTGTATTTTAATAAGACTTTAATGTGTATTTAGTCTGTCATTCAAAATAGTGATTTGTAACTTAGTTATATTGTGATAATAATTTCTAGTTAATATGATTTTTTACTTTTTTCTCATTGATATGGTTGTGGGAAATGAGGATCAGGGTGATCCCTATTGCCCGCAAGTGATCCTCATTACTCGACGTAGTACCTTTGGAGTTAACTAAATAATATTTTCTTTTGTAGATGCCGAAAATACAAGTGAGAACTACTGAAAAGGCTAAATGGTCTACAGATAGCCTACAAAAAGCTATTCAGCTGATAGAAGAACAGGGTTACTCAATTAGAAGAGCTTCGCAAACTGTAGGTATTCCATATACAAGCTTACATAAGAGATTTACAAATAAAACTAACTTGGGACCACGTCTTGGACGCCATACTGTGTTCAGTTGTGAACAAGAAGACGAAATAGCAAATGCGGTGAAAAATATGGGCAATATTTTCTATGGATGTACCGCTCTTGAGATAAGAAAAGTGGCATTCGATTATGCTGAGAGCAAGAATTTAAAGCACAACTTCAACAAGTCTTCAAGAATGGCTGGACGTGATTGGTTGAGTGCATTTATGACCAGGAATAAAATTTCTGTTCGGAAGCCGGAAGCAACAAGCATAAACAGAATTACAGCTTTTAATAAAACGGAGGTGCAGTTGTTCTATAAGCTCCTAGGAGAACTGATGGAAAAGCATAAATTTGTTCCAAAAAACATATATAATTGCGACGAAACCGGGATTTCTACTGTACAAAATCCGGGAAAAATACTAGCTACAAAAGGACAGAGAAGAGTGGGATCCATCACAAGTTGGGAGAGAGGAAAAAACATTACCCTGATGTGCCCAATGAGCTCTGCAGGCGGATTTATCCCACCAATGTTCATTTTTCCTAGGAAGAGAATGACTCCATTACTCGAGAAGGATGGTCCAGCTGGAGCTCTTTACAAATGCTCCGATAACGGTTGGATTAATGAGAATCTCTTTTATGAATGGCTTTCGCACTTTAAGCAGCACGCTAAGCCCTCTGCGGATGAACCTGTGCTGTTGGTACTAGATAATCATGCTAGTCATATTTCTCTTCCTGTCTTCGAATTTTGTAAACAGAACTATATCCATATGTTGTCTTTGCCACCACACACGTCTCATAGAATGCAGCCCCTGGATGTTTCTTTCTTTGGACCGCTAAAAGCAGCTTACAAAAAAGAATGTGACTCATTTATGAAAAGCCATCACGCAGAAAAGATAACCCCTTATGACGTAGCATCCTTGGTGAGGAAAGCATTTAATAACGTTGCGTCTATTAGTAAGGGAGAATCTGGATTTAGAGCAACTGGTATTTTTCCAATACATTCCGAAGTGTTCTCTGAAGAAGACTTTATAGCTGCTGAAATTCTCCAACCTGAGTCTATTACAATTCAAGATTGTGATGAATCTATTTGTACTGCTGCTAATACTGTGCAAGATACAACGTCAATTCCTAGCACATCGCAGTCCAGCGCATTCCGCATACTGTCAGTTCCTGGCACATCAAAACCACCTGTTCCTGACCCAGATATTGCATCAACGTCACAAACTAAAGTTACCACAATCCAAGATTTTATTAAGATGCCGGAGAAAGCACCTACCTGCAACACAAGACAGGGCCGAAAGAAGCAGCACGCTACAATTTTAACTTCAACGCCAATTAAAGATGACCTAGTAGAAAAAGAAAATAAGAAAGTTAAAAAATCCCAACAAAACAAAGGGAAAGATAAAAATAAAGGAAAAGGTAAGGGACAAGGAAAGAAGTCTAAGGTACAGAAGGAGGGTCCCGAAAGAGCAAAGAGGCAAGTTTCACAGGAATCAAACGATTCTTTGGTATCAGACGTGAACACTATTGACTTATGCCAGGATGATGAGAATGATGACGACGAAGACGCAGGAAACAGATGTCTAATATGTGGCGAATTCGGCAGAAACAATGAAATGTGGTACAGATGTACTTCATGTGGGCTGTGGGCTCACGCAGAATGCACCGGGTGGGACTCAGCCAATGGTTATGTCTGCGATATGTGTTAGATTTCATTTGATCCTGATTTCCCACGGGGTGATCACAATTGCCGTCACCTCAGTGCAATGGGGATCAAAACAGTTTTTTTTTTTAGCTTTTATAATTACCAAAGTGTGTATACAAAGTGATTAAAAGTGATCTCAGTTGATAGATAAATAAGTAAATTATGTAATTAGGCGGTTGCAATAAAGATTTTGTTTTTAAATAAGCTTTTATTTGAATTCTCGCTTAAGTGGTTCCCATTACCCCGTTTTACCCTACTTTTGTGTGTTTTTATTTCTATAATTTAAAAGTTTAAGCTTCCGTCTATATTGTATTGCATGAAACTAATATAATTATACAACTAATATCGAGAAATTTGTTGTTTTAAAAGTAGATGCTTTATTTGACAGAAAAAGTGGCCTGGCGTCAGGGGTACGGCGATACGTTTATACTCTGGCGTTCAAAAGGTTAAGAAGTTAACACAATAAAAAGCTAATTTTTTAACTGATATTTGAAGTGAATACACTAACTGCGGTCGGTGACCCACAAAAGAATCATCCAATTAATATTTTATTTTATCGTGTTTCGATTCCGATACCCATCACGTCTGCGGAGTTTCGCTAGCTAATTTAATTTGACCCGGTACAATTGTACTTTTAGAAATATCTTTATTCCTATAATCATTGGGTACCTACCTAATCAGCTATTAGTTTCATTTAGATTATACATACGAAATTATGAGCCAGCTTTCAAAATCATAAGAAGTTTTGAATTTCGCGGTACATAAGTTCTTTAAGGAAAAGGCATACTTACCACAACGGTCTTGTCAAAATTATAGCTTTCAGGTGGACAGTTCTTCCGCTTATCAGGGTTAGAGACATATAGGATCCTCTCATTATCGGCCACGGTATGATTCAGGGGCGTGTTGAAAAATTTCACACAGATTTCTTTCTCAAGCTCCTTTAATGTCGATGCTATGATGTCTTGGGAGTGGAGATCTAGAAAATTCGAGTCAAGCAAAGAATAAATATCTTAATCGTAACTGCATCGTTGGCACTGGCGGACTAAGGGGGGCGGCGCAGGGCCGCCACGCCGCGGGCCCCAAATCTTAAGAAGTACTTTTTAATCAACCCCAAACAATGTAAAAATATGTTCAGTAAGCAGTTCAAGTTGGAAGCCCCGTGCGTACCTATGCAAAACATATACCTACGTCGGGTGCTAAGAAATTTCACGCTCGCTGCGGCCGCTCTCATTCCTAAAGACGTTAAGTCGAAGAAACTCATATTTACGAATACGACTGTTCAAAAGAAACCTGGCCGAGTAAGTATTCAGAGATAAGGTGTAAAATATATTTCGATTTCCGAGCTCTTGTCGCTCGCTCTCGCATCCTCTTCTTGAATAGAGTATTGAGGACATGCATATGCATCTCCCTGAAAAAAATGATCCTGTTGCTTGCGAGGCCCATGAATGTTATAGGTAGTATTGTAGGTATATTACCCACGTTGTATTTTCCTTTAGGCATTATTAATTTTTTGCAAAATGTTAATAGACAATATAAGTACCCACATAAACTAAGAAGACGGGGGGGGCTCTTTTATGCAGCTTTGTCTTGTCCCTGACTCTGGAGATATTGCAGACGTCCTTACAAAGTTCAGTCAACGAATGACCCAAAACGGTATAGGTAATATCAAAGACATTTTTTCATACGCCGCACCGTTTTTACTGTAGGAATCACTTAGGTCTGGGTTGATGTATGTCTCTGCAACTTTGTGGGACAATGTCGCTCGACATTTCTCTTGTTCACATTGGCCAGTCGTGATCAGTATGTCGCCCGAGGAGGTAGAACACAAAGCGACACACGTTCTCACTACTCAAAGCCCGTCCGGCCACTGTCGAGGGACACGCAGATCGCGCGTGTCGACGCTCGCAAAACATCGACTAGCAACAAGTTGCGCGACCCGTAAATGTCCCGCAAGACGTCGGGCGACATCGCGCAGGACACGTGAATTTCGTGTCGAGTGACAGTCGCGGAACAAATGTCCTCTAGTGAAAATGCGGTATTACGTTGTTGAGAAGACAAATTTTTCGAACATATTATGATGCAATGGATTAGCAACATCCTTCAAATTCATTATTGAGACTTATAGATCATGTATTATCAATATCATCTTAAAGATACTTACCATAGTCTTTCTTATTGATAGCGTAATGAACAACCCCCTTGCTCCACTTACTTTCCCCGTAATCAATAAAAAGGATTAAAGCACAAAATAAGAAAAGCATTTTTCTTGTGCCAAATAAACTGTTTATAGTTCAAATCTTATCGATTTCCGTCACTGCATTTTGTAACGTTAAAGTTTTATGGGTGTCGTTTGGGTATTGAAATTTAATTTTATATTGAATTACAGCATAATAAGAACTTTATGTAACATTTTTGTATGAAATATAAAAAATGTAGGTGTTTATTTGGAATATGAGATGATATCATGGCAAGGTGCCGCTTCACCACAGCGGCCTACGCCCGCCCCGTGTACTTAAAGTCGGACTTTTAATTAGCTGCAGTAAATGACAGTATATGTTAAATGACTGAAATCGTCTTTTTGTTGTTTCGCGGCCATCAACGAAATCTTGTTTTTCTAGTACAGAATAGTGTAACAAACGAAACTTATTTGACATGCATATCTCCTCCATTACCCCGCGGTTTCCTCACGATGTTTTCACCGTTCTCAGAGCAGTGATGCTCGTGTTGATGTGCCACTATGTCCTAACACTACCCTATGAATAAGTATTAAATACATTAAAATAAACGTATATTATGTGTAAGTTGTTTATTTAATACACAATAAATATTGAATAGTTTGTATAACAATTCCAAATAGGAATATTTTCTTGTTTCATACTTTTTAGAGCAAGATACCATGTTGTTTGTTAAATATAAGAATATTCTTACTGGTATCATCTGTTGTCTTACGAATTAGTTTAAATGATTATTTGGAGTTAACCATAAGACTTCAATGTTATCACTAGGCAATGAGCTCATTAGTTAGGGACATCGAACCTCCTTCGTACAATTTATAAATATTAATAGCTTTTGAGCTACATTTATTCAGGCTTACCCACTGGGGCTTGCCACCTGAATTGTATTCTAACAAACTGTTGTGTTGTTCATAATACAAAACTTCGGCATACTACTTATGTCTTAAGTTTATACAGGGTCAAATTAAATTAGCTATACCGAAACTCTGCAGTCGTGATGGTATCGTATTAAACACGATAAAACAAAATAATAAATTAATTTGTTGATTTTATTGTGGGGTTAACGACCGCAGTAATAATTTTTGGTGTCAAAACACACAAGCTTGTCACTGTAATGACTGTTGTGTGCCTTCTAGTCTGTGCTAAATAAATGTACTAAGAAGTGCACAAACTTCTGCCCGCGATTTCGTCTTAGTAAATTTTTTGTTTCCCCGCACCCACCCCGTCACATCGCATCGCCTACCCATGCTAATAACTTACTTCGTTTTCAGTCAGCGTTCTTTTTGAGTTTTTTAGTTTTTAATCAGCTCCTTATAGTAGCCTATAGCCTTACTTAAGAATTGAACCATAAAATGCAAAATGATTTTTTTTTAATCCGACTTGTATTTATACAGATTAGCGCATTCAAACAAACAAATTCCTTTGCTGCTTTATTTACTATTTGTATTTCCTGTCTTCTAAATAAAATATTTTTCTTTTCCTTTGTTTTCAAACTCTTCAGCTTTATTGTTATTCTAAAGATTCTGAAAGTATAAAGTTGTGATTATATTAATTTGTTATTGACTACAATACATAACATTTATTTCATGTGTGTACAATAATAATGTAAGTACAGTCGAACAAGCTATTTGGTATACAGACAAAAATATTCATCTATCCACTACACTGCCAATATTTAGTTTTATTATGTGCGTTATAACTTTTTCAGCTTATGGCATCCTTAATAGAGTGGTGTAACATAATTGACTACTCAGCACACTCACACCATTGTTTAAAAGTAGTTGCAAGTTAGCTGCCTGTATACCAAATGGCTTGTTCGACCGTATATTTGTATAAAACAAAACAAGGATAAAGAATCATAGGGCATCAAAAAATTACACACAATTGGTCATGGAGTCCGAGTGCCCACTTGGTTTTTCGAGACATCACCAACCGGTTGGTGACTCTTCGCGTGACCACAGCGCTGACCTATCTTTTGGCCAATCAGCATTGCCATAAGTGGCAATGCTGCCAGCCTTTTGTGCACTATTCCCGCTGACAGCGATGCGAACGAATGTTTGTTAACTTATTTAAATCATGTAAATAATAAATTAACATCATAATGTGTGTACAATAAATAATGACTAAATATCACAGATTAGTTCAGTCTTGGCTAGTTTCTAGTGCTAACATTAAGCATGATTAGTCAGAGATAAAAATCTATGTGTTTAGCCTGATTCAGACTCAAATATACATACATGGATTATACACAATTACTGCAAAGGGCCTTTTAACCGCTTACGCCGGATTAATCCGACAAATATTTTCCTATCCATTTCGCCAGGGTCGTATATTTATGACCAAATACCACAGCTCGTTCAATCTACTTTTTTATTTAGGTAATTACGCTGTATTCTATCAGGCATTTTTTTCGGGCGCTGGTGGCACGACAACTGATATAAAGTCAACCGGTTTAAAGACCCAAAAACGGATACGTACGATATGCTTAAGACCCCTACATTACGACGGGCCTTTTATAGGCTAGGCTACCACTTCCTAGTTTTCCTGGAAAAAAATTGTTTTAGTAACATCTGGGTTAAAAGAGGCTGTGACCTCTGAGTTTGTTTCAGTGGTTTCTCTCAGAGTAACCGGATATGAAATAATATAGTCCTCATTAGTTTTTAACACTTTGCGGGACACTAAACGCCCCCAAATGTAAAAACAATAAAACATCTGTCTCGTTCAGTGTCCTATAACAGATTAAAATATGACTGATGTGTAAGTGTTTGTATAAACCTAAATTAATTACAGAAATAAACATAATTTGTGTAAATGAAAGTTTTGAACATTTAAAAAATATTAGTCAATATCCTTATAAAGGAGACGCCGACCGCGCAGTGGCGCCCTCATCGTTTGTTTGGTTAACAAACGATGTGGGCGCCACTACGCGGTCGGGCGCTAAGGCAGGCCGGAAATTCAAATTTTCTTACGTTTTTTTGCAATTTGCCGGTCAGTCAAGCTGTTTGTTGGTTAAAATATGATTCGCAACCGTTACAGATATGACTTGACATAATTATAAACCATTAGAATCTAAAATTATTTCTTTGATATTGATTTACATTCTGTAATAACTTTAACTCACACATTGACTTATTACTTGTTATTTTTTTATGAAAATCGTCCACTTTTACAATGTTTGTAAATATGTTAATTTTTTTACCAGTAATGGTATAGTAATTTTATTCAAGGAGCATCATCTTCACATATTATAATTATCAGTGGAGTAGGGTGCCTTGGCCCTGTATCAAAATATTGTAAAACATTTAAAAGAGTAACAACGGTGGAGTTTCTTGACAATTCTTCTCCATACAAAAACTACTTTTTGGAAGGGACAACTAGAATCAATTCTATTTTTATTGTACATTTTGACGTTCAATCGTGCCTTAAATGTGCCTATTTTAAATAAAAACTTTGACTTTGAAAAATAAGTGAGAATATTTGAATTTCGCGAATATCTAAAATTACACTTAAAAACTAGAACAATCTTCTTTCTTGAGGTACAGAAATAAAACGCATCTGAAATAGAGGTTTACGTCATTTTTTTTTTGTAAATTTCACTTAACAACTATCATTACAATATAGTCCTTATTATTTGAAGGCTGAATCCGAGATACAGATTTTAAAAGTGAACATAGGGAAAAAATAAATCATTTTCTTCTTTGGAGTTTGAAATATTTAAAAGAATGAAGTATCAAAGTAAAAAGTACCACTGTCTGGTTAAAAATAGTACCCGGTAGCTAATATGACACATCGAGCTTTAGAAAGAGACTACAATGAGTGACAGAGAAAACGTGAGCAAAGCCGAACTTTTTCTAAAACTAGATGTGCCATATTTACGGCCGCGTACTGTACTTATGTGGCTTCAGACAGCCCAGCGTTACTTTTGGCAAATTTGTTCAAATTTTTACGTTATTTCGCCAATGTAAATTAAACTTTAGTCGAAAGAAATAAGGTGCATTTTTGTATTAACCAAGTAACGCAAATATTTGGACAAAGGCTTAAGACAAGACAACTGTTTTGTATGTACTGTCAGTATAAACTATATCACACACACACACACACACACATACTATCTCACATAAAAATTCGGTGTTTGTTTAAATAATGTAAAACATTTTATTGAATACGTTGACCACAGAATAATTCAGTAATGGAATGTCAAGGTATCATTGCAGGGATCGCGGGATTGTTCGAAAGAGTTACCGTGGCCCCGGAACGCAAAGGGCAAAGAAGGAACATGGATGGGTTTTAGTCAGTAAAAGTCTGACACTCCCTCTCGCTCAACCCACAGTGGGAGGGGTCATTTGATGATTTCCCATCCTAAAAAAAAAGGTTATTATTGCAACTGTTGAATAGGCATTGCGAGGATGCATCCGGTTAGACTGGAAGCCAACTCCAATATGGAGAAAAGGCTAGGCAGATGATGATCATTCGTTGTTACTGATTACTTTCGCCCCGTAGGTGATCACGTTGATTGCGGCTAAAGTAGCATTGTTAACGTCATCAAATGTAAAGGACAAGCATTGAGGTAAACCAGCAAGCAGCTAGCGAGGTATCCTTCGGCACGTGCGTGCGTGTCTATTAAAATGCATTTGTAGCGAGCTTAACTGCGATCAAGAGGTATCGCAGTGAGGTAACTTTGCCATGTAATTACCCTAAGACGCGCAGGTCCTGCGTCTGTTCTCTCTCCTATAACGTCGGATTGTCGTCCCAGCGTACTAAGACAATTAGCGAAAAGATATTATAATATCTAGTCTCTTTTGAGATTTGCCGCCGTGACCGAAATTCTGTCAGGAGTTTATCTGAACATTCCATTCACTAATTACTCCATGACTACCAAAAACCTTAACTTTTACACTATTTAAACATACACCACTCATAATTATAAGGTCTAACAATAATAATGCCAATTGTTTTAACAGTTGACTGTACTCATGAATATAAACAACCTTTATGCCTGCTTGCACCACAAATCATTAAATGTGTTTAGGGCTAAACATATTTCAAACATCAGTCTGTTTGAGAGGCTCGTGGCTAAATAATAACAGCCGCACGGGCCGATCTTTAAGGTTAATCAACGCTTGGCGAGGTCGGTCTGTGAATGGGTGACCATCCATTTACATATCGAGTCAAGTCGGAAAGCCCGTTAAGCCGTTGGTCCCGGCTGTCGTTCGTAGATCTTTGAGTCGTTACACCCGTAACAACTGATTTTCAGACTTGTAGGCTTCTGACTACCCAGTCAGAAGTCTGACGAAGGGGTATCGTGTTACCCAGTAACTGGGTTGTGGATTTCAGATAGGCAGTTGCTCCATGTAAAACACTGGTATTCAGCTGCATCCGGTTGGACTGGAAGCTGCCCTCAACACAGTTGGGAAAGTTTTGGCACATACGTCGTTTTGTTCCGAGCGCACGCACATAATGGCTATCACTCTTCTTTTGCGTTTCAAAAGTAATTGCATCACTTTTGCTCGCTTAGGTTTTCGAGGATTTTAGATTTTCGAGGTAGCGCCTTAATACTAGCAGCGCCCTGCGGTTTCACCTGCATAATTTCGATTCAATCCCCTTTGAATATCGGGATAAAAAGTATCATATGTATAGAATCCGGGTTATAAACTATCTGTGTGCCAAATTTCATCCAAATCCGTTCAGTAGTTTCTGCGTGAGAGAGTAACAAACATCCATCCTCACTAACTTTTGCATTTATAATATAAGTAGGAAAGTAGGATTTGATTTGTGGTGCAAGCAGGCCTCTATAAAAAATCTGCTGTTTCATTCAAAAGTTATTCAAATTAATTAGTACTATCACCCTTTCAACAATTTTACACTATTACTGGCAGGCCTTAAGTGAAACCTCACATATACACAAAATTGAACCGGCATAAGCTCTGCGACAACGATGAGATAATCGGACCATATCCTTGAGCGTTGTCGTACAACTCAAACAGGGGTGCTGCAACCAACTTATAGTTCTTAGGCACAGCAAATAGGGCTCGGTCTTGCAGTTGTACTAGAAACAAGCGTTTGTGCTCTTTTGGTTTTGTGATGTGAGGTGGAATGTATGGGTATTGGGGAGGCTCGAAGTTTGGGCGCCACCAGTTTCCTGAAAGGGAAATAAAATCGTATCAAAATGGATATTGCCAATTCATTACTTCATAGGTTAAAAATATTTGTCTGTTCAAACAACATAAATAACACAATGAACGTGGATGAATTGTCAAAATGAAACGCATTGCAATCAATTGTCAATTGTGTGATATGCAATTACCCCGCAGGTAGCTACTAACATTATATCTGTTGAAAGAACCTAATAACACTCAAACCTGGGGATTGAACCCAAACACCCCACATAGGCACAGTCTATTATTATTTAATTTGGTCAGACACACTAGCAGCTAATTAGCTGATGCATGTGTATCATAAATATCATATTGCGAGCATAACATTACGGCTTCAATGTTTTTCACATTAAAAAACTGTTTCTTGACAAATTATTTTTGATAAATGTTACTATTAATGACATGTACAGCCTGCATAGATTTTGACTTAAAGTGTGGCCGACGACCGGGTGTCACCACTGCGAGGATCGCCCAGAGGACACGGTGGTGCACACGGTGGAGGTCTGTCCCGCTTGGGCAGAGCACCGCCGTGTCCTCGTAGAGGCGATCGGCAGCGGCGGCGACCTCTCGCGCCCGGCCCTGGTCCAAGCCATGGTCCGGGGCGAGAGGGAGTGGGAGGCAGTCACCTCCTTCTGCGAAGCAGTCATGCTAGCGAAGGAGGTGGCGGGATGGGCGAGGGAGAGAGCTGAGAGAGCCGCCCGTCCCAGCCGCCGCGGTAGACGCTCCGGGCGTCGGGAGCCGCGTGACGACTCCCGGCCACCGTAGGCGCGGGCCTGCGGACGGCGAGTAATGGGTAGCTCGCCGTCCGATCAGGACCAGGCCCGTGCCGGACGGCGCGTATGTGTTCCACGCGCGCCTCAAAGAGATGTCAGCATCGAAAGAGGGGCCCGTCAGGGCCGAAGCCTGCCGGGGCAGCGGGATTGTCCGAAAGGGTTACCGCTGCCCCGGAACATAAAGTGCTAAGGAAGGAACACGGATGGGTTTTAGTCAGTAAGAGTCTGACACTCCCTTCCGCTCCACCCAGAGCGGGAGGGGTCATATGATGATTTCCCATCCTTAAAAAAAAAAAAAAAAAAAGTGTGGCCGACGAGAGAAAGCTTTCTTGACACCTGTCAGTTTCCTACAAATAAATATGTTTTGAGAATTTGATATGATTGTAGCACTGACAGGTGTCAGGAACGCATTCTCTCGACGGACGGACTGTAGTGATAGGTCTTGTTACACAACCTAAGTGTTAATTTTTTTAAGGAAGTAACACTTACCAATAGTGTCTTCTATGAGCCATTCCTGTTTGACTCCGTCCTGTCTGCCGAGGGTTTCTGTCAGTAGCCTCTTCAGACCTTCAATTTCATCCTATAGACAAATAAAAACAAGTTTTAATACAACAGAACTTAAGGGTTCCTGATAGTAAACCATCTGGTGGGTCATAGGCTATGCTACTATGCCATGTATACCTATAACATTCAGCCTATAATGTTAAAGGTTTAGCAAAATTCCTTACCTCGCCAGGGTTTAACTCTCCACCTGGCAGCTTGAAGAACGCAGTCCCTAATTGCAGCAGCAGCACATGTGGAAGTCCATGCTCATGAACTAGTAAAACTCCTTCTACAGATCTGAAAGACATGGAGATTGATTGTATGAATGTAATGTTTATACAGTATGCACTACAATACCAATAAGTGATAATATGGCAGATTGGGGAAAAAAATGCTGTGTAGTCTTGTCTCTGTTACTCATACCAGTATGAAGTGTGTCTCTGTTAAAACTATAAGGCCTGAGTTCACCAACATTCTAACCATCGGTTAGGTATTTAAACAGTTGATTTATGTCAAATTTCCCAAGGAAATCAACTGTTTAAATACCTAACCGATGGTTAGAATGTTGGTGAACTCAGGCCTTAGTGACATAACATCTAGGTACTGTACATTGCAGAGTCTACACTCTACAGTACCTAGACATAAACATAAAAACCAAATAACAATGCCCAACCTAGAGTAGAACCCAGGACTCTGCCAACTTTTCAGAACACTGCCAACTTGCCAGCAATAGTTTAAGTCACTGTGCCAAAATATCTTGTCAAAAACTAACCTCCTCATGCCAATCTTTGAAAACTCCTCCCGCATCCTCTGAAACCTGGCGGGAACTGAGGCATCTTTCTCGAAAAGAGGCTCCTTGGTCCCGAACGTGTAATTAGTGAGCGGATACAGGTTAATTGTCCTATTTAGCGTCATACTGGAGGGTGGCCCCTGGCTGTTCTGATGCTGCATACCGGGTCGAGCCGGCCAATTTTTGTTTCCAGGAGCGCCTTGTACTGCAGCCATTTCAATCTAAACAAAACTAAAATAAAACTTTCGTGTACTTTTTGGTCAAAGCGGAGTGGTATTTTGGTTAGTTTTCGTCAAATAAAACTGAAGTTATCGCGATAACGCCAAACAAGCGGCGGCCATTACAATTTGTAGTGACGCGATGACGTGTACATGCGATTACGGTAATTTTATCGGTTTTTAAATTTTTTGTCGATTAAAAAAATACGGGAAGAGCCGAAATGGTAGTCTATGACACCTTCCTTCTCTTAAAAAAAACAACAATGACATTGCTTCGACATGATTGTCACAAATGTCAATTTTGTAGACGAAAAGTTCGTGTTGTTTTGATTTTTCTGTTAAGTTTTTATATAATTTTAACTGCAATAAAATGTCTCAACAATTAGAATTATTAACAGAGAGTCCATCGCAATGGACTACTATATCGTTGTTAACTCCAGAAATACAAAAGAAGGAGATAAAACCGTTTGTTATTCGTAAGTATATTTTTGCAACAAAATTATCTTGCTTTTTTACATTTTACTGAAATTTTGCTGGAACAGCATTAAACCCAATGCTCTATAGTAGCCCGTAAAACAATATACTTCCGTTTTTTGTAAATTGCAGCTTGGTATACGACCATTAGTATGTCGTACGTTTAAAATCAAATTCATTCCATTTTACATCTGTTAATTCTTATTGATCTCTTCCCCAGTGGCACTCAAAGAGCTAGAAGGCAACCCAGACAGCAGAACATCAAATCTGATGAACACAGATAAGTTCTCAGCAGTCAGAGAGGTTGTGAGACACTTCACTAGACTTCGCTCTGCTACGAAGGAACCGTGGGGGCTGGAGGATGTTAGAATGTTTTTGGAAGGATTAAGGTAAACCAGAAAACTATTTAAAATGTTATAAAAATAAATGGTTCTTACTCTATTATATCCATACTAATATTATAAATGCAAAAGTGTGTCTGTCTATTACCTCGTCACACTTAACCGCTGAACCAATTTAGATGTATGTATAGATTTTATGGTATTTGTTGGTATATTTGCGTGGCTAGCTAACATATGGCAAATAATTTAATTGAATGTTCTGTGTCCTGTAATGCTAATTAGATACTTTGCAGACCTAGTATTGTATACAATCAGGTATTTTCTAACTGAATAGACAGCTGTGC
Source organism: Gortyna flavago (assembly GCA_963669345.1). Taxonomy (NCBI): domain Eukaryota; kingdom Metazoa; phylum Arthropoda; class Insecta; order Lepidoptera; family Noctuidae; genus Gortyna; species Gortyna flavago. The sequence continues at coordinate 6,247,968 of OY770154.1, forward strand.
TGCTGGACAGATTGTTGCGCCACTTCTTCTCCCCAGCGAAAGCACTAGGAAGTGGTGAAGGGCGGGCATTTTGGGGGACTGTCTTTTGTTATTTTTACGTTCGAAAAGTGCTGATTCTCAGCCTAGTTTGAATAAATGACTTGATTTATATATATCTCTATATCAAATTTCATCTCAAAATCAGAAATGAAATTTTATATAGAGATAGTTTGAGTCCCGGAAAAGGACATAGGATAGTTTTTATCCCCATATGTCCACATTTTTTGGGTTGTCTTATATGATTGTCCTGCATGCAGTAACAAATTATAGACTAAAACTTTTATTTTTGGTATGCCCATTTTTTTAAATGTTTATGTATTCTGTATTGCTTTCATAACTTTCACTATAAATAGAAATTGCTCAATAAAGTTTTTCTGCAACTTGTCATTTTCCATGTAGGCACAGTCAGGAAAACAGTTTTTTTTTGCATATTGACTGTTAATTAAAATTGGCCCTTTATTCAAATCAGAATGATGTTTTTATCACTCATACACAGTGGTAATTTACATAGTGTGTCAACCTGCTAAACAGATTTAAAAATACAAAAAGTAGTTTTCGTAGCTTGAGTTGAAGTTGAAAAAAAATAGCTTGAAATTAAATGTTTGAGTGAATCCTACTGAAAACTAAAGTTCTAAATTTAAAGCCTTTTTTGGGTAACTTTAAGTAATTTCAGGAAGCCGAGTTATTTTTTTATTAAAACAACATTCAAGGCAATCAAAAGATACGAATTTTTTAAACCTATGACAAAATACATTAAAAAATCTTTAAAAAAATTATAACTCGAAAACTACAAAAAATCGCGAAACATACAGGGGGTATTTTTGGATACACCCCGGTGTGAGGAATCTAAAAAAAAATTATTGACGTCACTACTTGGACCACCCAGTATACATACAAATAAATAAAATTGGAGTCTGTTTGTAATATTAAAATAACCGCATTTTTCTAAACTCATATGGGTGTATACACGGTAAATATGTCGCAGCCAACTGGTTAAATTAGCCGTTCAGTTAACCGCCTAGCTTTTTAACTAAACGGCGGCCGTTCAACTAACGGCCTAAATGATATTCAATTACAGTTTAAGTTGGAAGTCTGTAACCAATCACGCGCGAGCCGAATTGGTCGAAGTAACTAAGCCAGTGCACCCTGGCCAAATGGGTTAGGTTAGGTTAGAACTGTAATCAACCGGGTGCGAGCCGGAGAGCGAAGCGAGGCGAGCACTACTTCTAAAGGCCAGGCAGTTAACTGAACGGCTAATTTAACCAGTTGGCTGCGACACATATACCAAAAAATTTTTTTTTTTCATTTTTGTCTGTCTGTTTGTTCCGGTTAGTCTCTGTACCGATTTTGACGGGACTTTCACTCCTTCACTGGCAGATAGCTGATTTAATAAGGAGTAACTTAGGCTACTTACATTTATTTTAGAAAATTCCACGCGGGCGGAGTCGCGGGTTACAGCTAGTACATAATATTATGTAATTCTCGTTATGTAAAGATGGTCACCCATCCATAGACTAACCGCGGCAAGCGTAGCTTAACCTGATCGATTATTATTATTATTATCCTCATCTAATTTCAGGTTTTCCCCAGACTGCGTGTCGGAGTTCACAACGCTTCTATGTACCGAGAAATTGTATGAGAATGTACCACTACACCTGAGAGTGAAGCCTGGCTTGGTCAGCATGCAGTGGAAGATTGATATCTCATTGAGGTTTGTTTGTTACAATATACAGGTTCAAATTAAATTATCTAGCAAAACTATGCGAAGTATGTAATATGTTTACGGTTCTTTTTAATATTGTATGTGTTTATTTTATTTTAAAAATGTTGTAATTCTTGAAAATGAAAATGTTCATAGGTAACTTTTTAGAAAGAAAAGAAAGAAAGAAAGAAAATACGTTTATTTGCGGCAAAAATGACGCATCAAAAGAAAAAACATAAAAAAAAAAAACAATTTGGCAGAAAACATGCGTCGCATCCACGCTAAACGGCCTTTTAGACCTTTGTATCCTGCTTATGCGTATGAAGTTTCATTAAAATCAGTTCATTCATTTCGAAAAACAAGGGCTTGAAAGTTTGCATGAAATGCCGTACGTCGTAAAGGTATTCCTTGGTCCATTATCCATACTAATATTATAAATTCGAAAGTAACTGTATCTGTCTGTTTGTCTGTATGTTACCTTTTCACACCTAAACCACTGAACGGATTTTGATAAGATTTGAGAGAGATAGATTGCATCCCGGGGAAGGACATAGGATAGTTTATATTGACATAGCTCGCGGGCGAAGCCGCGGGCGGAGGCTAGTTATTTTATAAACTACTAGCTGTGCCCGCGACTTTGTTCGCGTGCATGTCAGAAAACAAATTGTATACCAAATTCTCTTTCTAAAATAAATGTAGCCTAAGTTACTTCTTATAACATCACCTATCTGCCAGTGACAGTCCTGTCAAAATTGGTCGAGCCGTTTCGGAGTATAACCGAAACAAATAGACAGACAGAAAAAAAAAATTTAAATACTTTTTTTAGCTATAAGTCACATGCATTTAGTAAAAAGCTGCTAATTTGATATTACAAACAGACCCTTCAATTTTATTTATTTAAATAGATATGTTATTTTAAGAACTTATACTAAAAATCTGTCTTATCCACAGTCAATCCTCAATAGCTTCAGAACACCCGTCTCCAGAACGTACCAGATCACTAATGCACCGAGACACCCATATCATCCTCATCCTACAACTCACAGACGGACAGACACACACATATCGTCTGTCCTACGAGAAGTTCCACGAACTAAGGTATACGGTCGCCAGTGCGCTGAAGAGTCTGATCGTGTTGGAGAAGCGAAAGTGCATGAGAAAGGAATGACATACGTTTTCTTGGGGGTGAGTTGATTGATTGGTATTGAACGTAATTGCAACTGGAATAAAGTCGAAAATAGCTTATACAAGCTACAGGGAATTATCTCTGGCAAACTATTTTCGACTTTATTTTGGTTGTGCTTGAGTTCATTATCAATTTATCAAATAAAATTGCTCAAGCATTTTTGCTGTTCAATGTCAGCTGACTAAATACGGTATACGGCTGTTCCCACGACCGACACGGTACTGAACGATATTTTACAGTATTTTGGGATCGCACGACTATACAGGGTGAAATTTTAATCACTGTTTTCTAGTGATGGGTAACTCATCAATTTTATTTGAGGTTGAGGGAGCCCCTTAATTTACCTCGCGAGGTCCTCACGAGTTGCCCCTCATTTGAGGCGAGGAATCGTACGAAGACGTATTCACCTCACGACTCGTGGGCCCGAGCCGAGTTCAGACGAAGCTCCGAGGGAGCGAGGCGGGCGGGTGCAACGACGACTCACGAGTACTCACGAGTCATGGCTCTCCGATAATCCGATGATATACGTCCTCACTCTCTTACACACATTATTTTGTTTCGCTCATAAATTTTAGACCGCCAAAATAAACGAATCAATGACACTTGATTACCAATCTAATGCTAATGCTTTTAGAGTTCATAATAATTAACCATAGCTTTAAAACCAGACCTCACCTCACTCATTCTCAATTATCTATAAAATTTTTGAGTCGGTTCATTTTCATTCGCTCACTGAGTCCGCTCAATCACTCAATACTCACTCGCGAGTCACGAACTCGCTCGCCTCGATTTTCTGTTGTCAAACGAGTGAGGTGATGAGGGATGAGGTGGTTCAATATTGAAATTCGAGTAACTCTTTCAATTTGCGATCACGAGTACCTCAAATGAGGTGCCTCATGAGTGAGGGACACATCACTACTGTTTTCCTCTTAAGGGGTCATTGTACTCATCATTATGAACAACTTTTATTATGGAACCAAACATGAAATCGCGAAAAAAAAACTGCTGTTCCCTACATATTGACGGAGTTATGCGAACATAAATGTAGGGAACAGCAGATTTTTTTTTCACGATTTCTGGTTTGGTCCCACAGTAAAAGTTGATAATGAACCCTTAAGAGGTTAAGAGCATTTTCTTACTTAAGAACATTTTCGAAAAATAGTGTTACAGCCAAATTAGACCGATTTTAAATTTTCCATAGAAACAGAGATTACCAGTTATCTTTTTTTTAAATAAGACATTTCGAAAATGTTATTTACTAACTTTTTAGACCTTTGTATCCTGCTTATGCGTATGAAGTTTCATTAAAATCGGTTCATTCATTTCGAAAAACAACGGCTTGAAAGTTTGTATGAAATGCCGTACGGCGTTAACGCTCTTAAGCGTTGAATCCACTAACTCATTTACACCAAGTCGATTTTACTATAATCTCACGTTGCAAGTTGCAAATCAACGACGCCAGCACACCAAGCTACCCGAAACTATAAAATTTTCTCAATCAACCTTGAACCTTATGCTTTAGCGATAAAGTTGAAAATCTATTAAAGAAATTTGACAGAAGGAAGTAGCTTGACGTGCTGGCGTTTATACTTGCTACTCTTTGGCGAACTAGATCGTTCTTTTAGTTCGTCTCGAACCACAGAATAGCAGATCGTTCGCTCGCTTTGATACTGCTCCGCTCCTGCATAAGTTCGTTTGTTTGTTAACCTTTTGACTGCCACAGTTATGTATATGTCGCAGCCAACTGGTTAAATTAGCCGTTCAGTTAACCGCCTAGCCTTTTAACTAAACGGCGGCCGTTCAACTAACGGCCTTAATGATATTCAATTACAGTTTAGGTTGGAAGTCTGTAACCAATCACGCGCGAGTCCAATTGGTCGCAGTAACTAAGCCAGGGCACCCCGACCAAATGGGTTAGGTTAGGTTAGAATTGTGATCAACCGCGTGCGAGCCGAGAGAGCGAAGCGATACGAGCACTACTTCTAAAGGCTAGGCGGTTAACTGAACGGCTAATTTAACCAGTTGGCTGCGACATATAGATGACAAACCAAAATGTGCCCAGCACGCCACGGTTCGACTACATGACAGACTTTGACGCCGAGGGCACGTTTTTTATTTTTTGACGTGTGGCGGTCAAAAGGTTAAAGTAACTATTGTATTGAGCTCGGGTGGCGTCCAATCTTATCGAACGAACTAAGGAGCGAGAGATCTGGGAACTATAGGCAGACGTTGCCTGAGGCAGCAGCGCGGTGCGGGAGGGGTGTAGTGACGTGATGCGAGAGCTCAGTGATTCTTCAACTTGTGACAACTATCACCGCACCGCGCAGCTACCTCAGGCAACGCCTCATTAAGCGGTCGGCCTATAGTACCATAAGCATTGCTATTGGATTCAGCGCGTAAGTCTTTAGCGGTGCTAATCGCAATTTTTTTATAAAGGTGCTAGCATACGAATGAAAAAGTCGTGTGAAATTGAGTCATTTCACAACAGCAGTCAATATTACAAATAAAATATTGTAATGCTTTTGGTGTGGTGCTGTTCCACAAACGATGGGACACATAACGTCGTGTCCTGCGTGTCCTGTCAGCTGCACGTTGCAGGAACTGATGGACGCTGGTGACGGCGCCAAACAAGTAGCCGAATTCTGGGCCGAGTTCATTTAGATTGCTATCGACACGCTAAGAAGAAGAATAATGCTTTTGGTGAAATCCTGCACAGCATGGCTATTCACAACCATCCGACAGGCTGTCGTATCGAAAATGACACATTTCGATAAACTGATTTCCCTTGCCCCCGACAGCAAACAGCTGTCGGAAGAATAGCGGTCATATATTTGATAAAAAAAAAAAAAAATGGTTATGGACTTGCGAACAGCGTTTAGGGTCTCCTACGATAACGTTGATTGATGTTCGACACGGTACGAAAGAGTATCGAGTGGTTCTGATTAGTTATGGTGATCAGTATTTTTGTAAGGAGTCTACAGTCTACACATTTATTCGGGTCGGTATGATTCAGCACAGGCGGCAAAAAGTACATTCTATTTTGCCGCCCAGCTGTACTGAATCATGACTTGCGGGATAATTGCGTAACACTGTCAATAGCAATGGTTTTAATTTTGACAGTTCAACAAAATTCATTGCGTTATTTACGTTGTTCAGCAGACAATTTTTTTTTCGAACATATGAAGCAATGTATTAGCAATATCCTTCAAAATGATTCAGATAAAGATTAGTAGTGTGTTACAATTAATAATAGTGTGTTCGCAATTAGGGTGCTGTACAAGTGTTCAGTAAGTACCAGGAGGCCTACCATGATCTATTTAAAAACGATTCAAAAGCAAGACATTTCAGTTTAGGTTCTTAAACTGCATCGCTCACAGTCGTACCATGACGTCCAATACGCTCAGCGGCATTTGGATCGTTGAAAGTGAATGAGCGTTAAGATCTCGTGGTAGGTATCCTGGTGTCACTCGCAAGAGCAAACATCCATAGTGGATTGGTCTTCTGAGTGTCAGAAAAGGTTGAGAGAGACACGGAAAATGCCAATCTGAGTTGTAGGTACGTATAAATTGGATTTAACCTCTTAGAACGTGTCCAGCCAGTCTGAGGTAAAGGATACCAAGTGTTTTCAGAGATTAGAAGGCCAATTCCTGTTTTTTTTTTCAATTAATTAAAAACGTTTACAAGTCTTTTAGCAATCTCATCTCAGCGACAACCTATGTCAAAAATGCAAGGGAAGGCTTTTTTTTTGTTTATTGAGATTGGTGTAAGAACGTTCTTAAAAATACGAGAATTGCCCTTCAATAGTAAGACATTCTCGAGGCATGCCTCAAGTTGTTTGAATGCACCTTAAATCGTGCGTTGTTATGTAAAGAGGCCTTTAAAATAAATTATTCTATCAAAAATTATAATAATAAGGGATTATGTCATAAAATGCACCTGTTGTTTGAAATCTATTGTCACTTTTAATTATTATAATAATTAAAAATATTTAAATGTAAGAAGTTATTTGAATCTTGTTAAAGTATATTTTTTATTAATAAAAAAAACCAAACAAACTATTGTAAAATCTTTTATTTTTGTATCAAGCTACTACAATCTGTCAAATTTCTTTAATAGATTTTCAACTTCAACACTAAAGCATAAGGTTCAACGTTGATTGGGAAAATTTGACAGTTTCGGGTAGCTTGATCGCGCTTGTATCCCCGAAGGTAGACAGTAGTGTATATTACACCCACATATCGTCAGTTATGTTTAAGTCCCATGTAATAGGGTGCGAGTCTATCGCTATCAACCGAGCACGAATCCAGACTCCAGGCTGCTGCTGAGAAAACCCAAATATCAGAGTTTGAACGACTTTAGTTGCACCAAGTCTTCTTGCTGAAAAATAAGGTATTGTCCTATGAATAATAAAAGTCAAGAAAAATTTAAATCCTATGTGATAGAAGTTTATGTAAAGACTACAGGAAAAATAAAACTATGTCTCTAAATAGCACACTTTCAGAAATCATCAACAAAACTTACATTAGTTCCGCTATCGGCCAATAGATGGCGCTGACCTAAAACTGCAATATTCTACACCGCAGCGCGCAATGTTAAAATTCTCTGACGATCGAAAATTCAAAAATATATTATTATGGTGGTACGGAACCCTCTTTTGTACTGGAACCCCAGTTACCTGGGAACTTTCTGTTACGGATATATTGAAGGCCAAAAATAAAAGTCCTTTACCAGAAATTATTTGTGTGAAATGTTACTTAGCTTGATGTACAGACTGCGTCGTTGACGGCTATGTGATGGCTCTTTATACACCCTGTATATGCATATGACGTTAACTCACAGTTTCAGCTCAACAGCACAGGTGTCGTGTCTGCATGATGCACCCTCCACGCATGCGCCCTGAGCGCCTCCCGGTTGCTGTACTGCCGGTGACAGATGTCACACGCGTGCTGTTTGGGCGCGTCGTGCGAGCACGTCAGGTGCACGGACAGGGTGGACGTGCTGATGAACCGTTGCGGGCATTGGGGGCACTCGTATCTGAAAGAAAAATAACAAAAACTAAATAATAATAATAATAAATCATTTATTTCGGACTCTCACACATCCAAATTATTGTGAGTAGCACAAAGATACTTAGGGCGCATTCTACCAAAACTTTTATACCGAGAATAAGTCTTATACTGAGAATAATTATTGAATTTTTGACAGTTAGTCCATACTAGAACTGTCAGTCGTCAATTTTATTCCAAGAATAAAAGTTATCTGACTTTGGTAAAATCAGTCCTTATAAACTTAATAATAAAAGTGAAGAAATGTAACTGCAGCTCAAAAATGGCACCACGTAAATGTTTACCGCGGTGGGCGTTGCCGAAAAGGGTACCGCGCACCAGAACCAATCACGGCGCTTGCCGGAATACAACACTTTACGCGAGCGCAGCTCATTGGCTTATTTACATGTGTTCTTTCGTTCGAATACTCGAGGTATTTTGTCAATGTAGCGAAGTTTGGAGCCGAATTTCTCGTTGATTTTTTTCATAGTTACGCTTCCTGACTTTTTATTATTCGTAGTTATAAACTAAATTAGTAACATACAGATAAAAAAAAATATTACATTGTTTACTTGACTGCAAGCAGTCGTATTTAGCGCTCTTTCAGTCTTTGGTGTTCCATTTTTTGCCTCGAAAATTGAATTATTTTCACTTTTTTATGGTTTTTTTTAGTGGGGTTGTTTTGTAATGAAACGTAAACGTATTCACTCACTTGTAAGATGACGAGTCTCGGTGTCTCTTAGCTTTCTTGAAGTGCAGTCTTAAACTTTCCTGAAAAAAATGATATCAACTTCTGTAAGTACGTTAACACTTAATATATTATATACTAGACATACATACATTAATTAAGTAAAATCTTTTATTTTTGTATCAAGCTACTACAATCTGTCAAATTTCTTTAATAGATTTTCAATTTTATCGCTAAAGCTTAAGGTTCAAAGTTGATTGGGAAATTTTGACAGTTTCAGGTAGCTAGATGTGCTGGCGTCTGTACCTAAATATGAAACGGCTTACCGCAGATTTGAACTTAACATCACATTCAACACAGTAGTAGTCCTTCCTCTCGTGTACCGCCAGCACGTGCTTGTGCAGCAGCGACGGGTAGATGAAGTGCTTGTCGCACTGAGAGCACTGGAAGCGCTTTGATTTGTCGTGGCGCCTGTAACCAATAATTATCACAGTAATATTATAAAAGCGAAAGTTTGTGGTGTGTGTGTGCGTGCGTGTGTGTGTGTGTGTGTGTCTTTATGTTTGTTACTTCTTCACGCTCAAACGGCTGGACCAATTTTTATAAAACTTAGTATGGAGGTAGCTGTCACCCTGGATTAACATATAGGCTACTTTTAATCCCGATATTCCCACGGGTTAGTTCTAAAATAATATGGGGCTCGTGGCTACACGAGATAATTATCCTAAATTAGTTGGAACTGTGACCAACCACGCGCAAGCCGAATTGGTCATAGTAACTAAGCTAGGGCACGCCGACCAAATAGGTTAGGTAAGAACTGGGACCAACCGCGCGCGAACCGAGCGAGCGAAGCGAGCGGTGCCACAGCAGCGCCCGACGAGCACTACATCCATGTTAGTCGCAGTCAATGGCTACTTAGTATTTTAGGACCCCTTAATTCGAATTGTTTGAGGTTCACAGAAAGACATTATGTTAAAGTGTACAATAATATTTTTAGGAAAGCAAAATAGGAATTATTTGAGTTACAATTACTTAAATACATTTTAAATTAGTCGATTGAGTCGATTGATACTTACGTTGTGTGCACTCTGAGCGACTCGATCGTGTTGAACAGTTTCCCACATCGATGGCACGCGTGTCGTGCATTAATTGCGTGCGTTTTCACGTGGCGTTGTATTATTGTCCGCTTGCTGCAACATAAACGATATTTATTTCCGTAAATTGGTTAATCCGAGGCCAGAAAGAGATGGCGAGATGCCGTGGACGCGTAAAGCGAGGGCTGGTTTGCGGAGAGTTCCTGGAAGGATTTGGAGACCTTTGCCCATCAGTGGGACACTATTGGAAGACGTCGTGGGTAGAAGCTAATTATTTTAGATACTGTTACAAGCTTAGGGTTCGTGACAATTAAAAACTGCCGATATAAATTACCAAAAATGACACTTTAATTAAACAACACTAATAACAACTCAAACACACTAATTATAAAACACAATTGCTCTACTGATCGCTCAAAGTCGTATTTGAAGATCGCTTCTGATGTATTCGCTTGTATGGCTTATCCAATAATACTGGGTGCTAACTCTCGAATCATCATCTGCCTAGCCTTTTCCCAAATATTTTGTGCTAACTCTCGAATACAGGATGAAATTGAATACATGCGACAAAACGAAATGGGAGATTGTACTCATCAAAAAAAAAAACAGCTGTTCCCTACATTTATGTTCGCATAACTCGTCAAAATGTAGGGAACAGCTGTTTTTTTTTTTTCGCGATTTCAGGTTTGGTCCCATAGTAAAAGTTGTTCATAATGATGAGTACAATCTCCCATTTCGATTTGTCGCATGTATTCAATTTCATCCTGTATAATTCCAATAGATCGACATTGGTCAAACGTCAGTTGGTCGAGTTAAACGTCAGGGATTGGCTAGACTCAGTGAGTCCAGCCAATCCCAGACGTTTGACTGACAATTCCAATGTCGATCTATCGGAATTAAATTCGAGAGTAAGCACCCTGTCCCGGGTCGCGGTCCATGCCGGCCTTTTATAGGGCTTCAGATAGTTCCAGAACCTTCTACTGTAGAAACATCTAGAATGTTCCAGAGATGCCGATAGTTCTAGAAAGTTCTAGCACCGAAATTTCTAGAAAGATCTTGACTTTACTAGTTCTGCTACTCGATACTAGATGGCGCTAGTTGTAACTAATGTCATCATGTACCAGGCATCAATAAGGGTTTTTGAAAAATTACGTTTACTAGATGGCAGCACTGAGACGTCAGGTCCGGGCACCTGTCAAAGCGCCTATATTTTCATCAGTCGTGACTGAATGATGAACGAACGAATGAAACGAATGATGATCGACATCATATAGTTTATATTGGAAGACCTCTTGTCAAAGTGGCGCCAACTGGTGTCGTGAATTTTCATGAAAACCCTTATTGATTGTGGCGCGCAACGATACTCACTTTGTACTAAAGTGGCACTTGTCACAAGTGTAAGTCGTGGCTCCTTGCGTGTGGTTGATCGCGTGATGTTCTAATAAATGCTGTCGCGACAGACGGACATGGCCGCATAGCTTGCATTTATATCTGAAAGATTACAACTTATTTACGCACACCAGGGTAAATGAAAGCGCGAACATACAGAACATCCATGCTATCCATACTAATATTATAAATGCGAAAGTGTGTCTGTCTGTCTGTTATTTCTTTACGCTTAAACCGCTGAACCGATTTAGATGAAATTTGGTATAAAACTTCCCTATGTAACCCTTTAAAAAAATGGACATAGGATAGTTTTTATTCCGATATTCCTACGGGATTGACACTTATGCGGGGAAACCGCGGGGCGCTGCTAGTAAGTTATAGGTCGCGTAAACCTAATCCGTCATCGCGATCGAACGAAATATGTTAAAGAAAGTGACTGTTTACACGTAATCTTTGGACGTCATCGGATGATGTCGGTTGAACCGTTGAAGTAGTGTACGCACTCACATTCTTTTAGGTACACAATATGTTTGGCACGATCGGCCGAGTTTCTTCGACGATTTCGGCCGAAGACGTACGAGCGAATCACGGCCGATGACGGGTAAGGTGTACGCATTGCGTTACGTGTCTACGAGCCGTAAAGGTACAAGTTCGTAGCCGACTGCAGATGACGGCTGATAGAGAAGTATCAAACAAGAAGACATCGAAGGATAATAATGACTTAAGTACCTCGTTGTATGTGATTTGATGTGTCCTCTTAAAGATACCGGGCTGGGGCAGTATTGTGTGCACATGTCACATTCATAAGTGCCGTGCTCCTGAAATTGGACAAGATAATATTTTATAACCAAATTAAAATAATATGATATTTTGTGAGGGCGTATCCATACGCCCCAATGCTGAAGCTAATCTATTATCTATATCTAGTATTCTGCGAAAGGCTCGTTAAATCGTCGGTGAAATCGTGAAAAAATAGATGTATACCTGGCCGGGGGAGCTTGACGAAATGCGCAAGCACTCCAGCACCCTGGCTAAAGGTAGCAGCAGGACACCGTGTGGTTTTAGTCAGTAAGAGTCTGACAGACCCCTCCACTCACCCCAGGGTGGAGGACATCCATGAGGATTTCCACACGATAAAAAAAAAAAAAAGGTACACACATTTTTTTAAGATTTAAAGAAACCTTGTACGTTCTACGTGAGCAAAGCCGGTACCACAACTAGTATTATCAAAAACACTCACCCGAGTATGTTTCACCATATGAGCGGTCAGCACCTCTTCGAAATTGAACCCTTTCACGCACTTCTCACATTTGTAAGGAGACCTTACGTAAGACTCCGCCTTCGCTCTCTCTGCCAGCTCTGCTAATACCTATAACAAGTAAAATCAGCCTATATTGTTCCCACTGCTGGGACACAGGCCTCAGAGGCCTGTGTTTCAGCTGCATTTGGTTAGTCTGGAAGCTAACTCCAAAGGAAAGGCAGGCAAATGATGATCACGTTATGCCTGTGAAGCTTCACTAACTAATTAAAAAATATGTTGTACAGCGGCATCTACATCGCCACATGCGAACTACTCATCATACTGACGTGACGCAAAATCCTACATCGCGCAAGCAGAGTTTACCCCGCGACTAGCATATTTACAACGTCCCAACATCAATGGTCGCTATCGGAGGATCCTCCCTTTTCTATGGAGGCTGAGTGAACTCTGCACCCTGTTCCTCATACCTCTATTGCTGCAATGTTTCCTCACCTGCTTCTTAGTAAGTTTAATGACAACATATTCATCAGTCTCCTGCACCATTCTAGAAGAGAAGCCTTCTTTTACATCTTTCTTCTTTTTCTTACTTCTCACTTTAGGACAGAAGACTTCTTTGAGCTCTTCTTTGATGTCCGGTTCTTCTTTGATTTCTATCTCTAGTGTTGCCTGAAAATATTTGCAAGGAATTAGTCAAGAGGTTTGTATTTAAAAAAAATTTTGTTGACCTTATGTCTGTTGCTATGCGTTCGGAATTATACGTATGGGTTTTTGGCCTCCCTTGGGCAGGCCTTGTCTTTTTTTCGAACTTTTCTTGTTTTATGAAAGTTTAATGAGTACTGAATAATAAAGATTAAAAGTAAATTTTTTTGGTCAATATTTTAAAACTATACTGCGACTTTTAATTAGCTGCAGTAAAATGACACTTCTTAATAACTCATTTCGGACTGCGTTTAGAGATATGCATGTCAAATTAGTTTCGTTTGTTACACTATTCTGTATTAGAAAAACAAGATTTGGTTGATGGCCACGAAAATACAAAAAGACGCCAATTTCAGTCATTTAAGTAACACATAAGCTGTCATTTTATTGCAGCTAATAAAAAGTGAGACTATAGATGGCGCCGGCATTTCCTAGGTGACTGTTCCCTGAGAAGAATTAACGAAACAAATGGATATGAATTTTATGTAGTTACCTTATAACTATCAGATTCCCTTCTCTTATTCTTACAATCACCCTGCAGCATCACTAGAGGTATTTCATCATTATCGTCTTCTACCGCATCATCTAGGAGCATCAATTCTTCTTTTTCATCTCCGTTTAAATCTGCCATGTTTGTTGGGCCTAAATAATGAACCTCAAGGCTACATCTTTTTAAATCGTACATGGAGGTTTGTTGAAGGAAGAGGCTGGATTTTGTGTCCTGAAAGAAAGATAAGTAAAATGCTTTATTAATGAAAGCTGGTGGCTTGTGGCTTAATGATATCAGCGGCAGGTTGCTTGAAGGTTGAAAATACTGATTGAGACACAATAGAAGCTTTATTATTGTTATGTCTGGGGTCGTTTAGTGTCCCGCAAAGTGCTAAGCTAACTTTGCCTTACAAAAAAAATCAACTGTTCCCTACATTTCGACGAGTGATACAAACAAATGAAGGGAACAGCTGTTTTTTTTTCGCTATTTCAGGTTTGGTCCCATAGTAAAAGTTGTTCATAATCATGAGTACAATGACTTCTTAATATAGGTTGTTGGTGTTTTTCCAATAACCCTGTATAATAGAAATTGTTTTTTTTTAGAGCTCTTCTGGTCAGTTTTCATTAGTTAACCCTTCGTATGCCGGAACATAGATCTACGCGAAACACAATGGCTTTTTAATTGTGTCTGTAATAACGGCATTCAATCGGTTAAAGCTGTGTATAATGTTCCCACTGCTGGGAGTAGTCACCTAATTGCCAGTCTTGAGATAGCTTGGTGATCAATGCTATCTCTGTATGAGGAGAGGCCTTGCCCTGCAGTGGGACTATAATAGGCTGGTACTATGTATAAGTATGGTTGTCTATGGTGTACTATTATACATTCATAATCAGCCTATAATGTTCCCACTGCTGGGCCACAGGCCTCCTCTCTGAGAGAGGGAGTGGGCTGTAATCCACCACGAAGACCCAGTGCGGGTAGGTAGATGTCACACACCTTCGAATTTTTGGTTCTAGGACATGCCGATTTCCTCACTATGTTTTCCTTTACCGTTTAATGGTGATGAAATAAATTACTTACTAAAGTGCCTGTCTGGGTTCGAACCCACAACCTACCTACTATAGTACTATAGTGTTGAAAAAAATGAAAACAGCCAATACATACCCCTTCCACAGTCTGATTCAACATTTCATTAGCTTTCAGACATTGTTGTGAAAACTTTATACATTTCTTTAACGTCCATCTACACAGTAAACAAAGATTCATGTTGTTATCGTTTCTGGTGACCTGAAAAATAGATTTTCAGAATTAAATGACTGTGTGCGTGTTTGAAAGGGGGTATGAGTGCTGGTGTAATTACAGGCACATGAAAAGCGCATTAGTAACATCTCGCTTATCTACGTCGAAGGGTCGGCGTAAGGGTCGGTAGTAAGGCCTAGTACATCTTACAATAGTTACGTTTTAAGTCCCATAAAATACGGGGGCGAACCTATTGCTCTGATCATAAGGGGAACTAAAGTTAAGATAGAAGCTTATAAGTAAGTCATAAACAAAACATATTAACACAAGTTTGAACAAACGCTAAGATTACTACAACAATAATTAAATAATATTACCTTTTCGGTAAGATTTTTATAAGCGTTTATTTCCTTAATGGTCATTGGATATACTTTTTCCGCTGCCTGAAGGCAGGCCCGACACGTATTCTTCATATTATTTAGACTAAAGCTCTTGTTTTCAGTCATTTTTAATTAATAATTTATTAAAATACAATCAAAACAAAGCGTCGAAAACTCGAAGTCGAAATACGTTTTGTTAGTGATGTTCTTTGCTTTGTTTATTTATAGTTTGACAGAAGAGTTCGGTTTTTGCTAGAGAAATAATGTTAGTCGATTTTCTATTTCAAGAACATTGCCATAATTAATCTCAGGTATTGCAAAATATTCACAACATTATTGTAATTAGAAACAAACCGGCGCGGCGTAGCCCACCCACAAACAATGACATTTTAGAGACCTCACGCTACACTAGCGCCTTTAGCGGCGAATTCATACGCGATAGCCCATAATAGTGTAATTTGTATGTTTGATTGGCTCTCACTTCACCAAAATCCTCAGATTGAGAATGGATGTTCTGTAGACATGTAAACATGTTAAGACACTAATTAATACGTATTTCTGCTGCCAAGCAGCTTTACTGAGTTCCGGTTTGAAGGATGGGGGTGCAGATTTAGTTTCAGCAATGACGAAATACTAGTAATTGAATTACAGGCACACGAGTTATTCTTCCTCTTGTTTGAAAGTTATAATGGTACTTTTCAAGTGAAAACTCAACGAGCAACACTGGTCATGTTTTCTAAGATCTCAGGCAGAGCCTGACTTTTCGTCAGTAGGTATCGTAAACGTTCGGACTTCGGGGTCGCGGGCGCTCAGAGTGGGAATTGTCCGCCCACAGACTGCCCTCAGTGAGTGAGAGTGGTCACGTGCGGCCTGGCAGTCTTGAACGAGAATACAGTGTCCTCAGGGATGTGCCCTAAAAGGCGTTGCACAGAGGGTGTTTCGGATCGGTCTTTAGACAGGCAAAGGTGCCCCCTTCCATATTCAAGGCCCTAATTGACTATGACCACTCAATGATTCCTTCCTTCGAGACGACGTCAATTCCGCATTAATCACGCTAATCTCGCATTAATTTCGCGCAGTTTCGTTCATTCTACGGCCCCTGATGGTGACCACCGGGGTGGTTTTATTGAGGCAAAAATCCCATACTCCCCGGTCTGATTCCCAAAGCCCTGGAGCTTATAGCTATCCATTAAATTCTAAAATCTTACTAAGAAATAACTACATAATTATTTATTACAACTTTATTATAAAAAAAAAAACAAATTCGGATTTCTTCCATAAAAAATAGTTTATGGGAGAACACATCGGCCAATAAATTAGGTACACACGGAACACATCAATCTATACATAACCAATATAAGCTGACTTCTGATTATACGAAAAACCTATACAATGCGAGGCCAACTCAAACTGGAAATGCATAGCTTGACGTGTGTACACATCATTATACATTTTTATTTTGACATTCAATACTATTTACACAGTAATTACAACCTAAACTTACCTATATGATACAAAGCAAAACATTCATACTTGTATATTTAATAATTATTAATGATATTCAATCGTCAATTACCTCACTAGGTAAGTACTACTT
The DNA here is from genome assembly GCA_963669345.1 of Gortyna flavago. Taxonomy (NCBI): domain Eukaryota; kingdom Metazoa; phylum Arthropoda; class Insecta; order Lepidoptera; family Noctuidae; genus Gortyna; species Gortyna flavago. The sequence continues at coordinate 6,264,777 of OY770154.1, forward strand.
CTGTATTTGATAGCTGTAAGCCACTCAAACACAATATATCTAACTAGCCTGTACTGTCCCGCTGCAGGGCAAAGGCCTCCCTTTTCCTTTTCCACTCAATTCTGTTTTTTGCGAGTGTCGGCCAGTCCCTGCGGTAGGAGTCAAGCTCGTCCCGCCATCTCGTCAAACACAATAAAATAAATAAATTCCTAAATAAATAAAATTATCATTCATGAGCATTATTTTTAATAAACCCCGCACCCGCACGCCCGCGTGCGCGTGCGGCCGCGCGCGTTTAAGCCCGCGACTTCTTGCGCATGAATTGTTCCCCCAACCTACCCTGTCGCATCGCATCCGCGCTATCACTTCGTTTTCAATTAGAGTTCATTCCGATTTTTTTTTGTCGAGAATTGGGCTCATCATCGTCTGCCTAGGCTTTTCCCAACTATGTTGGGTTGGTCATGTATTTTAAATTTAAATGCAATGTTGGTGATTATTTTATTTTCTGTTACTTACTTACTGAATTGTTGACATAAATTATTTATTATTGATATTGTTCCATTTTAAATTTGTAATGAATTTTAAATAGGTATGTACGTTTGATATCATTATTTTATTGATTTATTCCCGTCTGATCCCCTGAGTCCCCCCCCCCTCCACCCCCTATTGATCCCCTGCTAGTTCTTCTTCTGTTTTAATCTCTATCTTCTCCACTTTATCTAGGTTATATTTTTTGACAGGTAAGTACAGTCAAGAGAAATTAAACGTTGTATCATCTCATCACTGTAATATTTTCAACACAAAGTATTTTGTTATGAAATAAATAACTTATTTATGACCTAAGGAATGACATTATTGATAATTAGGATATATTATTAGGAAACTATTTCGACCTCGTAAGTGCATTAGTTTTTCTAACAAAAACTCCAAGTAAATTGAACCTACGTACAGTACGGCCGATGAGAGAATGCGTTCTTGAAATCTGCCAGTTTCATACAAACGAATACGTTTTGCGAATTTGATGTTTGTTAGCTGGCAGGTATCAGGAACGTAGGGATCACATAGACAAATAGACTTTGTCACTTTATAATGTGCAAGTTTTTGTCACTTTATAATGTGCAAGCATTCACATTAAATTCAACTATTTTCTTTGGATATAATCATGGATGTAAAATATTAGTTTTTTTTTTTTTTGGTTGTTGTAATTCTAAAAATCACTACGTTTTCTCATATCACATCTGACATTGGCAGAATTGTCGACATCGGCACCATTGCCATAAAGAAAAATAGAATAACCTTAGGGTGGTGAAGCATTTACGAGGTCGACTGTACACTTTTGAAAGGCAGATCACATAGACTTAGTCATAGACTAACACGCTGTAATTTTTTTAGATTTTTAAGCGCACAACAGACCATGTGGTTTCAGTTTCAGATATCTGAGCAGGAATGCTAGACGCTGGGTTTCCAGCTCAATCTTATGATCTAAAATTCTTAGTGTAATTGGATAAATTATTGTGGAATACAACGGATTCTTAACAAATTCCACCAACAGTGATTTGGCTCCGTTTTCGCATACAGTTGCGCGGCCGCACCGCTACTGTCGTTGTCGACCAGGCGACCTGGTAAAATTATCTTACGTAATAAATGAACAGCCCCGTTCATTTATTATGTAAGATAATTTTGACCATTTTCTGACCCGCTCCTCCCCCTACGTAAGAAAAAATAAGACTTGGATGAACCCCCTCCGCCCCTTTCAATCTTACGTAAGGTCAATATGATCTACTAAAAACTACAAAACTAAATGTAGGTGCCAAAAAAAATTAAAACTTTAATTTTTGCTTTCTTTTGTGATCTTACGTAAAAACAATCTAGACCCCTTCCACCCCCATGTTGGAAATAATAAGATTTGTTTGGACTCCCTGAACCCCCCCCCCCTTTTTTTTTTTTTAAGGATGGGAAATCAACCAATGACTCCTCCCGCTCTGGGTGGAGCGGAAGGGAGTGTCAGACTCTTACTGACTAAAACCCATCCGTGTTCCTTCCTTAGCCCTTTATGTTCCGGGGTAGCGGTAACCCTTTCGGACAATCCCGCTGCCCCGGCAGGCTTCGGCCCTAACGGGCCCCCCCTCAAATCTCAATTTATGTTTTACCACTTTAGACTAAAATTGAAAGTCACTAAGGTTGGAACTGTCTCAATGATTCCGTCTAGCTTTTTCCCAACTATGTTGGGGTCGGCTTCCAGTCTAACTGGATGCAGCTGAATACCAGTATTTTAAATCAGCGGCTGCCTATCTAACCTTCACAACCCATACCCCTTGATAATACTTTTTGTCTCCCTGCAGGCTCGTTTATTCAAAGTAGTATAATTATAATTAATAAAAAAAAAAACTAACTAATATGATATCTATATCTATGGATTTTTATACGATCAAAATTAAATGTACCATATCTCTGGCGAAATAAATTATTTATGATTTATGAATGAGCAATATGATATGAGTCTTGCACTTCTGGATTTTCCATTTTTTTAAAATTATTATTTAATTATAACAAATCATCAACAATTTAAATAAATAATCACCTTCATCATTTGCCTCCATATCTTGCCCTAGTCTCATGTTACTAACGTATACGTTACTGTTGTTAAACGTTTTTCTTTTTTTCTTTCTTTATTTGGTCGACCCCAAATAAAGAAAGAAAAAAAGAAAAACGTTTTATTCTTCCATCAAACTGTACTATTTGTAATGAACAAAAAAATTCTATATAAGAAGTTGCACTGATAAATACAGGGTCGCGTTAAATTAGCTAGCGAAACTCTGCAGATGTGATGGATACCTATCGATATCTAAACACGATAAAATAAAAACATAAAATGATTTGATGTTTTATTTTGTGTGTCAAAGACCGCTGGTAGTTTTCTTACTGGAAGTTTGAGTTGAGAAAATTTTGTTTTATTGTGCTTAGAAATTTTACACAAGAATAAGGACAGTTTTTTTTTAATAATTATATCAAGTGACTACACTAACTGCGCTCAATGACCCCAAAAAAAATCAAACTAATTATTTTTTCGTTTTATCATGTTTAGATATCGATACCTATCATGTTTGCGGAGTTTCTCTAGTTAATTTTATTTGACCGTGTATAGTGCAGACGCCTGCACATCAAGCTACAACAATCTGTCAAATTTGTTTAATAGATTTTCAGATTTATCGCTTAAGCATAAGGTTCAAAATTGATTGGATTTTTTTAGTTTCGGTTACACTTGGCTACTACAAATAAAGCGCTTCGTTTGATGACAGAACTGTACCAAAAAAATGCAAAATCCTCAAAGAAAATTTTCAAAAAGGAATTTGACTATAAATTCATTATTCACAAGTGGTGAAGCAGGTCAGAAGGTACTCAAGCTGCAATATCTGGGGATGTTGACCACTAAACAAAAACCATCAAATCAATTTCTTTTTCGTTTTATAATGTTACTGTATGTACACCCATCACTTCTGCAGAGTTTCGTTAGCAAATTTAATTTGACCCTGTTTATAGTAAAAAACACAACAGTCAAATAACTTATTTCACTTACTTAGTGGAAATAAATGGACAAATATGACTTGCACAGTTAAACAGCCGTTTGAACGCAGTGTCACATGCCTCACAACGTTTCTTCACAAGCGGTGCGTGCTGGGCTGCAAAATGTTTACTCAATGCTCTTTTTTCAAAACTCTTTTGGCATACTCGACACTCAACTTCAACACCGGAACGCACTGGATACTTTTTCCGCACATCGATAACTTCACGTTTGATATTCGTAGGCTCAACAGTGTCATCCTTTCAAAAAATAAAATAAAAAAAGCAATTAAATTTTAATTTCAGACAATGTTACATAAAGAATAAAATAAAATACTCTTTGTTACGTACACCTTAAAAATTACAGATGTAAATGTAGAAATTTTACAAAGGTTGACACAATGGGCGGTCTTATCGCTAAGAGCAATCTTATAAAGACAACCTTTGGAGGGATTAAAAAGGGGAAGGAGAGAATACTGGATTTAGTCTGTGGTGTACCGTTTACATGATACAATAAATATATACATACATACCTACTTTCTTATATATTATATACCGGTTCTTTTTTTTTACAATCTCGAAATTTTTAGAGGGTTCTACCCATGAATATAAAAAAAAATCTGCTGTTTCATATAAACGTTCAATACCTATTGGACCAAAATGTATGAAACAGCAGATTTTTTTTACGTGATTTCAGAGTTGTTCCCTTAGTGAAAGTTGTTCATATTCATGGGTAGAACAGCCTGTAAAAATTTCGAGAGGGTAAAAGAAACATCCGGTATAATTATTATTACGTGTACCTATAATAATCATCATGAAACAGGAGCAAAGAAAATATAATGATGATGTGTACGGTTGGTCCCGGCTATCATTAGTGGATCTTTGACAGTCGTTACTTGGTCGTTACAGCTCGTCAGTGGCCCGAAAGTCTGACAACCAGTCTTACCAAGGCGTATCGTATTACATAGTAACTGGGTTGTACAGGACAGATAGGTAGTCGCTCCATGTAAAATACTGGTATTCAGCAGCATCTGGTTAGACTGTTAGCCAACCCCAACATAGTTGGGAAAAGGCTAGGCAGATGATGATGATAATAATTATAACATTAATTAACAGATCATAATTACCTTTACTTTCTGTATTAAAATCTGATTGCTTCCAACTTTCTTTATTTCAACTAAGGTGTCTGTGTTTCCAACTTTTTCGACCCATACAGCGTTGACATTTTGAGTGTCAGCGTAGGGTGCGAGGCCAATGCGGTTGAAATGACATTGTCTTATGTGATACTTGAGTCTGCAATTGTATTGGAATGACTCTCTGCAAGCGACGCATATATGTTTGCGTTCCGCATCTAAGACAACCTTCTTAGTTTTTCTGAAAAACAAATGAAATATCTAACGTAATATCATGCTTTGTTTTTCCTGAAGGCAGAGGCAGTGTTGGTTGGGCAGAAGTGTGCTTGTAGTAGGTACACCCACATTTCATCATGTATTACGGGGTCATGTAATTTACAATTATCATCATCATCTGCCTAGCCTTTTCCCAACTATGTTGGGGTCAGCTTTCAGTCTAACCAGATGCAGGTGAATGCTGGAGTATTTTACATGGAGCGGCTGCCTATCTGACCTCCACAACCCAGTTACTGGGTAATACGATACCCCTTGTCTTGTCTTGGTCATGTAATTTACAATATTTGTATATATGCGAGTATCTATAGCGAGTATCTATCACATAATTAATTTACCTTTTATTGCTTTATTTTTAATAATTCTTTTTACCTATTGCGGTATAGTCATCACATGTAATTATGAAAATATTGTAAAACATTTTTAAAAGGGTAACAGTAGAAAGTTTTGCCCATTCTTCCTTTTGTAAGGGGCGACTTGAATCAATATTATTTTTTTGGAAATTTTGTATTTTTATGTGCCATGCAATGATATTTTAAACACTTATAATATCATTGCCTATTTGAAAAAAATTATTTGACTTTGACTTTGATGGGCCTATGGGGTATAAATCGAGACTCCATCTCCTAAAAACAGAAAAACCCAATAACGCTTTGCCCAACCCAGGAATCGAACCCAAGTCCTCATACTAAGCGGTAGCGCTTGCAACCACTAGACCAATGAAGCAGCCCAGTAGTTGGAACAAGATTCAAACATGTTTGAAATTATTTGTAAAAATGTTATTATACACTGTAGCTCTGTTTGCATCTTTCAGCAAGTTTAAAATATAAGTAAGTAAGTATGATGAGGTTTTTGTATAATAAGATATCAACAGTACCTATTAGAATAAACGAGTCCAATATTTTTAGTACAGTAAGGCAGTAATTTATCGTAGCTTTATCTGTTTTATTAATTTAAACGACGTCTTGAGAATATTACGTTCGTCATTCAACATTTAATTTTAAAAAGAGAATAAATACATTGTTTTTTTTTTTAATTTACTTATGTATGCAATAGGTACACGTATTCTTCTTTTTTCAAAGATATTCATAAAATAATGATTTTACCTTTTCAACGCTTTCATCTTTAATTATATCATTAGTCTTTATCGATGTGGCGATTTATAAACGTTTACTTTATCTGCTAACTCCATTTTAGTTACTAAACAAAATATAGTACTGGTATTGATGTTTGTAAATATTGTATCATAAACATATGGTCGCCATTTAGGGGAAAACAAATAAACAAAGCCGGAAAATGGGGAAATCTCTAGCACAGTAGCGGAGATCTCTAGTGTCGCTAGCTGTCAATTGTCAAAAAATACAAATCTGCGTTAGGCGATTCCTAAAATATATCGCCCGCGGAAATTCGTTTCTTTAGTTTTCTGCAGACAGACCGTTGTGTGATGATCTAAATTCAATCCATCAATTGCCGTAAGTTGCCGTTATAGTCTGTCACATGAAAGTCCCGCGGCAACTAAGTGGACCTAACTGTAACAACAATCCAACAACAAGACTGCGGCATTAAAAATTACTCTGTGCTCTGTGGCATAAATTGCATGCTTGTAGCGCTGATAAGCGCTGTGTCCATTTGCGTCTATTAAAAGCACAACAATAAAAGCCGCGTCTTCGAGACCTTTTTTGCAATTAGAAAATAAACCTATGGACTTCTACAAAAATCAGGCACTAAAGATGGACGACTACAAAAATCAGGCACTAAAGATGGCCGCCTTTCGTAGAGTTGTTTTTGTTTTTTGTCGCACCACACTGTTTTATACAACACGAGGGCATGATTTTCCTATTAATTGACACCAAAATACCTAGTTTCTAGACGTATTTCTCTCGAAAACAACAAAAATATTTTGAGCAATCAACCCTTTTGACAGCACATCACCACAAAACCATTCATAAAACTCGGCACTCAACATGACGACCGGTTACGCATAGACATGATTTTGACGTCACACAAAAGTGTTACCTTTAGTACTTATTTACATACTTAACATTTAAATGTCTCTCTTTTCATATGCAGCTCTTGATTAGTTGAAAAGGAACAGAACGCTTTTTGACATGTGTGTGTCGCATGTCGATATGATAGATATTTGTATAACTGTTATTTTCTATAGTAGAATATGCCATTTCCATGCTTTTACTTTCTCAATGTTTTTTTGTGAGGCGGACTCTAGCACGATTTGTAACCTCTAGATCTGTGCTGTCATTTGTGGTCATTGTCAATTTGTTTGTGATTTTCTCAGACTAAGGAATTTTGTACATAGACTAATAAATAATGATTTTGTAATGATTGTCAATGTCATTGTCAAAGTTAAAAAAAAGATTTCTTAAAAAATTACTTTCATTTGTTTCTTGACTTTCTTGTTAATTTAATTAATTATAGACATCGAACTATTAAATTATTCTTAGGTAATATGTCTCTATAATCGTTCACAAATGAGGAAAATGGGTAAACACAAAATGATCGCGAAAAGCTGCCCAAAATGCGAGCTTCAGGTCAGTAACAATTAAATTAAGCTTTTATTTTTTATTGATTTTATGTACAGACGTAATGATGGTAATCATATACTTGCAATTATGTTAAAATGTTGCTGTTATGGGTTAGGAGCCCGAAAGACTGACAACCAGATTTACAAAGGGGTATCATATTACCCAGTAAATGGGTTGTGGAGGAATCTGCTTTTTAATACAGAAGTTCAATACCAACTTGACCAAAATGTATGAAACAGCTGATTGTTTTTTCGTGATTTCAGAGTTGGTCCCATAGTGAAAGTTGTTCATATTCATCGGTAGAACATCCTGTAAAAATTTGGAGCGGGTAAAAAAAAATCACCTGTGTGTGCCGAAATAAAACATTTTTCTTTCTATTTTTTATGCTTTGTGTACATCATCCATGGTAAAACCTCATTTCACAAAACTCATCTCCATCCATCTGTTTCTTATAACAAAGAAATATTTTCAGGTAGCGGTCGCCTCAAAATCCTGTAAATGTGGGCATACTTTCTTTGCTGCTCGTCGTGGTGCGGACTGCTTGCCGGCTGTGGAGGATATTAAGAGACGGACAGGGAGGGTACGGAGGTCGCAGCCACAGTTTTACGATGCTCAGCATTATCAGAAGCAAATTAAGCGGAGGGTGAGTAGTTTTTGGTAATAGTAGTAGTTGGTATATTCTGTTACCCAGTAACTGGGTTGTGGAGGTCAGATAGTCAGTTGGTCCATGTAAAATACTGGTAGTCAGGCCGCATGCTAGAATGGAAGCCGATCTCATAGTTGGGAAAAGGCTAGGCAGATTGATTAATTAGAAATAGTAGAGCTTGTCCCCTTTGAAGTTGGTTGTTGGTTTAGAAAAAAGTTTCTGAAAGATTTAACTGAAAAACTAATCTTTAACCTTTTAACCGCTTACATCAGTTTAATCTGACAAATATTTTCGGGTCCATTTCGCCAGAGTCGTATAATTACGACAAAAAATACCACAGCTCGTTTAATCTGCTTTTTTATTTAGGTAGGTTGTTACGCTGTTTTCTATCAGGTGTTTTTTCCTTATTTTTTCTTCGGGCGCCTGGTGACACGACAACTGAAGGCCAATTCTCGTAATTTAAAACGTTCAAAATCTAGTCGCAGTCTCATCTCGGCGACAAACAAATGTCAAAAAGTTGTCAAAATGTAGGAAAATTTGAGGTATTTTTGACAGATTGAGACTGAGATCAGACTGTGAACGTTTTTTAAAATTACGAGAATTGCCCCTCTGATATGAAGTTGGGCCGTTAAAAGGTTAATCTAAAAGTTAAAAGACATTTAAGTAATAATTATAAATATATGTAGTAATAATTATAAGTATAGTCGCTAATCATTGCAGTAAATAAACCACTAGATTTCTGAAATTAAACATTAGACAAAATTTGCCCACCCAGATACGAATTTTTAACCATTTCTCAAAGTAGTCGTTTCTTAAGAATGATTCCCCACTTTTAGGAAACACAACTTATTTCTACATGACTGTTTCCTTGCTAAATAAGGAATTAAGTAGGTAAGTACTTGTAGAGTCCGACCGAATTTCGTTTTCTATTAAATATTTATTTTCGGCAACAGCTATTTTCGTTTTCGGGCGAAAAAAAATATTATCTTCGGCAGTGGCAGTGGCCGAAAAAAATAAGTGCCCATATCCTGGGAAAATGCAGAAAAAATAAAACCTTTTTTTCACATATAATACCAATTACAGTCAGAAAGTCACAGTCAGTTTTTTATTTGTTAAACTAAGGTGTAAAAAACGTGTCGTTGGTCCTGCATTGTCGTTTATTGACACCGACTTCCGAAATTAAAGTTATTTATCACTTTGTAGTTTTTTTTGTAAGTCGGTTGTTTTTTTTTGTAAAAGTTTTTATTTTTCTCTTTTTAGTGAGAGAGTTTGTGATTTATCTAAGTTACAATAGCCTAACGTCAACTGCTCATCACCTTTTACAAAATATTGCTTTTCCCAATGCTGGGACGTTAATTCACCATAAGCATTGTGACGAGCATAAATTGCTTAACAACCATATTAAAGTAATCGAATCTCAATCCGTAAAATATTTATCATTGAGTAGTTCCGATGGCCGTCTGTAGTCTTCATCATCAGCTCCACTTTCCGAAATTGTGATTTCCGAGAGCAAATGCTCAAGTTACTCTAAAAAATATCCAAATCGCTATAGGTTTGCCAATAAAATTTGAGGGTTTGCCTCGATTTCCCTGGGATCCTATCATCAGATCCTGACCTGATGATCATGGGACCACTTGGGAAGTATACCCTTTCAAACAAAAGAAAAAAAATCCAAATCGGTCCAGGCGTCATCGAGAAATCGGGGAAAATACAAAAAAAAAAAAAATTCCGACGAATTGGGAACCTCCTCCTTTATTTGAAGTCGGTTAAAAATAGGTTTTGCCGTTGCATGGGAAATAACTAAAATACAGATCCAAAGACACCAACTTCCGAAATTAAAGTTATTTTACACTTTGCAGTGTTTTTTTGGAAGTCACGTTTCCTTTTTTGTTAAAAAGTTTTTTAAATATCCATATTTTGTTAGTGTTACATTATCTTAAAACTATGTTAGTCACGAGGAGATCAAATAATGTAGTAAGTAGATAACATAAAATCGAAACAAATGATTGAATATTAATTAAAATTATATCTAAATAAATAATTGAAAATAAATTAAATTAAATTTTAGTTCGACCCTGAATTAATCATATGTCCTGGATGTCCGGATTGTTGGTTTGTTACTATTTGCTATATTCTGGACGTTTTTAACGTGAACGTCTTTTTTTTTACATCAGTCACAAAATAATTATAAATTCAACATTAATGATGCTTCTAATATTTTTGTAAAAATATAAGAAGGTAATTTAAAAGAGTTTCCATTTAGTTTCTTGCCCGTTCTTCTCCATAGGTACGTACTAAGCTTTGGAATGGGCAACTAGCTTCATGTTTTCTGACTGACCAAGTTCTTGACAATTCAAAAGTACCTGTAAATGGTTTAATTGAAATAAATGCTTTACAGTTTACAAGTAGCAAACGCCGGTAACCTCGGCCGAAACTACGGATTTCGGGCTTCAGGAGTAAACCCCAGGCCATGATTCATCAGCTACTCAACTTATCATGAAAAATGTAGATGAAGATTTCTAATAAACTTATTTTATTGCTGTTTGCAGTCACCAAAGAAGCGATCCTTGTCGCGATCAATGGACGAAGACAACAAGCCAAAGGACAAGAATGAAAGCGGTAAGTGCCGTAAGCGATTCTTACTACTGGGATTGCTATGGTCCACACGAACGAAAACTAATCTAGAACATTCTATACAAAATATTAATAGAAATACAGCAGCTCTTTGTGAAGGAGCTCGTCCAAGGAATTTGTATCACAATACATATTGCTGTGGTCCGTTTTGAAGGTGTTGGTTGCCGGTGAAGTTACAGGCTCAGGCATATCTCAGCTTTGTATAATTACTAGTTTCTGCCCGCGACTTCGTCCATGTGAAATTTCGGCCCCCGACCCACCGCATTGCACCCTGTCGTCCGCCAGCGCTATTACTTCGTTTTCTGATTATTTTTGCTCAGTTACTAAGGGTCGTAGCGTGATGTTCAATAGCCTATAACCAAACAAACTCTTCGGCTTTGTATTAGTATAGATTATATAGTCCTCTAAGACTATAAGGGTCAGTTCCACTGAGACTACAGCGACACTGCGACGCGACGCTGCAAATACCTACACAATATTTTTCGACTTCCTTTACCACACGATAAGGTATAATTTCAGTGAGAGTGCGTATACCTTCTTGTGTAGAAAATAAGTTGGATATTGTGTGGCTATCTTAAAAAGTGCGCGCAACATCGTTGTAACATCGCGTCTCGTCTCGGTATGACCCTAATGCAATTTCCAATACAAATGTAGAAATAATTGGACTTCATTGCACAATTTTACTTTTTACACCCACTTGCAGATAGTCGATCTATTTCTTTACTGCAAGCTATAGGTATAGCTTAATAAGCTTCACTGATTCCTCCGTCTCATGACGTGGTTATGAGCTAGTGAGAAATTAGGTAGTAGCGGAGCTGACTGTCCAGGGAGCATCAGACGTACTTTTAAGTAACGGCCACTCTTGGAGGCTATTAAAGTCGCGTATTCATTGAAAGTAAACAGGTTGATAAACAATTGCGCAACATCAAAATGATGCTTTACACAATGTTGCGCATCTTTCTTATAAAATGATTACGCTTCTGCAACACAAAAACATGTTGCTGAAACAATGTTGTAAAATTTTGTTTCCAGTTGCATATACAGTGTCCCATTAAAAATAGATGGACACATTTTAACACAGCGCTCAATACGTCTAACCAAACATATCCAAGCAAAAAAAAAACACTGATTAAAGTGATTTTATTTTGATCTAAAATAATAAATTGCCGGCACATTAGTGTGTTTTGGTTAGCTGATTATTTTTCTTGTAAGTTATCTAATGCATTTTTCTTATACAGGGTGGCAGGGACATCGACGCGCAAACGTTGTCAAAAGGTTACACCTGATGCCATAAATTAAATTACGAAAGTCATTCATCTCGGAAATGACCGGTTAAAAAAATTAACATTTTTGAGCGCGCAATGTATTGCAAACAACGCGATTAAAACGCTCCGCGGATGGCGAGCGCGCGCGCGCTGCCTAACCTACACACACTTACAAATCTGTGGCGCGGCCGCCCGCCCCGCAGCCGCCGCGACCGGACGAACGTGAACGTACCTACGAAATATCGCCTAACGACAACATTGATAGGTACCTACCACATAAAATCATGTTTAATTAGTCTTGGTAACCGATAAAAATAAGCTTATTCCCATAAAATAGCGATACCGATGAGGATTGATAACAAAAAAGATGCTTGATAAGAACTTAGCGATCCAGTATTGTTTAATTGATGAACTTACCTTAATCTCGCTCATTCCTAATGAGATAGGGGGTAGGTAGGGTTCGAAGTGGCCGCCACCAACCCGCTCGCAGATCTGAGCGCGGCGCAGTTTCAGCGTGGACACGGGACAAAAAAGTGGGATCCTGGACACACTCTTCACGCAGCGTCGCAAACACATTCACAATGCGATCTCTCATTTCTGCTGCGGTATCGCACTCGGTCATAAACACCTTATCCTTGACGTAACCCCAATGAAAAAAATCTAATGGAATCAAGTTCGGTGAGCGAGCTGACCATGGTTGTGGACCGAATCTTCCAATGCACCGGTCTCTAAAAGATACGGTGAGGCAGCTTCGGACAGGAAGGGTCACGTGTGGGGGAGCGCCGCGTGCGCCATCGTGTTGGAACCATGTCTCGCGGAACTGGAGCACAGGCACCTCCTCGATTATTTCCTTGAGAGTTGTTTTTAGGAACTCGTGAACACGTGATATCGTGGCCCGTTTAGTCGTTCAGGGAGAAAAATGGGTCCAATCACGCGGTCTTTATAAATACCGGCCCACACATTTACCGACCATCGGGTTTGGTGCCTGAAGAATTGTTCAGGTCTGGAAGGCATTTTGAACGTCACTCTCAAACACACACGACACACACACTGAGAGAAAGAAAATTACTTTTTATTTTAAAAACTACGCTAAGATCACAAATTCGCGACAAACAGCACGCCCGTTTGCGATCAACGAAATCTAGGAACTGGCAAAAATCCGATAAAATCGGCGAAATCAAAAGAAATGTACTTAGCTGATCTTTCTTTCAATTTGCCGCACTTGCTGCCGACAGTTAGTACTTGCATTTTTTCTGTGAATACAGTGCCTACACCGAACACAGATCAACAAAATGATAGAGTGTACAAACACATTTAGTTGTACCTAGGTACCTACTCACGAAATTAATTGCGAAAATGGATGTATTATTTTTTTATGAAACAGTAAATTACATTGTTGAATTGCATTCAAAACTAAAATTAATGTTGATAATAAAAAAAGTTTGAAAAATTACGTGACTATCAATACATTTCTACACGTTTTTTTTTTAAATCTTCTTTACTTAAATCGATGAAGCATTAGAAAAATAATTATCCCCATAATGAAACTAAAATAAAAGTAGTAAATGGGTCATTCATTTATGTAGATGATTAAAATGCCTCATGTGACGCGTCTGTTAGTGTTCTTATTTAAGAGGTGGCTTTTTGCTTAGCAGGAAATTTGTTATTAAAAATGCGTGTATGCTCCAAGACTGTTTTATTGCTACTACAAAAATGGGTTGATCGCGGGCGCTACAGTGTTACTAGTATGACTGAACATATCGCCCTCCAAAAACAACAGTTTTTACTAATTTGTTTAATGACAGTGTTATGACAGTTTCTTATCCTGATCAAACAAGCAAATGGAAGTACATCACAAAACAACTTACACTAATTGCTCAATGAGCTTAAAAAATTGTTATCATTATTTAGGTACCTAATCAATACTGTTACATTGCATTGTCTAAAGAAACATCTGCGTTTAACTTCCTACTAATAATTACACACCCATTAATAGGAAGATAGAGTAAAGTTTATGAATACATAACAATAACAGTACTGTAGTATAGGCATTTTACTTTACATTCTTATAGAAATTACCCGTCATTTTAGATTACCTCTTTTGAACAAACAATGGGTACTTATCAACAATCTTTTTAAAGTAATACTGACGACAAACTAAAATAGTAACACCTTAAACTAATATTCATTTAGATAATAACTAAGTGGACTGTATGTTATATTATAATATTAAACGTTTATCGTCTTATAGAAAGTAACTAGTAAAAATTAACATAAAGGCTAAAGACTTTGACGTTCAAAAGTGCCTTTTATGTGCCTATTTGAAATAAATGCTTTGACTTGACTTGACTTTGAAAAAGGATTAGGGTTCTATTTCATTGTTACAATACAAAGTTGATGATAACAATGATCATTATCTTTTACTTAAATAAGTATTTTAACACAAGTAAATTAACATGAACTTAGAATACACATATTCAAAGACCCCCCTTTTGGTCTATATTTGTTATATATTGGAATGAAGTGTCTTTTTGTGATATAATGTATTTAAAGTGAATTTCGCAGGCCTATCTCTACCTACTACACATCTATAACAAAAAAAATACGACATTAACTGACCACCGCGTTAACTGTTTAGTTACCATCTGGTGCCTTGGGCAGTAATATTAACTTAGATAACGGTCTCTTAAGAATGTTACCTCCTTTGCATTGTACGGTTACCACTCGAACTAGCTGATCAGTACCGGGATGTAAATTAGTGATTTTTCCTAACAACCATCTTGCAGGTGGGAGATCCTCTTCTTTAATGATGACTATATCTCCAACACGCGGGGATGGCACGCTGTTTTGCCACTTATGACGTTGCTGCAAGGTGTTAAGATATTCGGATTGCCATCTTCGCCAAAAATCTTGTATCCTGTTTTGTAGAACTTGCCATCTAGATAATGTACTTATATTCTTATGTTCATAGTTTATATCAGGCACATTGATTAATGGCTCACCAATTAAAAAATGACCCGGGGTAAGCGGGTCCAATGTCTCCCTTGTATTATCTGAGTGACAGATAGGCCTTGAATTAAGACAGGCTTCTATCTGTGCTAACAGCGTAGCCATCTCTTCATAAGTCAACTTTGTGGAACCATTTACTCTCATTAAATGCCTTTTTACTGACCGGACGCCAGCTTCCCATATACCACCGAAATTTGGTGCTTTCGGCGGTATAAAGTGCCAGGTTGTGCCATCATTTGCTAGAAGTTCGGCTACCTCTGCTGCCAGATTAGCCTTGCCTCTTTCAAACATATTCCTCAATTCTTTGTCGGCACCCACAAAGTTCGTGCCGTTATCACTCCACAAGTGACAACAGTGACCTCTTCTTGCAACGAATCTTCTGAATGCTGCAATGAAGGCCTGTGACGTTAAATCTGTAACCGCTTCTAAGTGTATGGCTCGGGTAGACATACATACAAAGACACAAATGTAGCCTTTTGTAGACTTATGCCCACGCCCTTTAGCGGTTCGCAGTTGCACGGGTCCAGCATAATCCACACCACTGTTGAAGAAAGGACGATTAGGAGTTACTCTTGGCGCTGGTAGCTCACCCATCAGCTGTTGTCTGGTTTTCGCGTTATATGTGATGCATACTTTACAATTACGAATAAATTCTCTAACAGCTGATTTGAGACCAATTACCCAATACTTGCTACGGATGTATGTCAACATCTGAAGGGAACCTCCATGCAAAGTTCTTGTGTGAGCTTCATTTATTATAAGTCGAGTAACATGTTGTTTACAAGGTATAATAATCGGATGTTTCGCATCTTCTGGTATATTGGCTTTACCCAGTCGCCCTCCAACTCTCAGCAACTCTTTCTTATCCAAGAAAGGTGTAAGACTAATTATAGAACTTCTATTCTTAACCTTTCCGTTCATCTTCAGATCCTTTATTTCATTTTCATATATTAAATATTGGTAATATTTTACACATCTTTCTTCAACTTCATTAATTTCCTTAACTGTTAAATATTTCTCTCTTTCTTCCTTAGGTTTTAAAAATCTTAAGCATTGTGCTAAAACTCTCTTCATTCTGGACATGGATGAAAACCTTTCCCAAACAGGTTTTTCTTGTAATGTTACGTTAAATGATTTCTTTACCTCTAAATCTGTTTGAGGAATTGAACATTTTGTAAAATCTATTTGTTTAGTTTTCAGCCACTTGGGTCCGGTCCACCACATATCATTATTTGCCAATTCACTCGGCGCTACACCTCTTGACGCAAGATCAGCGGGGTTGTCGGCTGATTGAACATGATTCCACCTGTCATTGTCTATTAATTGAATTATTTCAGACACTCGGTTGCCAACAAACACTTGCCATCGACTTGGTTGAGCCTGAAGCCAGGACAGAACCACCATGGAATCTGTCCAGGCATACACTTGATCCATACTTATATCCCATAAGCTAGCTACTTCGTGCAATAGCTTTGCCAACAACACCGCAGCGCAAAGCTCTAATCTTGGAATTGTCAGTTGTTTCAGTGGCGCAACCTTAGTTTTGGATGCTACTATTGTGACATGAACAATATCAGTTTCATCTAACACCTTTATATAGACTACTGCTGCATACGCAACAGACGAAGCATCTGCAAAACCATGCAGTTGAACTTCTTTGCAGTGTGATGTCCTCTTTATCCAGCGTGGGACTTCAATAGTGTGTAACTCTTTAAGTTCCTCTCTGTAGTTAAGCCATTCGGCTACTAGAGCTGAGGGCAATTCATCATCCCAGCCAAGATTGTTAAGCCACAATCTCTGTATCATTATCTTGGCTGTGATAACTACTGGAGAGAGCCAACCGAACGGGTCAAAGAGACTCGCCACATCAGATAATATTAACCTTTTTGTTACAGGAATCCTGGTTTCCTGTAGATTTACCGTAATTTGGAACGTGTCGTTTTTCCGATCCCAGGTAAGTCCAAGTATCTTTATGAGCTTATCTAATTTAATTTCTATTTTGTTCACAGATTCCGGAATTTCCTTGTCTCCCTGTAAAAACGTCAAGACTTCATCAGAGTTACTGGACCACTTCTGCATTTGAAAACCACCCGCCTTCAACAGATTATTTACTTCCTCACAAACTTGTTTTATTTCAGATAGGTCTTCATGTCCAGTCATCAAATCATCCATGTAGAACGAACTCTTAACGACAGCAGCTCCACGAGGGTATCTTTTCTCTTCATCATCAGCTAATTGATTCAAAGATCGTACTGCAAGATAAGGCGCTGATGCTGTTCCAAACGTCACGGTAAGTAGTTGATAACTTTCTATGTTTTCACACGTATTATCTCGCCAAACTATGCGTTGTAAATCTGTGTGTTTGTCTGTCATTCTTACTTGACGATACATTTTTATTATATCGCCGACAACACAGATTTTGTGAGACCTCCAGCGAATGATAAGCACACGAAGATCAGGTTGTAGCGTAGGGCCGACCATCATGGTGCTATTAAGGGAGTGTCCATTAGATCCCTTGGCTGAAGCATCGAAAACAACTCTTACCCTTGTTGTCTCCTTATCCTCCCGTATGACAGCATGATGTGCTAAATAAATTGCTTCATTTCTATCCTCTATTTCAACCTTCTTCATATGACCCATCTTCAAGTACTCATGTATGACATTCTTGTATTCTGATTTCAAATCTTCATGATTTGCGAATTTCCTTTCCAGTTGCTTAAATCTTATTGTAGCTTGATGTTTAGTCTCCCCGCACGCCTTCACGGTCTCTTCAATACTTTGTTTCAAAGGTAAGTGTACTACATACCTTCCTGATGCATCTCTTGTTGTTGTCTTTATGTAGTGTTCTTCACATTTTTCTTCTTCCTTTGTCCATACTTTCTTGGTTGTGTAGCCTTCTGTTTCTATTTCCCAGAATTTTCTTAAAAGGTTGTTGTCTTCTTCTACAAGCCTGGTAACATGTAAACTAATAATTTTTTGTGCACCGGTAGGATTTGAGTACATATCCCCTGACAATATCCAACCTAGGTGTGTATGCTGAGCAATTATACTGCCCGGCCCTCTTAACAAACCGGATGCTATTATTGTGCCAAAAACATCAGCTCCGAGAAGAATATCAATCCTACCCGGAACATTAAACGTAGGATCAGCTAATTTCATATTTTTAAGTTGAGGCCAGTCGTAGCCACTTATTTCTCTAGATGGTAGCCTACCAGTCAATGACTTTAATACATACGCCCTAACATTAATACAAAAATTACTTTCATATCTTGATTTAATATGTAAGTCTACTAAATGATTAATACAAAGTTTGTTACCTTCACCAACACCAGAGACCTCACCGCTGCTTTGAGTCTTCTTCAGACCCAATAACTCGACTGCTCTCCCAGTCACGAACGAAGCCTCTGAGCCCTGATCAATCAGAGCACGGAAGACGAGTGATTGTCCAGTCCTCGATGTCACGTCTACCAATGCTGTTGCCAACAAGATGTGTTGACCAGGTTGTTCTCCTCTTGACACATGTGCTGTTACCTTGCTAACCTCTTGCTTATTTGTTGTGGTTTCTTCTTTAGTTTGCATTATGTCACTTGCTTGTTTCTCTCGATGTAATAAGGAATGATGCCGCCTTTTGCATATTTTACATGTGTTTGATTGTTTACATTTAAATACGGAATGATTTGGAATGAGACAGTTGAAACATAAATTGTTTTTCTGTACGTAGCTGTATCTTTCTTCTATGGGTTGTTTAGCAAATTCTTTACAGTTAAAAATATAATGGTTTTCTTTGCAGAAGGGACAGTGCTTCTCTCCACTAGTGGCAGTCGCGTGATGTGTCTTCGGCTTAATTAGTTTGTTAACTTTATTTTCAGGTTCTACCATTTCTAACGTACGAAACTGAGTCTCCAGGAAGGACTTCAGCCTTTCAAAACTAGGTAAGTCATCAGAACTATCTTCACTAATAATAATCTCCCATTGTTTATGTGTTACTGGATCCAGCTTCGAAACAACCACATAGTTCACAATTGCATCCCACTGAGCTGTTGGTAAGCCAAGGTTTTTCATAGAATTCATACACTCGACAGACGTATCTAACAAGTTTTTCAAGGAGAAAGCTGACTCTTGAGATATTGTTTTTTGACTAAAAAACTTTTTAAATATACAATTAGCAATGTACCTTTTATTATCATACCGTTTTTTCAAAATTGACCACGCCTCGGCATAATTTTCACCCGTGATAGCAAACTGGCGTAGAAGAACCTCTGCGTCTCCTTTCAAGCTGCTCTTAAGGTAATGAAGTTTTTGTACATCTTCCAATGACTCATTTCTGTGTATCAATGCCATAAACAGGTCGTGAAACGATCTCCATTCCGTATAATTACCTTCGAAAATAGGGATCGAAATTCGTGGTAATTTAATATCATTACAGGAAGCAGTTTGTCTAGTCTCGTCAAATTTCTCCAGTTTATCCGATTTTTTCATGTCAGATATCATGTTGTTTAATGCAGTTTTCATTTCTCCTTTATACGTAAAATACAACTCTTCAAAACTATCACAATTATCTTCTGTAAAATACTTTAACTTCTGTCTGTCTTTCGTAGAAACATCCGTTACCAATTTCTCGTGATTACTTTTAAATTCTTTCCAATAAGTTTCTAAAGTATCCATCCTAGTTTGTATATAACCCTCGGTTATTCTCTCCTTGGGCGACTTTTTGTAATTTGAGTAGGCTTTCTGAACTTTTCCAATCACATCATCTTGAAGCAAAATTCGCTTTTCTATGTTCTCCATCCTTTAAACTTTGTGATTTTCCAATAAAAATATAAAAGACGTAAACTTCTTGCTAATCACCTCTGTATTGCGGTTGCGGCAAGCTCACAGATAATAATATATTACTGTTCGAGAACTTTTTCGTAATTAATCCGGTTCGATTGGACCACCATGTTCTTATTTAAGAGGTGGCTTTTTGCTTAGCAGGAAATTTGTTATTAAAAATGCGTGTATGCTCCAAGACTGTTTTATTGCTACTACAAAAATGGGTTGATCGCGGGCGCTACAGTGTTACTAGTATGACTGAACAGTTAGATTCATTGGGATACGTCGCATAGCTTCTGACGAGACCGCTCGCCGCCGCCGCGCCGGCGCCGCCGCCGCCGCGGTCCCTTTGTCGGCATTTGAAAACGAATAGCGTCAAGGTACTAAGCCAGTGTTGACCTCGCAAATGAACTTTTGCAAACAGCTGATCAGGTAGCCCTTTCGAGTTTTATTTACATTGCTGTTTTAAGTGAAATAAGTGAATTTACTATTTTTTTATTAAAAATCTCATTGGGTTAGATAGAAATAATGATTTTATACGATTTACAATAAAAAAAATTGCAGAAAAAAACGTAAAAATTAAGAAAAAGCCGACGAAAAATTTCAACGCAGGGGGGTCCAGAATCATGTACTGAATCCATGGTAAGCGGTTGCGCGTCGATGTCCCTGCCACCCTGTATATTTTTTTACCATCGTCCTTATTTTGGTGGTCTGAATTATTACTAAAAGTTTGTCCATCTATTTTAATGGACCTTATATACAGGACATTATAGTTAAACACCCTGACTTAAACTGTGGGCTGTAGTTTGTTCGATCGTGTGGACTTGCCTGTTCTAACTGGCTTAATGTGCTTTAAAACTCAGCCTGTCGCAATCCTATAGAACTGTATATTTAGATCATCAGCCTCCTGTCCTAACCTATCTCAATTTATTAGTGATCGGCGCAGCATGTCTTGTTCCACACAATCTCACTTTATATTATTTCAATGTCTATTAGCGGTCACCCCTAAATTGTCTTTCACACAATTCAAGCATTGTTCTTTGATGTTCCCCTACTGTTGTTATAGCCATCCACATTCATACGCGAAAAATCTAAACATTCTTTGCGACGTGTGCGTTATTCTTCCGCATCACTTGCCTAATTGCTACACCATCAACATCATTCTCTTCTCTCAATTTTGTACACATTTTTGCTTATTTATTGCATATTCACCCCCCTACCTATAACCTTCATTTCCTAGTCCTAAGTCCTCGATTGGTCCTAAGCCTCACTCCTCAGGTTCTCACACCCTCGCTTGACCTTTGTGTGACTAATATTCTCAATTACGTCAATATTGCAGACACTGCCCGAATGGGCAGACCGACTGCAAGCACGTCCGTTCCGGGCGACTGCCGTAAGCTCATTAACTATTCATTAGTTCCTTATATCGAAACAGGATAAAAAAAATGGGATACCACTAGGGCCTGTTTCACCAACTCCTAGCAAGTTTAGGCGCTGAGCAGACGATGGAGAATTTGTCCGCGACGATAAAATACCTATGTTCAATGGAAAGCTATGCACGCACACGGAGGACAAAACGACCTCTCCGCCGGGTCATTCGTGAACAAAATTTCCGCCGTCTGCTGAGTGCCTGACGATATTTTTTTCTCAATCTGGTAGTTTAATTTTTTTCACAAATGCCATTAATCACCGTTCTTTTATTTCACACAATCCTTATCTTATATATAGGTATTATATTCTTATCCGGAATCAGTGAAACAGGTCCTTACAATTGACCTGACTTATGCATCGGTATTTCCATCTTCCAATCAGTTTTTATAATGGCTGCGCTAGAATGATCTTGTAATTTCGTGATGGTGTCTAGTCTGCTTTGTTCACAACGGACTAATTTCATGTAGGCAGTTTTCTAACGCTCACATACTATAGTGAGCAATTATAATATAAGTAAAAATAATAATAATCCTTCCATGCCGCTTCGGCTACGGCGACCGTTTCATCATCATTATAAGTAATAAGACGTAATATAGATAGGTTCAATTATTTCAAAAGTATATGTCAATGGATAGGTTAAATAATAAACATTCGTCGATCGTCAAAAACGGTACAATGTCACATTGTTAGAAGACACGTAGGACGGAAGTACGACGGCATGTCGTAATTATTGGGAGCGAAAAAGAGACAAGACGAAGAAAACTTGGCTAATGAGCCAAGTTTTGACGTGCCATTTGCGGCGCATATAACTTACCACTTTTTACCAGCAATAATTTTTGGTAACATGATGAGACCAATCCGAACAGACGAATCTGACCGATCAGTATGACGGATGCACATACAACGAAATTATCAGACTAGTTACAAAAACTTTAAAACAAACTACACATGAAGTTACAAGATCACTCTAGCTTGGGTGTCAGTGGGTATCACAAAAAAGTCTAGACGTAGATTTTTCTCCCCTTTTTGAGCCAAATGACAAAACCCCTTTCCCTCCAGCCCGCGCCCGTCGTCGCCGCGCCCTCCGTCGCGCACAACGACCTCCACCTGGCAACAGTAGCGGGGAAAGGACACGGGACCCTACGCCACAGTTGCGACCCCCGCAGCTAGCGAGATGTCGGCTCATTCTACAGGAGATAAATAGGAAAATATCTGCTGTTACGTGGCAACCACCTTCTGATAATATGTAGATTATACTATAAATAATAATACAAAGATCTTTTGGCGTCTGAATGTCTGAATGATATTGACAGCGAGGCGCTGTCATGTATGGAAAAAACAAGATGGCGGCATTAGTTCCGATTTTGACCACGCGCCAAAAGATCCTTGTACCGTTGAAATAGAAGAGTGACCATCAAAAATCTTTGTGAATGTAATGGCGACGCTGCTTGTAAGGTTTTAAAAGCCTATCAAATCTAATACAATTTATGTTATTCGTGATTTCGTGACGCTGTTGGTAAACGTGTAAAGAAAGAAGGATAATACGTTTATTTGCGGTAAACATGATGCAAAGAAAGAATACAAACGTCCACGCAAATTGGCCATCGCTCAGCATAATAATACTACCCAATGCGAGACTGAGCCCCAGCGCTGGTTTTCAGCGACACACAGTGGAACGAATGTATGGGAGCGGTAGACATGTCCGAAAAATAAGAGTAAAATTATGACAAACTAATGATGCCATCTTATTCGATTACTTAATGCCTTCATAAATTGTGGTGATGAATTTCTTCATAACTCCCATATTTCGGGAGTAATTTGAGAAAATGTGAAATTTTACTATGAAAATGAGTGTATCGAGCTCTCTCCCTCCTGATTCCGGGCTTGTTTCAAGTAGCGGTCTCTAATATCGTAATGCTATTACTAAGAGCTATATTTAATACTAAGACACATAGTGCGCCAAATGTGCACTTTCTGGGATAAAAGGAAATGAAAATTTAAAAAAAAAAACGTTTTTTCCCCATTTGTATTTACTTTAAACCGCAGACAGACTTATTAAGAGGTCTATAAATATATTATATATATACAGAAATATATATTAACAAAAATATTCACAAGAACTGATGAGAGTATGACTTTTGTAAGTTGATAATAAATTACCTAGTTTCATTAAAAGTACAATAAATAATTAAGATGTAAGCTCTAATTTACTAAGTTACACATTTTAAAACAATAACATCATTTAATTATCTTCGTCATCATCATCATCATCAATTAATTCAAATTCAGAATCGATGTCCGCTAAATCATTTATGTTAACAAATTCGATATCACTTTTCTCAGAATCCGTAAGCTCATAAAATTCCTTAAAAGAAGATTTTTTTACAAACTTATTTCCTTTTGGACGGATACTTGTAACAAGTGGATCAGAAGACAGTAAAAGATTGTGCATAATATCTTCATTGCATGAGATACTGCTATGCTTTCGAGAATGCCCCTCTCTATATTTTCTAAAATCTTTATTTCTAGCCTCAGATGCCTCTTCGGATAGAAAACCAATGGGCACAATTGACATGTTCTGAACTATGTCTGGCCCATGCATTAAAATTTTATGAAGTGAAGAAGGCATATAATACCATGGGTATAACTCCACGTAAAGCTTAGCAGTATCAAAGCAGAACTCTCGGAATTTAGTTACGTTGATCTTCTCTCCTGATGAAATACACTGCAAGATCACACAGATTTTTCTTAAAAGCATAGCATCTATTCCGGTCAGTTCAGCAGATTTAGTGTAGTTTTCAAAAAATCTCCTTGCCGAGTTGCCATTGTTGGTGATCCACTGCCTTGTTTCACAACATCGAGAAGTAAGCCCGTTTCTCTTCTTACAGCCTCTTGAACTCTTTTCTTCCTGTCATCAACTTGCCTTTTTGCTATATCACCCCTTACTTGCCATGATTTTATGTCTAATTTGTAGGAAATGTGTAATAAGCATTCCATTGAGCGAATCCAAGCGTGAAGGGTGCTTAAGCTATATTTATACATGTCCTCGTTTGCGTGTTTATCTTTGATTAACTCTAAATTATTCATTTCTTTAGGACAAGCCTTGCATATGTCACACACTGAAGCTGCTGTATTGGATATAATGGAATGAATTTTACCATCAATCATTGTCAACAGCAGTTGGTGTTTGACACTAATTCCATCAGTGATGGTGGATGGAGTTAAGGCTTCAATCTCTGCTTCGATTTCAGCCATCTCTCTCTGCACATTTTCTTTGGTTTCCTTTATAAACTTAAACAATATTGGCCGGCAAAATGAAGTGGAAGATGGTCGCTCGTTTTCCCAAATTGTTACACCTTTTGAGACGAGCCGCAGTGGTACAAGACTAATCATAAAATTACTAGCAAGATCGATTTGCTCATCTTCACTCGTCCTTTGATGATAAATGCTTTGGCTAGATGATCCGTCAAAACCCCATTTGCTGGTCAATACGAGCTGTTGATTGGGATCAACAGGGGTTTCTAACGACCTAATAAGTCTTCTTGAGGTTAAATCCATCAAGGCTTGTAATTTGATTTTTGCAGAGCTCTCTGTAACTGTGAGATCTTCTTTGGCCGGATAGCACTTAATTTTTTCTTTAACCAACATGTAGTAACTCGGGTATTGAAGAGCTCCTTCTTGAGTGTTGAAATCCCGAAGAGTGTTATAGCGCCATTTCGATAAGTTCATCGATACATAAAGAGCCAATGCCTTCAAAGGGGATATTTCCCGTACCTGAATTGATTTACCTTCAATGAAGGCTTTGATTTTTGAGGCCTCTTCTGGATTCTCCGTCAAGTATTTCATAACATAAGCTGTATCGCTTTGTCCTGCCTTTTGAAGCGCCCTTTCGGCCGAAAACATAATTTCAGCGCTGCTACTGCTGCATGAAAGACTATCTTCAGTGCGTCTTCTTTTTTGCCGGTTACTAAGGTCCTCAAAAGATTTACGAGGACTAGGATGTGTACAAGTTGAAGCATCAGATTTAGCAGGAGAAATTATGGGCTCGATGACGTCACTTATATTTTCTGTAGAAGGTTCCATATTTTCATTCTGTAATTCCGGCCATTGAATTGCAGCCTGTAGCCAAATCTCATGTTTCTTCCGAAACTTATCTGTGCTTCTTCCAGACTGTGTCCATTTTGCATAAATGCGGTAGCAAAATCGACGACACCAGTCTTTTAAACTTGTTTCAGCACTTTCACATAACTGAACACAACTGTTATCTTTTAAAACACTGAACAAATAGTTAAAGTCGCGTAAATCTTTATGTGCGCGTGCGCATAAAGCAACGTGAATATCAAGATTTGTATTAAAATTTGGAAAATATATTGCGAGATTAGCTTGGATACAACGAGGTGTAAATCAACACTGATTTTAAAGTTACTAATAGTGACCTATTTATATAAAATCCAGGTATCCCAGGTATCCTTTGTTAAATATTGCAAGGTAATTAGTTATTGTGATAATTAGTAAATGATGCATGCTAAATTAGTGTATTAAGAGCCATTTAGTAATTAAATAATAGCAATGTTCTTATCAGTAATCATTAGTGCATCAGTTTTATATGTAAACCTTAAGTCCCTAATTATATATCCTAATTAGCTTATATCTTCTCTAATTGGCTGCTCAGAAATGTTATTGTAATAAGGTAAACCTTTAGAAAAACGGTTTTAATCAACAAAATAAACAAAAAATAAAAAAAATTGTGTTATAAAATAAACATCACTCTTTATCCCAGAAAGTGCACATTTGGCGCACTATGTGTCTTAGTATTAAATATAGCTCTTAGTATTAGCATTATGATATTAGAGACCGCTACTTGAAACAAGCCCGGAATCAGGAGGGAGAGAGCTCGATACACTCATTTTCATAGTAAAATTTCACATTTTCTCAAATTACTCCCGAAATATGGGAGTTATGAAGAAATTCATCACCACAAGTTATGAAGGCATTAAGTAATCGAATAAGATGGCATCATTAGTTTGGCATAATTTTACTCTTTTTTTTCGGACATGTCTACGTCCAACCGCTCCCATACATTCGTTCCACTGTGCGACAGCCGCAGCAGCATTGTTTTGTGGAAAGTATTGCAAAAAAATTGCGGCGTTAGTTCCGACTTTGGCCACGCACCAAAAGATCCTAGTAGCGTTGTAATGGCGGCGCTACTGTCAAATCTAAAACAGTTTATGTTAGTTATCTATTTCGCCTCGTTATTTATGATTTCTGTTGTAAATTCGCGATATAGAGTAATTTGATGTCACTGTTAGGCAACAATAGCGGGGAAAGGACGCGAGACTATGCCACAATTGCGACTCCCACAGCTAGAAAAATCGGCTTACTTTACATTTCTGCTAACTTTGGGAGTCCTGTAGTCTTATTAAAGACCTCACACACTAGTAATGTCAGTATCATTTGAGATGGGTACACAGAGCATGCAACCCACAGAGTACTTTTTAATAGAGTGATGTAACCTTTTAGCAGGGTAGACGTAACACACAGCAATGGCTTTCATTTTGACCTATGATTACCTATGTTTACCTCTCTATGTTTGAACCTATGTTTACAAATAAAGACTATTGATTGATTGATTGACAGTTCCACAACGTTCATTGCGTTGTCGAGCAGACAAAATTTTTCGAACTTACGCAGCAATGGATCAGCAATATCCTACAAAATGATTCAGATTCTGGTTGATAGTGTGATTAGGGTGCTGATTATAGATCGTTTGATCTTGTTTAAGTTACCAAGATCACACTACAACAGAGTGATATTGGTAACTTTTACGAGGTTATGGGTCAATTAATTGACTGGCCAAACTGTACAGATTTTCTTTGTATTATCATGATTTCATATCGAAGTCCTCATGACCCTATATTGTTTGTTATTAGAAGCTATGAAGATGTTACTTAGTTACCAAAGTTTTCAAAGTAATACCATGTTATAAGAATACATAATTATGATATCAGAGGTCAAAAGTCTATCCTACCTACGGATAAAGATATCTAATCGTCCTTGAAAATAGTAGCGGCAGTTATTCCTCTCCCTCAGATTGTTAGTAAATAATAATATAAATAGTCTAATTATGTAAATATACGTCGTACGTAGGTACGTTTACGTCGATAATTATTTCTTGGGTCAAAATTAATCGGTATTAGGGTTCAAGATCTCACAACCTTGATGTAATGAAATGGAAGGTGACCTAGGAGGGATGCGGAAAAGGTAGCCCGCGAAATTCAACGGGGTTTGAAGATTTTTATATGGAGCCTGGCATACAGACCTACTGTCGCGCAATTTTGGAAGTGGCGGCCACGCGTGACACCTATATGAATTGATAGCTGACATCACATCAGCAAACAGAAAACATAATAAGACCAAACCCTGTAAAGTGTCATGTTTCTGAGATATTGACGGCCAAAGTTGATCACGTGACATCGATATTTTTTTAACTTTAAGCAATTTCTAAAAATCTTGATGATTTTTTTTAAACATTCGAAGTTATTAATTCAAACATATAACCAGTAATACTTTCGGTTTGCATTGATGTCAGCTTTCGATTTACATAAGTATATTCGTGGCCGCAATTAAAAAAAAAAAAGGTTTGCTAGGCTTCCCCCTTGCAGGGATTCCCCCTTAAGAACGCAGTACCCAGTCCCGGGTTTAGATAGGTACTTATTAGTTACGAAAATAACTCGTTTCAACTTGATCATCAGGTTTTCACAAAACGGGAGCAAAGACACCGATTATTGGAACGAAGTTCTTGCGGGCTTGAGGAAAAGTAAACTGGTAGAAATCGCCACGTGTCAAAAAAGCGTTATGCGACTATCATAGAGAAAGATACAGTTTCCATGGTTTTCGAGGGTGCTAAAGTCGATCTCAAAATGAAAACCTAAGATGGCCGCTGCGAAAGTTTTCAAACGTTTTCATCATGGGTGTCGTTTTGCAAGTTTCGCGTAAAGAACTTCGTACCTGATGGGGGTATACATAGTCACTTTTTTTGGAATCAGTGGTACTCCTCTGTCAGTCTATATGTTGAATATTGAGATAAAATAATATAAATGTGAATATTTAATTTTGTTGCTTTTGTTTTTTTTTTCTTTGGTGAATTTTTATGAAATTTTATTACCTGCCGGTCGATTCTGTTAGAATCTCACCGTGAGAAGTTAGGTGAAGTGAGCTGTCATTCCATCGATTTATACTAATGACAGCTCACTCCACGCTCACTTCACCTAAGTTTTCACGGTGAGATGGTTACAGAATCGCACTGCTGTACTAAGTAGGACTTGTGCAAAAAATAATATTTTCGCGCTACATCTGAGTTATAATAGGGCCTGTTTCTTTATTGTTTTCTGGATATGAAGTATCTATAGACAATCTACCAGATAAAGTTAAAACAAGTCACACAAATGTACAGTTTTTATTTTAAAATGGATAATATTATAAGTTTAATTGAAAATAAATATAATTGTTTTAAGTAATACCAAATTTTTTCCTTTTATTTCTACAACTTAATATTTAAACTTACCTACTTTGTGTCCATTTTGTGTCTTACCCTGCGATTTTTTGTCTTTTTGACGTCTGGCAGTTCTTATTAGACGTCTTTCAAAAATTCAAAAGTTTGCAGCGGCGAATGTTACAAGTACCCGACTCATGGTACTAGAAGGAACAGTCGGGTTTTAGTCCGTATGAGTCCCACATAACCCTCCGTTCTTCCCAGACGGAGGGTCCCCTTGAGTATCTCCCCACATAAAAAAAAAAAGATAACATTACCGTGCTTTAGACATTGGCAGAATGTTCGACATCGGCTTTGCTGGCCATAATTAAGAAATAGAAGATATGGCATAAACAAACTCAGTATAAAAGTTTAGTTTGTTTCGCCATTAGTACTACATATCAGTAATCTGTGCATTAGTATGTATCTTTGATGTATAGATACTTATTTTTAATTTAAACTTTTCTGCAGCAGCTATTTAAGGGGCTATGTTAAAATACGTGTTTTTTCTATTTCGTGTAACTTGTTAAGTATGTGGAATAGGGATTTAACATTTTGGTATGTTTTTTGACTCTTTGATCTAGTATCGTATAAAAGGAATAAGTACATGATTCAATGATTTTTTCTCGATACAAAAAAAATTGCAAAGCTATATCTATTTTTACTCAAAGTAGTTTTAAATTTTATTCATTTATTTTGTTGAAAAGGAGTAAATTTGTTTTGGCACATACGTTGTTTTATTCCGATCTCACGCACATTAATTATTTACACATTTATTAGTAATTGCATCACTTTCGCTCGCTTAGTAGGTTTTCGAGGATTTTAGATTTTCGAGGTAGACCCCTAAAGCCATCATCAACAAATTACGTAAAAGGCTATGCGGTCGATTAGATAGCAACTTTATTATCACTATATTACTTATTAAACTGAGCTTTTTCGTTGTCTAAGTGGTCAGTTATCTCGCCGATATGGCGATGAGTATAAATACGCGCGAATGGTCAACGGGCAGCACTTTACAGTCAGCCATGTTGTTGTATTATGTTGTTTTGTTCTGCGCGTTTGCCGCGCGCGGGAACGCTGGACCGTGAGTAACTTTTTATGTCATAATTTTTTGGTAATGGAATACAGCTTATACAGCCATTAAAGGGATTTTACAAAAATACTGCCCAGTTCTAAGATCACGTAATATGAAAAAAAAAAAGCTTGATTTCGCTTTTTTCTTCGGTCTCATAAACAGAGTGACCCATAGACTTATAATACTAACAGGACCGAGTACTCGATAAATCGCGCTATTCAAATATGACCATGGTACAGTGAACGAAATATTACTTATTCGTAGCCATTGTAGGTATGACCAAATTGCTTTCCCATCGGATTACGAGAGTGAGGAAAGAGGGAGTTGACGTGTGTTTGTGCGCACACACTTGTGCGCTAACTATTACTTAATAGGTACTCCTGTGAATTACAGTCGTCGGTACCGAAATTCGGTTAGGAGATTATTATAGTACCTATTCCTGCATAATGTTGAGAATAGTCGTTACCGAATTTCGGTCAGGAGCATAATTGTGACGTTTCGATAAAGTTATTGATCTTGTCTGCTTTGATAAAAATATTAACTACCTACCTCCCTTGTTTGTACTGTGAGGAGGACTAGGTATGGTTAAAAGTACCTACCTAATCTATAGTCGGACTTTTAATTAGCTGCAGCAAAATGACAGCTTATGTGTTACATAAATAACTGAAATTGGAGTCTTTTTGTTTTTTCGCGGCCACTATAGGGCCATCAACCAAATCTTGTTTTTCTAGTACACAATAGTGTAACAAACGAAACTTATTTGACATGCATATCTCTAAACGCAGTCTGAAATGAGTTATTAAGAAGTGTCATTTTACTGCAGTTAATTAAAAGTCGAAGTATATGTACAGACAACTATAGTGGAAGTGGGGAATTACCGAATTACCTACTGACCCATCCAACACGCAGTGCCAGTGCGGAGTCTGAGGTGCCTCTAATCAGCCCATGTCCCACTTGCTGGAGTGCCCTAAGTGCCTGTTCAATCGGTTCAGCTTCACCTTGGATGTCTTATGGAATGCCACTGATGTCACAATCAACGTGACCACCTACTGGGCTCAAACAATATAAAATATCAAAGAAGGGTACCATTGACACGAAAAGAAGGAGAAAAAAGAAAAAGGGAGAATTTTTTGTTGTAAATTACGATACTATGATAGCAAGATGGTGCTCTATTTTTGTTGTTGACCGTACCTAGACATTGACTGATGACCTCAGACTGGCTGATAACGATTGTTAAAGTCATCAATAAACCGGACTATGAACGGAAGAGCGTACTTTACCTATTAAAATCTGAATTACTATTAAATTGGAGTAAGCACTAACGTATTACTACAATATGGTACAGTGTGACCAGTATATATTATTATATGTGCCTAGATTCTACTCAAATCAAATCAAAATCGTTTATTTGCATTAAATGTGGTAGGTAGGTGGTTCCGCCATGTAATAAGGGCATGCAAATATTTAATCATTAAATATATGAAATAGGTAAGTAACAACATACAGTAATTTACTTTAATAACGTAGTTAGCTAAATCAACACTTAAGAAATAAAAAAAATATTACAATGCATTTCTGTAGTGGTAGGACTGACAAGATTTTTTGTTCAGAAATAATAGCAGTAGAGTGCTCGAATGGTCACAAGCGCGATGGTTGAACGTTGGTTCTTGGGTTAAATTCCTAGGTCGGGCAGTGTTACCAACCGCTATCAGTGGAAAAATCCAAGAAATGTAATGCTAAAAATCCAGAATTTTAGGACATGGAACTCTTTTTCCAATTTTGACAGTTGGAGTGTTGCCACGTATTATTTATACTTTCCTCTGTGGGTAAAATATAAAAACACAAAAGGGACTGATATAGTATTTTTATCTCATGAAGCGACGCGCGCTTTACTTGTGCTACCCAAATATACGAACACGCTGTGATTGTGTGTGTGAAGACGAGTACCGTCAGCACATAACGCTTAG
Source organism: Gortyna flavago (assembly GCA_963669345.1). Classification (NCBI taxonomy): domain Eukaryota; kingdom Metazoa; phylum Arthropoda; class Insecta; order Lepidoptera; family Noctuidae; genus Gortyna; species Gortyna flavago. Next base: position 6,296,633 of record OY770154.1, read on the forward strand.
TACGCGCACACATACACATACACTTCTGAATTAGCCATTGTCTCTACCGATACCGAGAGCCCCTGCGCTTTCACAGTCATATTCACATAATTTTTGTACACATAGTAACCACAAGTAAAGCTCGTGTCGCTTCGCGAGATAAAAAAATACTGTAACTTATAACAATATCCGCTTATCCGCAAAATGAAACCACGTTCTTTATAATATGTAGTATTATTCTTTATTATTATGTAGTTCTGTATATTATTATAGTAAACAGTATTTTACATGGAGCGACTGCCTATCTGACTTCCACAACCCAGTGTTATTATTTTATAATACTAATACGTATTTTATGTATTAACAGATACATAGAAATATATATTTATTTTTTGCAAAATCTTTATCGATAAATCTAAATAATTATTAATGAACTTCTTTCTACCCCTTCTCACATGACATTCGGCAAATGAAAATTCTAGTGCTGGCAGGCTTAACTCCAAAATTATGAGAACTAAACGTCAAATTGTTATTTCTCAGAATCGGCGATAATTTAAAAATACACCGTAACTAGATTAGAAAACACTAGATAAGTGGTTATTTATATAATTATTTGCTTATCTCCTTTATTTATTTATCTGTTGTGGTACAGGTGGACACTGTGGACAGTGCACGTTAGTTATAACCTACAGTATTTAATCTCGATCGGTTCATAGGTGCGCTGCGCGAAAGTTTATTGTGATAACTTTGGTGGGAGTTCACCAATCGACTAAACAAATTTTTTTTTTGTGACGTTACCGGTAAATTGAAGTGAGTACCTAAATATAAGTTATTCTTTTTTTAAACTAGAAAAGAAAAGCGATTTTATCTAAGATAAGGAATAATAAAAAATATTGCTTGTTCTTTGCAATGTTGAATGAAAACTTATATAAATATTACAGAATGCTTCAAGAGAAATTTTCCTCTTTTTGTTCTACTCAACAATAAGTTAAAGTTTCCCTAACATCAGACCAGCTGATAATTTGTTTACATTTTTTATGACTTGACTCAGCTATCAATAAAATGGTTTGTTTACATTAAAACAGTCTCGAATTAAAGCAATGCTTTAATTCGAGATGTTGCTGAATAAATAATAGGTATTATTTATCATCTTTGTTACTGAATCTATATCTCTGCATAGGTATTTACTAATATTATGAAAAGGTAAAGTTTATGAAGTTGTGGGGGTAATCTCTGAATCTAGTGAACCAATTTTGAAAATTCTTTTTCCAATAGAAAGCTACATTATTTGTGAGTGTCATAAGGTATATTTTATGTTAAAATAAGAAATTTTACACAGAAGAAGTCAGGGGCAGAAGCTAGTTTATTATAAGCCTCTGCTGTCCCACTTTTCACAGTTATGTTTAAGTCCCATATAATCAGCCTATTGCCATGATTCGGTGGCTGCTACTGAGAAATTCCTTATTCTAATAAAAAAAAAAAACTTATTTTCTTCTCCCCCAATTTGTCTTTGGTCAGCAGTGGGACAGTATAGGCTAATAGGCTTCTGCGAGGCCCTGGACTATAAGCAGAATTGTTGTTGGTTTGATAGTGCAGTGTTTTCTCCAGTGAGATTTCCCTCTTTATATTTCATGGCAGCCCTATATCCCATTTCGCAACTATTTTGGGATCCGCTACCAGTCTAACCAGATGCAGCTAAGTACCAGTATTTTACATGGAGCGACTGCCTATCTGACCTCCACAACCCGGTTACTAGATAAGACAATACCTCTTGATTAAACTGATTGTAATGGTCATTAAAAATAATTCAAAGTTGTCCATGAGTCAGGAGTCTTACTTTCAAACTCTCAATTAATTCAATTGTACTGCTCATACAATAACAGTTTACTTAATCAGGACATTGACTTGACCGTTTCGAGCATCAAAAATATGTGGGAGAACAGACAGGTCAAAATAATCTGAACCTAAGAATAAGTGACATAAGGACACATTCAGAATGAACAAGTGTCATTCTGACAAGAATGTTAGGTATACTTTAATTAAATAACATTTTAAGTGTCTGTTTGTAATGTCAAAGTAACTGCTTTTTATTAGATGCATATGAAAGTATATACAGTATTTATAACATAAAAAAAACAAGGAAGCACTGTACTTTAAGGACAGGGGATTTTTTATACCAGCTATTTTATTTTTGATAGAATGTTCCCTTTTTAGTGTATCTTCGAAATCTCCAAATCTAGCAAAACGCTTCTTTCGGGATTGGTGGGATAGTGAGAGTATTGAGGTGGGGAAGTTCGCGTGGCGGGTCTAAATTGGTTTCCAAGCAAAATTAGGGTCAATGATATCTTCAAGGTCAAGGTCGAACCGAACACCCCAAAAGTCAAGATCAAAATTGCTCAATTCTTTTAATAGCTCTGAGGTCAAGGAAAATTTCAAGGTCAATGCGAAACGTCGCCAAATAAAAAAAAAAACGAAAACTCCAAATAAAAAAAATGTTTTGAAGTGCAGCGTAGTCTACGGAGCCCCGCTTCGCAGGGTGACAGGGTTTAAATGAACCTAACTTGTCCCAGTCGGGGTGCCCTAAGTCCCGAGCTCGCTTCACTCGCTCTTGTGTCCTAAGTTCTCATTGTCTTTTTACTAAGTTGAGATATGTCGGGGCTTGGGGCACCCCAACTCAAGACAGGTTAGGTTCGAAGGGGATGGCGGGGTCTTTGGTCGTTCGCAGACTAAAGCCTTTAGCAGTCCACTGCTGGACATAGGCTCCCATAATCGCACGCCATTCAACTCGATCCTCGGCTCCTCTCATCCCCTATAGCCTGAGGGCGCCCTTATTTACCTTGCCTGTTCACGATTTCCACTCAAGAACACGTCTGCCCCTACGTTCATCGGTTCTTCAGCTAAAATGACCGGACCATTGCCACTTTATTTAGCGTTTAATATGTACTGTACCACTGCTAAGCAAAGGCCTACCCCAAGTCCTTCCAGGAACTCATTTCCCGCGCCAACACGAGTTGGCCTCCGCGGTACGCGTCCTGGTCGGCTCACCACCTCTTTCTGGGTCGATCTCGGCGGCGCCGTCCTTTTTCAGGCACCATTTGTGACTTTTACCCAGCAGTCATCGTGCACGCGGCTGATGTGAACCCCCTAATTCCAATTGAGCCTGGCAGCCTTCTTTCCTACGTCCAGTATGGCCATATTACTTCTCTTTGAGAGGGAGTGGGCTATGATCTACCATGTGGGCTCAGTGCGGGTAGACGTCACATGTTTTAGAATTTTTGGTTTTAGGGCATTTTCTTCACCGTTTTGAGAGCAGTGGTAAAGCGCCTGCCTGGGGTCGAACGCACGGCCTACAACTCGAAAGTCATGGCCGTTACCACTGTGCCCCCACTGCTTCTATGTATCTCTCTGGATATCAATGTGGAATTCAAGATGGAATCTGAATAATGATTTACTAACCAACATTTCTACTTGGTTTCAGCGCAAAAATGCCAGAATCCTATGACACGATCATAGTTGGCATGGGAGCGTCAGGATGTACGGCCGCCTCCACGCTATCCAAGGCTGGGAAGAAGGTCTTAGCGCTTGAAGCGATGGACAGAGTCGGCGGCAGAGTGAACACCGTGCCTTTTGGTGATGGTGTCGTCGAGTTGGGCGCTGAGTGGTGAGCTATAGTTATATTTTACTCTCGAGAACGATGAGCGACCAAAACTTTAACGTTTAAGGGTCAGCGCAAACTGAGCAGCAAAATTCTCAAGGGCAAAAGGCTTCAAAAGGCTCAAGCAGGGCTTGCACCTTTTGCACTGCTCTGAGTGTGTTGACGTATTAAAAAATAACATCAATTGAGTTTCTAAAAACTGCTTTACTTTGAGTCTAGCGGGTGGAGGTTCGTCTATGGCAACAATTTTCCGATTTTCGGAAGCCCTACTATTAGTCTCATCGATTCTTATTATGACCTCACCATAAATATATAAGATTCCCTACTAATGCTAAGCTGCTTTCCCCGGATTCAATATTTTATACTCGTAACGTGGCCCTGAAACCTTTCTAACCAAGGTACGATTGCAGCTTTTTCCGCACTCAAAAATTACTCCGCACTTAAACATTTTTTCGCCTAAATCCTGCGGCAGCGCCAAGCCACGCCCCCTTAAAGTTTGCGCCTATTAGAAAAGCGATAACGCAATTAGTTGCAACCTGCACCGCGCAGCTTAGTGCCGCATCTCGTGTACTCCTTTTGTGGACTTTGTAGGACTTTAGATCTGTAGATGATTTTTTATATTATCAAGTAAATGGTACTTGTTGACAGGCCTACGCTGTCCTCCCATACCTATTGTAACTTGAAAACATTGTAAAAACCAAAATTTTTTAAAAGAGTAACCGTGGAGTTTCTTGCCGGTTCTTCTCCATAGGAAACGACCAATTGGAACCGTGCACCTAGCTTCTGACGTTTCATAAGTGCCCATGTAGGTTTAAGTGAAATAAAATATTTTGATTTTGTGAATTTTACGACGAACTATTTGAACTTGGCGCGCTTAGAGCGCTTTGAGTGCAAGCAAAAATGAACTTAGTGGTGGTCAGGTGGGAGTGTCCGGGATAGTACACCTGTTGTAGTTAAAGAACCTAATTGTAATATCTTATCTTGCCTGTACATACTCGTAAGTGAAAAATCGAAACAAACTCGAAAGCTTTTTTTAATGCCTTTTTAATAGTCAGATTCAATCCACTCAACACAGCCTATCATATCAACTGCTGGACATAAGTTTCTCCCAGACTGTTCCACAACATCATGTCCTCCGCCTTCCGCAAACCACCTTCTTAAGGTCGTCGGTCCATTTAGCTGGGGGCGTCCCCTTTACGCTTGCCGATACGCGGTCTCCACTCCAGGACTCGTCTGATGCACCGGCCATCGGTCCTTCGACAAACATGGCCAGCCCACTGCCGCTTCAGTTTGCTTACTCTGCCAGCTATGTTGGTTCAAGGTTGGTTCAAGGTCGCTCAGCGCACTATGGAGCGAGCTATGCTCGGAGTATCTTTAAAGGTAAAATCAGGAATTGTCACATTATGTGGGAACATTGAATATCATTACCCAAATCACCACTCACAAAATCTATTTGCCTCTAACGACATTTTCGTCTACAGGATTCACGGCCAGTTCCAGTCTCGCGTCTACGAACTAGCGATACAGAACAACGTGTCCATTCTCCCTCAAGACCTGGACTTCGATGTATACCGGTCAGACGGAAGCGCCGGAGACAAGGACGTACTGAATGATCTGCTGTCCTTCAGTCTGGGAGTCGTTGATGACCCGCCTGAGAAGCCTGAGCCTTTGGGGCAGTATATTACAAGGCGGTAAGCGTTAAATCTTTATTTGTTCATTCCATCCATACTAATATTATAAATTCATAGTAGTATTTATCGACATACCTCGCAAGCGAAGCCGCGGGCGGAAGCTAGTAGACTTATAAAAAAAAGATGGACTCCGCGCCACGCATATCGAAAGTGAAGCACATTAAGTATGCCGGACCGTTTGTACAAACACGCCTCACGCTCACATTTACATCATAGTATGCCGACCGGCCGCCATTACGTGACACGACAGCGTCAATCGTCAATCACGCACACATAGATCGGTACGGTGCTTCACTTTCGATATGCGTGGCGCGGAGTCCATCTTTTTTTTATAAGTCTATGGTTCGTTCGATCATTTTCAAGTTAGTACAGTCAGTGTCAAAAAAAACCGGCTGAGGTTCTTTACCGTTTGGACGAAAACTGTGTGAACGGAGAACACTTTTTACTTTTTTTTACAGTCGTTGCGACGGATCGTCAGAAGCCCGAAAGTCTGACAACCAGTCTTACCAAGGGGTTTCGTATTACCTAGTGACTGGGTTGTGGAGGGCAGTCGCTCCATGTAAAATACTGGTATTCAGCTGCATCCGGTTAGACTGGAAGCCGACCCCAATATAGTTCAACATATTTGGGAAAAGGCTAGGCTAGGTGATGATAGAATAGAATAGAATGAGTATACATGAGTATACATGAGTATACACCAAATAATATGTGCAAGGTCTTAAAATAAACAGGTAGATCTGCATGTTTTGCCATTTATGGCGTACAAAAAACAACATATTTTCGGCTTAGAATAACCATAAAAAAAAAAAAATGATGATTTTAAATCACCTCTTGTGACATTGAGATTTTTTTTATTTTCAATGATAATTTGGTGTCGGATAGAGGGTGCACAGATAATTTTAACGTTAGTAATGACTTGTACAGTACAGATAAAAGTAGATTATACTTATCAGGATTTTGAGGGCAATTAGGACGCATAAAGATACCAAATATTAATATTACTTTTTTTTATCAAAGTAAGTGAATAAAACCATAGTCATTAACAGTGTTTCTAGCTCAATGGAATGTTTTGTGTTCCTAGTGAAAATTGGCAATAAACACATGGTTAATTATTGAATTTAGTAAATAAATCACTGATAATTAATAGGAATTGGCATCTGCAATACCAGAGACATCGCAGATGTGTTGCCATCACAGAGACAAAGCTGAACTATCTCATGTGAATGTAACTACATTGTCACACATACCCTAAAAACCGGAACATAGCAACTGGTCAACATTTTTGTCAGAATGACAGTTGTTGTGTATATGTCGCAGCCAACTGGTTAACTTTAGAAGTAGTGCTCGCCTCGCTTCGCTCTCAAGGCTCGCACGCGGTTGATGACAGTTCAAACCTAACCAAATGGGTTAGCCCATTTGGTCGGGGTGCCCTGGCTTAGTTACTGCGACCAATTCGGCTCGCGCGTGATTGGTTACAGACTCAAACCTAAACTGTAATTGAATATCATTCAGGCCGTTAGTTGAACGGCCTGCGTTTAGTTAAAAGGCTAGGCGGTTAACTGAACGGCTAATTTAACCAGTTGGCTGCGACATAAATATCATCATCATTAAATTTTTCCAGTAATTGCGAGAAATTTATTGAAATAATAATATTTAACACAACTAACTATTTACACCAGGTACTAAATTAAATAACTATACAAATTACAAATAAATACAAAATCAAAAGGACACTTAGGCGTCGAAGTACGCATCCGCATCGCTGTACTCGTCGGCATCGCTGTACTCGTCGGCATCGCTGTACGCGTCGGCATCGCTGTACTCGTCGGCATCGCTGTAGTCGTCCGCATCGCTGTACTCGTCGGCATCGCTGTAGTCGTCCGCATCGCTGTACTCGTCGGCATCGCTGTACTCGTCGGCATCGCTGTACTCGTCCGCATCGCTGTACTCGTCCGCATCGCTGTACTCGTCCGCATCGCTGTACTCGTCGGCATCGCTGTACTCGTCGGCATCGCTGTACTCGTCCGCACGTCGCTGTCACCCGGAAACGTGCCCTGAAGACTGGCAGCATAATTGCCATATTTCCAGTTGTTTAGATCATTTTGAACTGTCTGTGTTTGCCTATTATTTTTGACGCTGACTGCGCAGTTAACAGCGCGTCTTTGGTAACAGTTTATTTTTGAAAGCGCCTTTCTTTCGTAGCAGTTGGGGTGATTTTCGTCGTCCAGGTGTTCCTCTTAAAAATGGATGCGGAAAGCAGAAGTCAGGGTGTTGTGACACAGCTTGGGATGGCCTATGTTCAGCAGTGGACTGCGATAGGCTGAGTCAACTGAAGGGCGGTTTTCGTAGTTCATAACTTCTTAAGAGCGTTTACGACGTACGGCATTAAATACAAACTTCCAAGCCGTTGTTTTTCGAAATGAATGAACTGATTTTAATGAAACTTCATACGCATAAGCAGGATACAAAGGTCTAAAAAAGTTATTTGGCTGTAACACTATTTTTCGATTTGTTCTTAACAGCATTTTTAGACCTTTGTATCCTGCTTATGCATATGAAGTTTCATTAAAATAAGTTCATTCATTTCGAAAAACAAGGGCTTGAAAGTTTGTGTGAAATGCCGTACGGCGTAAACGCTCTTAATTACTAATTGTGTGTACTTGGCCTCAATTACTATTGATTTCTAACGTGCATATCATTCTGAATTCCAGGCTAACAGACTACATAAAAACAAAGTACCCTCACTTACTCAACGACCAGGATTTCATAGACAATCTGCTGCAGTTCCTCGACCTGATCATAGACAACTACGAGTCCTCCAACAGCTGGAACGATGTGTCCACACAGTCGAGGTATGAGGAGTTGAGTGGTCATCAGCATATGAGCTGGCACAAAAATGGGTATAAGACTCTGTTCCAGATTTTGTTGGTAAGTACTAACTTGATTTTTAGGGTTCCGTACCCAAAGGGTAAAAACGGGACCCTATTACTAAGACTCCACTGTCCGTCAGTCTGTCACCAGGCCGCATCTCATGAACCGTGATAGCTAGACAGTTGAAATTTTCACAGAATGTGTATTTCTGTTGCCGCTATAACAAAAAATACTAAAAACAGAATAAAATAAATATTTAAGGGGGGCTTCCATACAACAAACGTGATGTTTTAGCCGTTATTTTATATGTATGTGTTTAAATATTGTATAGTGGTACGGAACCCTTCGTGTTCCTTCGTGTTCGTGGCCGGTTTTTTTCTATTTTCACATTTCTTTAGAACGAAAGGGCTTTGAAGGTCCGTGGCATGCCTACTTGTAAACCCATTGCCCATGTAACCTCGTGTACTCATTTTGTTTTTGAAGTGAAAACTTCTTTAGGCGCGTTGGGCTTTTTTTGAGATGAAAAAAAAAAACCATTGAACTCGCGACACTGTTACCGACACCGCTACATTCGGATGTGTTCGGCTGTCCTCGGAATGTACTCGGTTTTAATGTATATCCGATATGTCAGTGAGTGATGGCAAAGTATTCTGTTTGTGTTTTGTTTTCACTTCTGTCGGCACTCCCGGTGTGCGATTTTTTTTTTCCAAATTGTGTCTTCACATGAAACCTATATAAATCGATAGCTGACATCAATGCAAACAGAAAACATAACAAGACCTCATCATCTGCTTAGCTTTTTCCCAAATATGTTGGGGTCGGCTTCCAGTCTAACCGGATGCAGCTGAATACCAGTATAAAACAAAATAAGATCTATCACCACCTATTACATGGAACTGGAACATATTGTAGATCCCGTCGGGGGTTATTAGCGAAATTATATGTTATAATTTTTATACCCCCTCCCTTTCAAACCCCAGAACACATACAACAACGGCCCCGGCTACCCAAACTTGGACATCAAGCTCCAGAAGGAAGTCACGCAGATAACCTGGCCGCAGGACCCCACACAAGATGTACTGGTGACCTGCAAGGATGGCACCACATACAGAGCCAAGAATGTTATAGTTACCGTGTCTTTGGGAGTACTGAAGGAGAGGTAAGTCTTTTAAATAGTATTTTTTTTGAGAAGCGAACTCCTGCATCTGGCTGTAAGAAAGAAAAAAAAAATTGGGACACTCATAGGAAATACAAACAGTCAAAGAAGTGCGAGTCGCTCTCGCGCACGAAGGGTTCCGTGGCAGAAGGCAAGAAACGCAGCAAAAAACATTTCTTCTAAATATACCCCCTTTAACTTTTAACTTTAGCTGTTCTTTTTTTATTTTGTCCAAGATGTCTGAACGTGTGCACCTGGATTCGATTCCCAGGTCGGGCATAGTTAGAGTTATGCTGTTTTTTATTACAAAATTCTTAATAGCAGCAATATACTCGCCCCCCTTTTATATAAGACTATTGAGCCATGAGGAACGGGGTGTGAAGTTCACTCATCCTCCATAGTGCAGGGAGGATCCTCCGACCAGACGGGTGTCGTGTCTGCTGGGCTGCTGCCCGACGATTTATGTCGGAACGTTGATGCTAGTTGCACGTCGAACTTCGCTTGCGCGATGCAGGATTTTGCGTGACGTCAGTGTGATGCGTAGTTCGCATGTGGCGATGTAGATGGCGCCACAGGACTTAGCATTACTGGCGAATGCGAAGCCAACAAGAATTTAATGTTTTTTCCACTGAGTTGAAGACTCTCTCGTACTGGGTTCGATCCCTAGATTAAACCAATGTTGAAAGGTCTCATGTGCCTGTAACTACACCGGCACACATACGAGCTCCTTCATAAAGAGTTCCAATACCACTATTTCTTCAAGGTTTTAATATTTGCAACGTTTTAGGTGACTCCAGAAAAATACCAACATTATAAAAAAAAAAACAGCCACGCAACACTATTTACGCCAGTGTTGCCACAAACGAAAATATCGGCTATAGACAATGTATCGAGGGTTTAATAATAGGCAAAGTTATTTTACATTTCCCCGAAACTTGGTGGGGGTCAAACAAAAACAGTTCCGTTTGCTTTGTTTGGTATTCAAAGGCCATTGTAGCCAATCCATTGAGGGGCCTGTATTGGCAGGCCACCGCGGCCGGGGGGCGAAGCCCCGGAGCCGCTCGCCACGCCCCCTTGCGGGGGCGTCGCGATTTCTAACGAGTGTTTGGTATTCAGCGGATAAGCAGGGGTTAGAGGATGACTGGAGCGCGCAATAACCGAACACATCCGAAGCGGTACGGTGCGGTTACGGTAACAGTGGCGCGAGTCCAATGGTTTCTTCCCATCTCAAAAAATCCAAACGCACCTAAAGAAGTTTTCAATTCAATAATTTTTCAAATCCGACCGGTAGTTCCAGAGGTTAGCACGTTGAAACAAACACACTCTTTAGCTTTATTATATAGAAGAAGATTCTGATTGGAGATTGAGGGGCCCGTGGCTTAATAATAACAGCCGCACAGGTCGGTCGATCAGGTTAAGCTACGCTTGCCGCGGTTGGTCTGTGGATGGGTGACCATCTTTACATAACGAGACTGACCTGCCTCGGAAAGCACGTTAAGCCGTTGGTCCCGGCTGTCATTCGTGGATCTTTGACATTCGTTACGGGTAGTCAGAAGCCCGGAAGTCTGACAACCAGTCTTACCAAGCGGTATCGTATTACCCAGTAACTGGGTTGTGGAGGTCAGATAGGCAGTCGCTCCATGTAAAATACTGGTGTTCAGCTGCATCCGGTTAGACTGGAAACCGACCCCAACATAGTTGGGAAAAGGCTAGGCAGATGATGATGATTCTGATTAGACAGCAAGGTTTCTGAATAGTAAGAATAACGACTACCGAGCAAAAAACACTGATGATTAAAGGAATTGCTACAAAAGGCTGCCTTCAAAGTCTGTCAAAATTGTACCGTTTCGGATTTGTGAATAGCGATTATAGAACTTCTTCGATAATATTGACACTTAGCACCCGCAAAAAGCTACCAAGCGTCACGTCTCTTATCTATTGCTGAATTGCTCCAAAATTTACAAACAAAACAATTTTTCCTTTCCATAGACACGACAAACTCTTCTCGCCAGTATTGCCAGAAGAAAAAGTGACAGCCATAGAGAAAATTTCTATCGGCGTCGTAGCCAAAGTTATATTCTTATTTGAAAAGTCTTGGTGGAACAGGACTATCTGGTTCCCTTTTCTCTGGAGGGATGAAGATAGGCAGAAGTTGAGCAAGGAGGATGAATGGGTGACAAACTTCAGTGGGGCCACCCCCCCTATGGGGAACACCGATGCTATGACTATGTGGTCTTGTGGTGAAGTTGCTAAATTGGTAGGTAGTATTTTTTGGTTACACAGGTTGTTTGCGATTAGGTATCACATTAAAGGACTCACACGCATCAAACCGGAAAGGGATCGGCACCGTATCAACTCGAGCCGTTCAGTATTCTTTGTAAGAAACTCCCTACTGCAACGCACACCGGAATCGTAACGTAATCGCCTCGCCTCGGGACAAGCTCACGAACCGCGGTGCGATGCGTTACGTCTCTTCGTCCACCCTTGCCCCTCTCACCCCTCCGGGCTGCTTGCTGCACCATGAACCAGCAGTCGGCGAGCCGTAAGCGCGGCGTCGCCTAGCCGTAGCCGAGTCGACGTATCGGAGCTGCTGATCCGCTTTGGTTACGTGCTTACGTTAGGTTGACGGCGAGGCGAAAGGCGATACGGTGATGATCTCTTTTCGATTTGATATGTGTGCTATGACCTTAAGGTTGAATTCCACCAAACTTTTTCATTTATTGTCGTATTGTTGTCTTCACATTGTATAATTCAGGGTTCAGTTTTGCGAGCACTGCATGAAGTCTTGCCTGGAAGGAGACGTAAAAGAGGGTATGTAAGGATCGTGCATGATATTCAAATTCAGAAACACCATGAAAAAAACTAATAGAAATGGTTGAAGAAGAGTTGAATTGACCTTGAAATTATTTTCTTCTGACCTTAACAACCTACACTTTAAAATCTGTAACACTAAAGAGTTTTACCGATACTTTGAACATTATTATAATAGTTTAAATACTACACATATTTTGAGGTACTAGCAGATGATTATACTTGGTGGGGCCCAACCAAGTCGAATCGTCTTAAAGCATCCTTAAAGTGTGTTCAGATAAATTAATTCCTGAAAATAAAATCACATAAATTAGACACTTAAAACAAAAAAATGTAATAACTACCACCACTGTTATTGACCTAAAATGCCTAGCCGCGTCCTAACCAAAAGCGTTAGTCGCGCGAGCACGAGATCGACGCATTTATTATGTAATTTTTTGTTCGGAAAACCAGAAGGCGCCCTAGGATGCGGGGTTAGGCCGTGATACCAAAGCGATCGTCGCACTAACATGCGACCGATTGTTTTAGCACTAAGGACACGGAGTTAAAACATAGCAGTACAAATATATTTTATATTCTGTTATTACTTTTCAAAACTACAAAAATACGTACCCAGGATTTTTTAAATAAAAGGACTGATCAAATTATTTATTTGCAGTAAAAACCAAAACACACATCACTATACATCTTCTTTACCTACTTAAGGGAACCCAATACAGATTAAACATGGTATCTACTGGAACCCAACTGTCAAATCACTGCATGGAGTTTTAATATGCATTTTATATAATAATTATTATTTTGAAAACATTAAATTTCGGGGATCATACATCCATTGTTTGTCTATGGTTCATATTCTTCTGCATTCGCAGTCTGGCGTAAATATCTAACGTGTCTGGAAAGTTATATTTTTATAAAGCTGGAATAATATAATTATGAACATAGTCTATATTTCATTTTACACACGACGAAATATTATAGCAACCTATACATTTACAGTATTACTTCGGATTGTTTATTGACTTTGTGTACCATTCGTTGTTATTTAGCTGATAGTTTTCTGAATAAAATAAAGTTAAATTTATTGCTTGTCGTCGTGGGTACTTTAATAAAACCTGATTTCTGAAATGTTAATCAACACAAAAATCAGCTGACGAATTGTCAAACTCATGTCAAGTCAGCATCAGTTACCATAAGTTGACAGTCTATCCACAAAATATAGTATATTACGATAGGTGTGAACTAAGTAGCCGATTATTGCACGGCGTAAAATTTGTTAACGAAATTACTAAGCGCCGGGCATTCATAGATTAGTTAAGTCACACGCATAGACTTATAAAAAAAGATGACTCCGCGCCACGCATATCGAAAGTGAAGCACAGTAAGTATGCCGGGACCGCTTGTACAAACACGCCTCACGCTCACATTTACGTGACAAGACAGCGTCAATCGTCAATCACGCATTGTATAATTCAGGGTTCAGTTTTGCGAGCACTGCATGAAGTCTTGCCTGGAAATAGACGTAAAAGAGGGTATGTAAGGATCGTGCATGATATTCAAATTCAGAAACACCATGAAAAAAACTAATAGAAATGGTTGAAGAAGAGTTGAATTGACCTTGAAATTATTTTCTTCTGACCTTAACAACCTACACTTTAAAATCTGTAACACTAAAGAGTTTTACCGATACTTTGAACAATATTATAATAGTTTAAATACTTCACATATTTTGAGGTACTAGCAGATGATTATACTTGGTGGGGCCCAACCAAGTCGAATCGTCTTAAAGCATCCTTAAAGTGTGTTCAGATAAATTAATTCCTGAAAATAAAATCACATAAATTAGACACTTAAAACAAAAAAATGTAATAACTACCACCACTGTTATTGACCTAAAATGCCTAGCCGCGTCCTAGCCAAAAGCGTTAGTCGCGCGAGCACGAGATCGACGCATTTATTATGTAATTTTTTGTTCGGAAAACCAGAAGGCGCCCTAGGATGCGGGGTTAGGCCGTGATACCAAAGCGATCGTCGCACGAACATGCGACCGATTGTTTTAGCACTAAGGACACGGAGTTAAAACATAGCAGTACAAATATATTTTATATTCTGTTATTACTTTTCAAAACTACAAAAATACGTACCCAGGAATTTTTAAATAAAAGGACTGATCAAATTATTTATTTGCAGTAAAAACCAAAACACACATCACTATACATCTTCTTTACCTACTTAAGGGAACCCAATACAGATTAAACATGGTATCTACTGGAACCCAACTGTCAAATCACTGCATGGAGTTTTAATATGCATTTTATATAATAATTATTATTTTGAAAACATTAAATTTCGGGGATCATACATCCATTGTTTGTCTATGGCTCATATTCTTCTGCATTCGCAGTCTGGCGTAAATATCTAACGTGTCTGGAAAGTTATATTTTTATAAAGCTGGAATAATATAATTATGAACATAGTCTATATTTCATTTTACACACGACGAAATATTATAGCAACCTATACATTTACAGTATTACTTCGGATTGTTTATTGACTTTGTGTACCATTCGTTGTTATTTAGCTGATAGTTTTCTGAATAAAATAAAGTTAAATTTATTGCTTGTCGTCGTGGGTACTTTAATAAAACCTGATTTCTGAAATGTTAATCAACATAAAAGTCAGCTGACGAATTGTTAAACTCATGTCAAGTCAGCAGTTACCATAAGTTGACAGTCTATCCACAAAATATAGTATATTACGATACGTGTGAACTAAGTAGCCGATTATTGCACGGCGTAAAATTTGTTAACGAAATTACTAAGCGCCGGGCATTCATAGATTAGTTAAGTCACACGCATAGACTTATAAAAAAAGATGACTCCGCGCCACGCATACCGAAAGTGAAGCACAGTAAGTATGCCGGGACCGCTTGTACAAACACGCCTCACGCTCACATTTACGTGACAAGACAGCGTCAATCGTCAATCACGCACACATAGATCTGGGTGCTTACTCTCGAATATAATTCCGATAGATCGACATTGGAATTGTCAGTCAAACGTCTGGGATTGGTTAGACTCACTGAGTCTAGCCAATCCCTGACGTTTAACTCGACCAACTGACGTTTGACCAATGTCGATCTATCGGAATTATATTCGAGAGTTAGCACCCGGTACGGTGCTTGACTTTCGATATCCGTGGCGCGGAGTCCATCTTTTTTATAAGTCTATGGTTAGACGAATCGTATACTATTTTATAGCTCGTGTGACCTAAACCCGCACTGAAGTCACGCTTTTCTGTGTAAAAATGGACAACTCTAGTCACAGAAAAGCGTGACATAAGTGCGGTTTAGGTCAAACGGCGCTATATATGTTTTTGTTGATTAGCTTTCAAAAACTTGCGTGTAAATCTCACTCAGAAAAAAGATTTTGACAAAATTGACACTAAATTTAAAAAAAAAAACTTAAATTCCAGGCATACATCGATATTTTCGCCAAGTCTACCCAAAGAGAAAGTGATTGCTATCGACAATCTAGCGATAGGAGTGGTCGATAAAATAGTCTTGCACTTCCCTAAAGCATGGTGGCCCAGAACTGCAACATTCTTTGGTTTCGTATGGAATGGGGTTAACAGAGTGAGAGTGTCTAAAGAGGACTATTGGACCACTCAGATATTTGGGGCGAGTACCCCCATGGGGTCGTTAACCTCTTTGACACTATGGACTAGTGGTGATGGCGCTAAACTGGTTGGTACATTTTAATAGCATGATTTTTTTGTGGGTTTTTGTAGAGGACGGGGAAACCACATTTCTGATACACTTTAATCTGGTTTCTGAGTGGCTAATCAACACAAAATATGCTAATAGACTGGCAAACTCATGCCAAGTAAGATTGGCATTATTCTATAACCAATTCATGGCCAATGACGCCTCTGGCGCGTCATAAGTAAACTTCTTGGGTGGCCCATGACGCGCGTGGTGCGTCATTTTTAAATTAACTTTAAACAAGCTTAAAAATTATGAGATTACGAAAACCACCATTTTTTATCCTATATTGAACATTAAAGTAGTTAGTGCGCCTGGCAATTAAGTTTTCATCCTTTAAAAAGGCCCATGACGCACCTGGCGCGTCATAGACAAAACGTATGGGGCCTGGCTAATGTGTTGGTGAAAATGAAGGTGGCAATGAAGTACAAACGCGAGCACATCAACCTACTACAATCTGTCAAATTTATTTGATAGATTTTCAACTTTATCGCTAAAGTATAAGGTTCAAAGTTGATTGGGAAAATGTGACAGTTTCGGGTAGGTTGATGTGCTGGCGTCTGTACTTTCTAATTCCATGATTGGCTGTTATTTAAGACAGCCAATCATAGCAGTTAACTTGAGTTTGACAGCCTGTCAGCTTAATTAGCCTTTCAGAATCCGGGTGTTTAAGCTGCAGACTTGAATGCATAAAAATTCTGTCCCCTGTGTAGACTCTCCCATGTAGTTTGTGTTTGTGCAAAAGTGGCCTAACTTTTGAGTTTTACATGCTTCAACCTGTTAAGCAATAATTTCACATACGATTTTAATTACAGTATTAGTTTTTCTGTTTCGTTGAGCTTGTTTGTGACTAGCTTAGGGGCTGCGGATCCGCGTTCAAAAAAAACAATAAGTTAAAAATTAGATTTATTTAATTTTTCAGTGTAATTATAAATTTAATAAAACTATCATTATTTAAAATAACTGCACAAGTACTAAATAATACTAAAGCTTTAGGAAGTGAAAAGCGACAGCTCAAAGCGTCCAATAAGGGTTCCGGTCTGTTCTAATAAGGCCACTTCTGCTCTGACAAACACTGTACAACATGGCAGCTTTGGTAGCATATAATCATTTGTATTATGCATGAGATGTTTAATTAGTCTAAACACTGGTATTTTCGTAATTTAATTGAATGAATCATTTTACTTACACTGATCACTCCCATTAAGCGTTTTGTAGACATAATTAAATCTGCTGAATACTCAAACGTAACTTAAGTCACCGTTAAGTGTTATGCTGTCTCTTCATTAAAACTGTACTGTAGCGACAGAATAGTACATTATATACATTATGGAGTTTAGTACCCCGTGCTATAATGGACTAGTAAGTCACACGTATCGTATTCGTATATTACTTTATAGCTCGCACTTAAGTCACGTTTTTCTGTGTAAACATTGACTACTTAAGTCACAGAATAGCGTGACATAAGTGCGGGTTTCGGTCACAGTGCAGAATACCTTTCAGAATGTCTTAGAGCTAAGTGTCGTTTGAGTATTTAGGAGTTTGTGTTATTCAAACATTATAATTACTAGTGTGGTTATTTTATCAATTACAAATACTTGGAACAAGTGCGGCAATTTATATGAAATCTAATCTAAAACAATATAAATAATGTGCCACTTGTTAACTAAAAGCTACCACATACTTCTTTCAAAATTGAAATATATTATATTATATTTCATTAGTAAAATTGATAAAATTGTCACACAAAAAAAATTACTCAGTGTCACCAAGTGTCACTCTTAGTGTCATTTGGTGTCATCATGTCTCGCTTTGGTGTCACTAAATGTCGTTCTGAGGGGCAATTCTCGTAATTTTAAAAACGTTCACAGTCTAATCTCAGTCTCAATCTGTCAAAAATACCTCTAATTTCCCTACGTTTTGACAAGTTTTGAACAATCTGTTTGTTGCTGAGATGAGACTGCGATTAGATTTTGAACGTTTTAAATTACGAGAATTGGCCTTCTGGTGTCACCGAGTGTCAATCTGGAGCTATCAAGTGTTTTAATGTCACTCTTGGTGTCAAGTGTCACTTCTGTGTGACGTTGAGTCTATGAGTGTTAAAATATGGATGTTTTCTAAAATAAATGTTTATTATTATTATATTATAGAGTTGTGTTCTACATTATTTGGCAACATTTTAGGTAGAAACCTTACCCGAAGATGTGGTTAAGAGGAAAGTGATGGAACTCATCAGAAGGTTTATGGGCAAAAACAGGACGATACCGGAGCCGATAGCTATGTTGAGGTGAGGCGAAATTCTTGTATTTTAATGTTATTATCTTATTCTCCTCTGCCTCTTTAGTCTAGTGGTCGCAAGACTGCGGAGCATGAGGTCCTGGGTTCTGAATTCTCAGGTTGGAAAAAGGATTTCCCTAGGAAACTGGGTTTCCTCATTAAAAAATCTTTATACCGCATGTTTTTTTTTACTGTCTCGAAATTTGTACAGAATGTTCTACCCATGAATATGAACAACTTTTATTATGGGACCAACTCTGAAATCACGAAAAAAACATCAGCTGTTTCATACATTTTGGTCTAGTACCTAGGTATTGAACTTTTGTATTAAACAGCACATTTTTTCGTGATTTCAAAGTTGGGCCTATAGTGAAAGTTGTTTATATTCATGGGTAGAACACACCCAGTAAAAATTTCGAGACGGTAAAAATAATCATCTGGTATATTACATTAAAGTAAAATGTAACTTATTCAATTATCAATTGTTTTTTCCAGATCATCCTGGTACTCAAACCCATACACGCGCGGTAGCTACTCTTACGACAATGTCCTCACCCCACAGTTCCCCAACGCTAGGGCTACGTTAGCGCAGCCCCTGGTAGACAGCAGCGGAGCCCCTCGAGTCCTATTCGCGGGCGAAGCGACAGATAACACCCACTTCTCGACCGTTCATGGAGCGACGGATACAGGATTCAGGGAAGCGAATAGATTACTGCCACAGGCTAAGTTGTAAATAAAAGATTGAATACAATACGGAAATTCAATGATGTTATTATAAGTAAAATACGTTTTGTGATTTTGGAAAAATACAGGATGAAATTGAAAACTTGCGCCAACTCGTCAAATTGTCATTTCCCAAATTCTTGAAATAAAATCGTGTAGCTAATTACCGCCTTAGTGCAAAATGAATTAAAATAAATAAATACATTCTTTATTTAGACACGACTGGCGCAGTGGTTGAGCGATTGACTGCTGCGCAGCATGTCGCGGGTTCGATTCCCGCACGGAACAAATATTTGTACGACCTACAAGTATTTGTTCCGGGTGTTTAATCTATAATATGTATGTATTTACAAAAAAAATATGTATATAAGTAGTTTATCAGCCATCTCGTTACCATAACACAAGCATTAGTTTGCTTAGCTTGGGACTAAATGGCGTTGTGTGAATTGTCCAAGGATATTATTTATTTCACCAAAAGCTATAACATTACAAAAACCCAATACTAAGAGCTTAAAGGCTTGTATCTAGGTCACAATAATTTTAATACTTAGGAGTCAGTGATTTTTCGGAAATTATTGCCTTCAAGTAGACACGAATTAACGTCGTTCCAGCATTTTTTTTTTTTCAATACTACCAAGACAAGAAAATAAAGGTATAAATTTTAGCGCGCGACCGATAAGCAATCCATTTATCGCGGAAGTCACAACATCAAGCAAGTTGGCAATGCGTTGAACTAGTGGTATTTACCTATTACCTAATTGTGACCGTTCCTACGAAAGAAAAGGCGCGCGACGATGTTGCCAGATCGCTTGCCCACGCGCACGTAAAATTAAAATTTCTTTATAACATGTTGAATTAGATGTTTTAATTTGGCGAACCTCTTCAATTTAATTCTGTGTAACTTTAATGCCTACACGTAAAGTTTAGTTTCCGTTACTTCCAATATATTTATGACATTTTCAAAAGTACTTGTCATGCTGGAATCAACCGTATTTATAAAACAGTAAAGTTGTTTTTTTTTATAACTTTAATGTCTAGATACACATAGTTTACTTTTCGCTATCATTTCAATATTTTTATCAACTGTCATTCTTTGACAGTTGTCTGAAATGGCTATAACACTGCAACATGACGAGTCAGTGTGTCAACTTACTTAACAATTTATTTCCCCTACTGCACGTATCTTTACTTATAATATCATTGATCACGATAACTATGAAATATTAAGTAAAAACTATATCAATTATACACGGAATTTTTATGTAAGTGTGAATCATAATTATATGAACTTTATCGAAGGCTCGATGTACCCATATCTCTCCTTTTACCTAAATAATTAATTATGAACTGAAATAAAATACAGTTCCTAAAGTTTAAACCAGACAAGTGTTAAGAGCGTTTACGCCGCACGGCATTTCATACAAACTTTCAAGCCCTTGTTTTTCGAAATGAATGAACAGATTTTAATGAAACTTAATACGCATAAGCAGGATACAAAGGTCTAAAAAGTAACTTAAGAATATTTTCGAAATGTCTTATTTAAAAAAAAAAAACTGGATATCTGTTTCTATGGAAACTTTAAAATCGGTCTAATTTGGCTGTAACACTATTTTTCGAAAATGTTCTTAAGTAACTTGATTCTGATTTCCGTTAGAACAGTTCTATACCTTATGGGCGGGCGCTCCTGCCAAACAAATATCAACGTTGCAGCTCTTAAAATAAAGTAGAAAATAACGTCGCCCGCTTTGATGCTCTCTCAGACTAATGGAAGTTTATTTATTTTAACTATATTCCAACTAGAGCATGGTTGAATTTTGTTTGCTCCGGCAGGATTCGCAAATACACGCACTGTCATTTAAGAGAATCGCCGTAAGAAACGTATTATGCACAATGATTTTAAACGTTAATCACTATAATTATAATAAATAATGCCATATACACATTATAGATAATTATGCCATGTAAAGAGAATGTACAAAATATATTAAATGAAATATACCTACGTTTTTAAACTTTTTGCCCGACTGCGTCGAAGTGGGAGGGTGCGCAATTTATGTAAAAAATATACTGCTGCTTGTTGTTATTCTATTATCGCATAAATATGACCTCGGAAACAAAAAAATCAATCATAAATAAAATTTAATAGTTCATCACGATACGTGTGGCTTAATTAAGTAGTTCATTATTGATATGAATAATGTACTACTTAAAATATGCATAATTTACTACTTAAGTCAAACGTATCGTATACTATTAAATAGCTCCTGTGACCTAAACCCGCACATAAGTCACGCGTTTGTGTGTACAAAATGGACTAGGTTCTTAAGGCGCCACTAGTCAATATTTTTTCCATACAAATTTCGGGAGAGTATTATTACTGTTTCACATTATGCATCCAAAGTTAAACATGATATCGTTTTGACTTATTATTAATTGTGTCTGTACGGAAACAGAATATTAAAATAAAAAGCCATTAAAAAGTTATGAGCCAACAAAGATTCGTTTTTCTTGCTATTTTTAACTTAACTTTGGGTGTAAATAAGTAATAAAAGACCTGTAAAATCTTCAAAACCAAAACCGTACCGACAAAGCTCAGTTATCGAAGAGTTCAATAAAATTTATTTATAATTGATGTATGCAGTGGTTTTTTCATAAAACTCAATTTTCCAAAGCACTTTTCGGATCATTTTACGCGCCTATCAGTTCAGAACGGTATTTCTGTGCGTGAGAACTAGACGTTGCGCATGTAGACTAGCGTCTAACTGCTCATCACTGATACTAGCTCTGTCAGACACGAAGCTAGGTGAGACAGCATGCTTTTTAGCCATGACCACCAGTGAGTTCGAGCGCGCGACTGGTTTACTCTTAAGTCACAAAAGAGTGACTGAAGTGCGCGCACTTCAGTCACTCTTTTGTGACTTACGCACGTGCGGGTTTAGGTCATACGAGCTATAAAATGCAATACGGCCGATGGATCATGGCAGCACCCTAATTTCGTAACACACTGTTAATTGCAAACATACGACACATCAAGAATATTGCTAATCCATTCCTTTATAAGTTCGAAAAATTTGTCTGCGCAATGAATGTTGTTGAGATGTCAAAATTGCTATTGATAGTATGTTACGCAACTACCCCGCCGATCCGAACTTTGCGCAGAAGGCTGCGCAATCACATTTTTTTGGAACCAAATGGTGACATGTGGCGAGTGTGAGTGAGATGCGCTTAAGTTCGGAGAGCCTGTGTTCAGACCGGTCGTATTTTTTTTTTTACAAATTTTGCAATATTTTTATACACTTCTCAGTTTTATTTAAATGTATATGTAGTACGTACAATGTAAATCGCTGTAAAGAAATCAATGTTTATATGAAATTATTATATTTGTATGTTTTGTAATAAATTATGTCTAATAAAACTTATGAAAATATTTATCAAGTTTTTTCACTCTAAACCTCATCGTCATTCTCTCTTCTTGCATAAGATTCTGTAATATCTCCGACTGGGAGAGGGCACTGGCTCTTGTAACACAGTTCTAACACCTAGGACAGGAGTCAGGGACTTCACACTTTTTTGTAACCACTTTCTTGTGTAATAAAGGTTGTTATTATTATTACCTTTATTTCATCGTTTTATACATATAAATTATATTTTTAAATATTAGAATATAATAGGCATAAAAAACATTTAAAAATATAAAAAATAGTAACCCGCCGGTATCGGGAACAGGGTCCCAAGCTACCGGTGGTCAGGGCTCCAGAGAGAGGAACCTCATAACAATGCGGGCCGTGTCCAGAAGTACTGCTTTCTGAATCAAGCCCTTGATCCAGCTGCCCAACGCGAGCCTCTTCAGGTGTTGGTCGAGGCTCTTGGCAATCAGCCCATTGGCTGTCACATTGTCATTGTTATTATTATTGTGCCAATACCCACGCTCCTGTGCCAGCCTCATTCAGGTTTTGCTCGAGATGGCAACAATATCGTCTGTCCACCTCGTCACCTAACCTAACCTGGGACCTGGACCCTCTTTCCGAGTCAATTTTCGTTTAGGGCAGGATTTGGCTGGTTCTCCAGGGTTCAGCCATTGCGACGAGCGCTTCCGATTATCGCACATCAACCTACCCCAATCTGTCAAATTTTCCCAATTGAATATGAACCTTATTCCTTTGTGGAAAAGTTGAAAATATATCAAAGAAATTTGACAGATTGGCGTAGCTTGATGTGCTGGCCTCTGTACAGTATCCACTTTACATCACAAGTAATGATTCGATTTAAAATCCCTTCATTATTGTGTCGGTTGAGCAAAGCATCACAGCAGTCGACGCGTGTTTGAAAGTTCGATTCACTCAATTCATGAGGTACCCATCGTTCAAGTTTTTTTACTTTCCCGATTTGCTTCAAGTGGATTAATACAGTTTTATCACTTACCCCGAAGCCTGCAGCTATCTCTGAAGTGCTTTTTGATGGATCCGCTTCCACAATAGCCTTTAATTCTTCATTTTCCACTTTGGTCTCCGGCCGTCCACGGGGATGGTTCTGAAGGCCGAAATTTCCAGAACGAAAACGTTGAAACCAAAAATGTACCGTGCTTTCTTTTGCGACACCAGCGCCGTACACATCATTAATCCTTCGAGCTGTTTCTGCAGCACTGGTGCCACGGTAGAACTCGTACTCGTAAATATATCGATATTTCATGTTTTCCATTAGCGGTAATAAGCGACACCAAAGAAAAAAATAATGAGGAAAAAACAAATGAATGACTGTTTTCGAAACTCAAATGTACCAGCTAAATGAATTTATAAATTTGAATTTGGAATTCTAAACCAAAGAGGAGATATTTCAGATCAAAGTGGTCAGTACGACAAAACGCTAATTTCATATGTAAGGACCTAATATTTCTTTGCCCAACCTGGGTATCGAACCCAGGACCCTACGCTCCGGTCGCGCTTAGCTATATACTTCAGTGTGAAAAGTATGTTAATCGCCCAGTTTCGCAGATGATGACTAAAGCCCGTTTCACGAAAGAAGTCTCGCAGACGCGGCGCTACAGGCATGTAACGGAGACATAAATCTTTATTTATTTATTTAAGTATCTCAACATTATAATACAGACACTGGTTATTATAATGCATAATAAATATAGAAAGGTGTCTGAGGCAAGAGGGTTGTTGTAGGAATGTTGCTAATTATATAATAAAATATAGTTCCACATAATGCCGCGGGACCTCTTTCGTGAGATGGACTCTTAAGTTTTATTTCAGTGACAGGTAAGTAAACAAACACAGATATAAAAGTAACATAATATTTATTTATTGTAAGAAAAATTTCATTGGACGTACAAAATATTAGGTCGACCATAGACATAAAAAAAGATGGACTCCGCACCACGCATATCGAAAGTGAAGCACCGTACCGATCTATGTGTGCGTGATTGACGCTGTCGTGTTACGTAATGGCGGCCGGTCGGCATACTATGATGTAAATGTGAGCGTGAGGCGTGTTTGTACAAGCGGTCCCGGACTCCCGGCATACTTACTGTGCTTCACTTTCGATATGCGTGGCGCGGAGTCCATCTTTTTTTATAAGTCTGAGGTCGACATAAATTTTATGACAATAAATTATGAGAACTATTAGCTAATGTACAATTTTATAGATTACTAGGCATTAAGGACAACGAATTGTTACAGAATCGGCGGAGTACTTGCGTAATACACGAACTGAGTAGGAATGGTTTTCTTTATTACCGATGAAAAAACGGAGGAGGTTCGCAATTCGATGCGTTTTTTTTTCTTTTAATGTACCACGCATATCTTTTTACAAAGGAGTCCGATTTTGTCAGTTCAACAACATTCACTGAACGTATGGAGCAATGGATTAGTAATCCTTCAAAATGATTCAGTTTGATTATAGTGATACGCAATTGATGTGCCGGTTATATTAGCTGCCAATCGTATCTTTTAGAAATCAAACTGCCGAGTAATTGCGTAGCGGCAGTTTTCATTTTGACAGTTCAACAACATTAATTTCGTTATTAACGTTGTTAAGACCCCTCCGTGCCTCGGAAAGCACGTTAAGCCGTTGGCCCCGGCTGTCATTCGTGGATCTTTGACAGTCGTCGTTACGGGTCGTCAGAATCCCGAAAATCTGACAACCAGTCTTACCAAGGGGTATCGTATTACCCAGTAACTAGGTTGTGGAGGTCAGATAAGCAGTTGCTCCATGTAAAATACAGCTGGTATTCAGCCGACCCCAAAATAGTTGGGAAAAGGCTGCAGATGATGATTAACGTTGTTGAGCAGACAAATTTTTCGAACACAAAGCAATGGATCGTTCAAAATTATATTCAGATTGTGAAAGGCTGGTACTTGCACATTTAATAAAAAAAAAAAACTAAGTTTCAGGGTCTGTTTCACGACCAAGGCCACCAGATAACTTAACCGTAACTTATCTGGGGGTAGTGAAATATGCTAGCACCTTGTTGACTAGCTATCTTCTTTACCACAATATGACTTTTTTCATTAGTCTCTTGGAAGAGCGGTGGTCTCCACGTTATTTGAAAGTATTTTGGCGTGTTTTTCTTAGAGAGCCTTTTTTAACACGCTTTTGTTAACTTCCCTTATAACTGTAAATGTAACTAACAAACAATGTAATAAAATCTTAGAAGTAAATTTCAAGGTACTTTTAATTGTCGTATCGAAATGAAACTTTGTATGTATATGTAGTTTGGATGACAATACTATAATTTGATATCTTGGAGCAGATCTGATGATGGAGCCAGGATGCAGATAGTTAAACTCCTCAGTGGCTACTAGTAAACCCATCGAGTTTGGACTCAATATGAATCAATACATTGGATCAGCGTGTTTTTTTTTACATTTACGAGTAAAGTCAAACCCTGCTGTTTCAAATTTTAATCCATAATAAAAATTTACATTTAGAACACTATAATTATAACAAGCCTTGAATTCGCTCTTAATCCTATTAAAAACAGTTTAATAAATGCAATAAGATATCTTTCAATTTCATTTTAATATGAAATAACTAAGTTTTAATTATAAGATTAAGGGTCGATACACACTAGTGCAGCATCGAAGCGTCAAATTAAAAGCGAAGCTGTGAGTTTTTAAGTTTAGTGAGTCCTCGACTCAGGTGAGGACCCGACTGACGCCTTGCTTCGAGTGGTAGATCGAATATTTCAGATCAGGATACCTACCACGAGTTCTTAACGCGATCCACTTTAGGACCTAAACTGAACTGTGCTTCTAATTCGTACCATGACGTCAGTTTAACGATTCAATTTAGGCCGTGCCATCTGGATACCTACCACGAGCTCTTAACGCTCATTCACTTTCAACGATTCAAACGCCGCTGAGCGTATTGGACGTCATGGTACGACTGTGAACGATGCAGTTTAAGAACCTAAACTGAAATGTCTTGCTTTTGAATCGTTTTTAAATAGATCATGGTGGGCCTGCTGTAACACCTTAGTAGTCAGATCAGCTTAAATCTGACTCTTGAACTAAGCATATTTAAGTACCCGAAACTAAAATGTTCCCAATCAACTTTGAACATTATGCTTTAGCGATAAAGTTGAAAATCTATTAGAGTTTGACAGATTTCAGTAGCTTGATGTGCTGGCATCTGGGAAAAAAGTCCCGTTCCTCCACACTGAACGAATGAAACTTTTTTTTTTCCGATCGTCAACAGTGTTGACGACAAGGTGATACTGATCGGGAATATTAGTTAGGTGTTTGAATTCGCGAGAACGCTCACGCACCTATCAGCGCTGGTCACTCGCAGACGCGCGTATTCCGTGGAATGTGCGCGAATTCGTGCGTCTTATTTATCTCGATAGAAATATCGCATGCCTAATGGAATACTGACTTAAAACAGACGATTTTTGGGAAATCGCAAAAGAAGATCTTGCAATAAGGACTTATCCTACTTGTTGAAACATAAAATTAATTAAAACTGATTTTATTTAATTATTAATTAATCATGAATGCTTGTATTTTGAGATCAACTATTGATGAGATCCGAGTAAAAAAAAAACCGGAAATAATTTTGACCTATCTACTAAAGGGTCAATGTTCCATTAAGCATGCGATATGTGCATTACGTTGTAGAGATAATTAATTGTAAAGATAATTATATATAGATAATTTAACTTAATTTAATATAATTTAAAAGCTATCTAATATCTATTTCATATTTATATTTTTATATTTTTAATTTTATGTTATGTTATGGGTGTATGTGTAAAAACTTGCCTGAAATAAATGTTTTTTTTTAAATTTATTTATTAATGATGTATTTGCTGTTATCTTTTAGATTGACGCTTCGCTGTGCTTAGAGTCTGCGCTAGTATAATTCGAAAAACATTTGATTTTCGGGGGCTATCTTAAAGCATCCTTTAACCGGTAAATTGCGTAATTACAGAAACAATTTAAAATACATTGTGTCTCGCGTGGATCCACGTTCAGGGCATACAAAGAGTTAAGGCAGCCCACGAAATTCAAACATTTTGTAGATAATGTAATAAAATTTTTAAACATTTTTTTTTAAATAACATATTAGCTGCAAGGATACAAAGTATATTATGAAGCTGCATTATAAAACTATATTATCGTCTTAACAATAGAATTTATTAGCATTAAAAATAACTATTTAATAGTAGTGCTAAAGGTATACAATACGTATTCATTGCGTAATCGCTTGCCATAACAGTAAGATGTAAAACCAAAAAATAGCTGCAGAAAATTGGTTCCATACACACAATCAGCCTATGATGTTCCCACTGCTGGGACACAGGCCTCCTCTCAGTGAGAGGGAGTGGGCCGTAATCCACCACGCGGGCCCAGTGCGGGTTGGTAGATGTCACATGTCTTCGAATTTTTGGTTCTAGGACATGCCGGTTTCCTCACGATGTTTTCCTTCACCGTTTGGAGAGCAGTGGTGATGAAATAATTTACTCAAAGTTAAGCGACTCACCTATTCGATCCTACGACCTATAACTCGTAAGTCGCGGCCGTTACCACTGGACCATCACTGCTCCACTGCCTGTTTTCGCTCGTCTGGAGCTCTAAAGGTGTGAGGAACAGGGTGTAAAGTTCACTCATCCTTTATAGAAAAGGGAGGATCCTCCGACCAGACGGGTGTTATGTCTGGCGGGCAACTGCCCGATGATTCATGTCGGGCCGTTGTATCTATGCTAGTTATAAAATACAAAAAAGTTGCGCGGTAAACTCTGCTTGCGAGATGCAGGATTCTGCGTGACGTCAGTATGACGCGTTATAGATACCGCTACAGAGCCGAGCTTCTGTTACTATTCTGTTACAGCCCGTCCGTAAGTCACATTCATAAATATATTATTAAATTAGCTTCTAAATGACTTTTATTAGTATTAATTTTCCCCCTTACTAATAAACGTTGTATAGCGTCTGTATAGTTTACACAACGCTTTGTCTTCTTCTTTCGAAAGTCAAATTACTGACGACTGAAAGAGAGAAATCGGTGTGTAACTGTTCATCTGATATAATACGTTTATTAGTAAGGGGGTTTAGTCTTTAAATTCTGGCTAATGTCGAGATAAACTGGATACAATAGTAATGAGATATGACCCAAGATAGAAGTCAAAATTTACGATTCAGCGCAGAGTACACGCGATTCAGCGTCACATGTAGTCTGCATGAAGAAAAGCAATAGCCGGTCAAAGCTAACAACGACCGGAAGAACTTAGAAAAGTGTTACTTTCTAATACCAGGTCAAATTAAATTAACTAGCGAAACTCCGCAAACGAGATGAGTATAAAAAATTGGGGTCATCGACCGCTGTTAGTGTATTTACCTAATTGAAATATCCAGTTCAAAAATCAGTTTTTTTTTTGTGTGTAAAAACGATAAAACACATTTCCTCAACTCATTCTTCAAGTAACAACACTACCAGCGGTCGATGACCCCACAAAAAATCAACAAACAATTTTTTTTTTCGTTTTCATATTTCGATACTCATTATGTCTGCAGAGTTTCGCTAGCAAATTTAATTTGACCTTGTACGGTTGAAAATACATTAATCGTCTCCGTCTCCAGCTAAAGCAGCAAACTTATTCGCCATAGCAGTGGTCTCCTCGTCATCACTACTGTCTGATTGTTCATCACTTTCAGACTGTCTGTCACCGTCTGACTCTGACGTCAGAACCTCTTCTGACTTGTCCTCAGACAACGCCTGCACCCAGCGGATGTATTTTATTTCGTCGCAGGTTTCGTATTTTTCTGTGGAAACAAATTGTTGGTGTTATTTATTTGATTTGATTTCTTTTTTAAAATTCATTTACAGGATCGCAGAAACATAAAAAAAAAAAACCGGCCAAGTGAGAGTTGGACTCGCACACGAAGGGTTCCGTACCGCCATACAATACTAATATGTAGTGTTATGCATATAAAATAACGGCAAAAAAATGACGTTTTTTGTATGAAAAAAAAATTTCTGTTTTTAGTATTTGTTGTTAGAGCGGCAACAGAAATACACATTCTGTGAAAATTTCAACTGTCTAGCTATCACGGTTTATGAGATACAGCCTGGTGACAGACAGACAGACGGACAGTGGAGTCTTAGTAATAGGGTCCCGTTTTTACCCTTTGGAACCCTAACAACATTGGTTTTGAGTACATTTTGACCATGTAGGTATTGCACTTTCCATCAAACAGCTGATTTTAATTTTGATAACCAGTCAATCAGAGTGACCACGATGACATTTTAAATATACACATCAGATTGCTTTTAGCGATAAGACCGCCCATTGTGTCACCCTTTGTAAAACTACATTCATACCTGTAATATTTATGGTGTACTTAATAGCGTTTACGACGTACGGCATTTCATACAAACTTTCAAGCCCTTGTTTTTTGAAATGAATGAACCAAAGGTCTAAAAAGTTACTTTAGAACATTTTCGAAAAATAATTTTACAGCCAAATTAGACCGATTTTGAAGTTTCCGCAGAGATTTCAAATTATCTTTTTTTAAATAAAACACTTAGAAAATGTTCTTAACTAACTTTTTATACCTTTGTATCCTGCTTATGCGTATGAAGTTTCATTAAAATCGGTTCATTAATTTCGAAAAACAAGGGCTTGAAAGTTTGTATGAAATGCCGTACGTCGTAAACGCTCTTAATAAAGAGTATTTCAATTCTGCTCTATTTTTTATTAATAAATTATGACAACAGTGACATTTTACTTACACCAGCATGATACTTTAGTGACTCATGGTGGTATTCAAAGTATAATTAATCTAAGCGAAACTGACCTCTATTCTCAGCGAATCCGGGCGGTCGTAGCCACAGACAGATTCTTCCGTCGAGCGCCATCCTTAGCAGAGCGTTAGCCGCTCTGTACGAGTCTAACCTGAAATGAGAAAATTTATATTAAATAATCTAGAGCTATTTTATACGAATATCTTCATGTTTTCAGAAGATTTATAAAACGATAACCCGAAGCAAGTTGCCTGAAGAATTGTCAATCTTAAGTGGCAGTGGGCAGGGCACATTGCTCGCAGAACAGATTTCCGATGGGGCCGAAAGGTTCTGGAGTGGCGACCGCGTACCGGAACACGTAGCGTTGGAAGGCCTCCCACAAGGTGGACCGACGACCTTGTGGAGGCCGCAGGAACCCGTTGGATGCGAGAAGCACAGAACCGGTCGAGTGGAGCTGCTTGGGGGAGGCCTATGTCCAGCAGTGGACGTCTTTCGGCTGAAATGATGACGATGATAAAACGATAGCCACCTCTAAGCGTTTGTGCAGGCCATCGTGTGTACCAACGTTATAATGTGAGAGTCAAAATGGCGGGTGTACCATAGCGAATTAAATTATACCAATTACCAAAAAAATCTACCTAAAATGTACTATTCAGTACCTAGGTCTAAAAAATCTGTACCTCTTTCACAACGAAATTATTTAGAAAGTAAGGTACACCCGCCATATTGACATCAAGATGGCGGGTGTACTATAATATTTTATTATTTAACCATTACTCATAAAATATAATTACACCAAAAAATTGTACCTAAAAAGTACCTCCATTAAAAGAAAACGTACACTTGAACAGTTGGATAGTTCCTGAGAAATAAAACAACCGTATCTCGTTTACTATGTTATTATTATAATTAATTATTGATCTAGGTGCATATTTTTATATATTCTAGGGATAATTGAAGTATACATCATGAATGAAAATTACGCGTCAAATGATTAGATACCTCTTTATTTTTGTCCATACATAATGCAATTAGCGATAAGTGAATTCGGAGTTTTGGTTATAAAATTATTAAGATCATCAAAACATTTCCATTCAGCATTACGACGACAATGAGCTCGATAGTGGCCAATATTGTGGATGTCTGTAACATCGCCGCCGGATGGTAAAAACTCAATTAATCTAAGAATTTCGTATTTTCTATTATGTTATTATCTTCACATAACATAGACTCGCAATTGCAATTTATAGTGCCTCTGTAAAAGAATCATGTACGAATACTGAATGTGTCATTAACAAAGTCGAAAGAAAAATTGCTTTTTTGCCACTTAATTTTAACATGTCAAATATATCAATGCTCAACCAATCGGCATAGTCTAAAAAAAAAAGATAATAACATTGTACAATGTAGACGTAATGACTGCAATGGCATACGAACATTAAATTACGAACTAAGTAATACAATAGCTTTTGAGCTGAATCAAACAGATGTAATTTGTCTTAAAGACATACCTATGGAAATAACATTAAATAATAGAAAATACGAAATTCTTGGATTAATTGAGTTTTTACCATCCGGCGGCGATGTTACAGACATCCACAATATTGGCCACTATCGAGCTCATTGTCGTCGTAATGCTGAATGGAAATGTTTTGATGATCTTAATAATTTTATAACCAAAACTCCGAATTCACTTATCGCTAATTGCATTATGTATGGACAAAAATAAAGAGGTATCTAATCATTTGACGCGTAATTTTCATTCATGATGTATACTTCAATTATCCCTAGAATATATAAAAATATGCACCTAGATCAATAATTAATTATAATAATAACATAGTAAACGAGATACGGTTGTTTTATTTCTCAGGAACTATCCAACTGTTCAAGTGTACGTTTTCTTTTAATGGAGGTACTTTTTAGGTACAATTTTTTGGTGTAATTATATTTTATGAGTAATGGTTAAATAATAAAATATTATAGTACACCCGCCATCTTGATGTCAATATGGCGGGTGTACCTTACTTTCTAAATAATTTCGTTGTGAAAGAGGTACAGATTTTTTAGACCTAGGTACTGAATAGTACATTTTAGGTAGATTTTTTTGGTAATTGGTATAATTTAATTCGCTATGGTACACCCGCCATTTTGACTCTCACGTTATAATTAGGTATGTTCTACGTAAAAAAACCGGTCAAGTGCGAGTCTGACTCGCGCACCGAGTGTTCCGTAAAAATTTGTAGGTATGTAACTAAACATTTTTGAGTTTTCGAATTTTTTCCATTACTTGTGCTACACGACATTGCTTGTCAAATTTCATAATTCTAGGTCAACGGGAAGTACCCTGTAGGTTTTGATTTCGGAATATAAACGCCCGTATCTTTTGATTGCGTTGACTTCGAAGTTTGATTTTTTTCACTGCTTCAAGGGATTGCAGTCCTGAGTACTCGATATAATTTCAACTTGTTAACTCCACGCGTTCCTGAGAAAAAGTGTCTTGACATATGGACAAGGCGGACAACGAAGTGATCTTATAAAGGTTCCGTTTTTCCTTTCGAGGTACGGAACCCTAAAAACCGTACAGTACTGCGTACGACGCACGCGACACGCCACTACGACGTCGGTGGAGCGGCGCGCCGGCACGCGTCCCAAGATAACTCACCTTCTATACAATAAAAAAGCTAAAGAGTTTGTTCATTTCGCCTGACGTTCGGGTTGATTCCCGGAATTGAACTCTTAACCTCATGGCGCTCAGCAGTCTTGCTTGCAACAACAATACCAACGAAGCACTTATTACAATCTTCGTCAGCTGCACGTTACAGGAACTGATGGATGCTGGTGATGGCGACAAAAAAGTTGCCGAATTCTGGGCAGAGTTCATTTAGATTGCTATCGACACGCTATGAAGATGAAGAATCTTATTCGTAGAAATTAGGAACAACGAATATTCTCGAAGCGCAAAAATTGTTTGGTAGTACTGTAGCTTAGATTTCATACAAACCTAGCAGCTTTAGCAGTCAAATAGTTTCTTTTCTTGGCCCATCCATCGCAGATGTCTCGCGGAGACCAAGTATTGTCACCTTCAGGATGCTCAATCCTCAGGAGTTTGGGCAGGTCGATGCGTTCTGCTAGATACCTGAAAACACACAGGATCGCGTTAAATTAGCTGGCGAAGCTTCACAGGTGAGGTGTCTCGGCACCTAATTCCGAAAAAGAGATTACATAAAAACATAATAACTATAAGTAAACAGCAGATCATAAAATAAGAATTTGATGATGAATAAAAGAAAAATGTGTGTATGCGTTGTATGACATAGTTTACATCGCTACAGCCACGAGCAGAAATACCTATACTCCATTTGTATAGGTAATTAAAAAAAGGAAATAAAAAAAACACGTGGCTTTATAATAACGTTATAATATTATAACGTTGCTAAATTGAAGAGTGTGTGTGACGTAGCATGACAACTGAATAGACTGGTATATTACGTTTAGTCAAAAAAATGGAGTTACACTTACGCGTAAGATTCAAAAACAATTTCATTCCAATGGGGATTGTCCAAAATTTCTAACCATTATATTTTATTTTATTTTTTGAAAATATTGAGCAATTTGAGAAACTAATTTGAATATTTTGATGGTTGGCTCAATAGTTATTTTTTTATAAATATTGAATATTTTTAAAGTAGGTTACGTCATCAGTGGCACTAAAGATTAAGTGCTGTTGCCTCACTAGTACAGAAATTAAAAATTTCAATCTGTCAACACAACGTCCTACCTACCTACTAACCTATCAAAGTGTCAAAGTATTGTTACGAGCTTGGGGTTCGTGACAATTAAAAACTGCCGATTTAATAACTAAAAAATAAACACTTTAATTAAAAAAACACCAATTACAACTTTAACACACTAATTACAAAACACAATTGCACAACTGATCACTTCTACGAGTAAGTCGCACTTGATGATAGCTTTCCTTTCGATGTTTTCGCTTGTATCGCTTATCCAAGACTGTGTCGGCTCGCGGAGCATTCCCGCCTTATATAGGCCTCACATTGTTCTAGAACCTTCTATTGTAGAAACATCTAGAATGTTCGAGTACATTCCGGCCCCGACTGACCAGATGTCGATAGTTCTAGAAAGTTCTATCATCGAAACTTCTAGAAGGTTCTTGACACTGGTTCTTCTACTCGATACTAGATGGCGCTAGTGGTAACAAATATCAATTGTGGCGCGCAACAGTATCAATCTATTAAAAATTTTCATTCCATAGCATTTCATTCCATTTTTTTTGTATTCCATAGCTCTTCCGATATATTAAATATTGTCGATTGTTGATACAATGTAATCAGATTTATAAACGAGATGAATAAGAGGCAAGTCGGAATGTTTAAATTTAATATATTTTTGACATATTATAATTTAACACTTGACACTGACGGATTGTAGACAATACTTGCCACTTACTTTTTATTTTAGTTTTGAGGTAACGATACTAATCTGTACGGTCGCAGGTGACGTAATTTGAAGGGCACAGAAGGTCAATCGTATTTTATCAAAAATATCCATAAATATTAATATTTTTCGTAAATTAATTAGTCCATAATGATTAGTAACGCTATTCCTCGAAATGGTTTTTCAATTACAACATTTAAAAAAATATGAACAATGCCCATTGTCTTCAATGACGGAAATTGTATGGTGAACATAGTACTTTCGAAACCATACTATTAAGGAATAGATCACTTCTCATACTTGCGAACGTTATTTCACGATACCAACAACCTCTTACGGGGTCACTGTACTCATCATTATTAACAACTTTTACTATGGGACCAAACGTGAAATTGCGAAAAAAAAATCAGCTGTTCCCTACATTTATGTTCGTATAACTCTTCAAAATGTAGGGAACACCTTTTTATTTTTTTCGCGATTTTCTTGGGAATATATGGCGTTGTGTGAAATGTCCAAGGATATTATTATTAAAAATGTAGGGAACAGCAGATTTTTTTTTGCGATTTCAGGTTTGGTCTCATAATAAAAGTTTTTCATAATGATGAGTACAATGACCTCTTAAGACGTTGGTGGTTTTCCAATAACCCTGTACTGTATACAATCATCATCTGCCTAGCCTTTTCCGAACTATGTTGGGGTCGGCTTCCAGTCTAACCGGCTGAATACCAGTATTTTACATGGAGCGACTGCCTATCTGACCCCCACAACCCAGTTACTGGGTAATACGATAACCCTTGGTAAGACTGGTTGTCAGGCTTTCGGGCTTCTGACTACCCGTAACGACTGTCAAAGATCCACAAATGACAGCCGGGACCAACGGCTTAACGTGCTTTCCGAAGCACGGAGGGGTTTCGATATGTAAAGATGGTCACCCATCCACAGACCAACCGCGGCAAGCGTGGCTTAACCTGATCGATCGACCTGTGCGGCTGTTATTATTTAGCCACGGGCCCCTCTGTTCATTGTATACCTGTACTGTATACAATGTGTAACATAATTAACGCAAGACCTCATACACCCGAAAACTATTATTAAATCGTGTTGACCCTAAAATTATTCTATGCATTTAAAATTGAGTCTTATTGCTTTGAAATAAGATTCACTTTTCTTTGGCTCAACCACCGTTCACGTTTCAGTATGGCAAAATATACAATAAAAAAAAAAAACCTATTTTAATAGTTACTGATATTGATTCAGTAGTCAAATTATGAACAAACTACTTTCAAGACTTGCGTTTATTCTGTTACACATTCTATATAAAATTCAAAGTCCTGACTGACATGTCAACGCACAGCCTAAACCGCTGGTCCTAGAGACATGAAATTTGGAGGGTATGTTCTTTGTGAAGAGTAGGTATATCACTAAGAAAGGGTTTTCCGAAATTCCGCCCCTAAGACGGGGAATGGGGGGAGGGTGAAATTTCACGCGGACAAAGACGCGTGCAGAAACTAGTACTCTTTTATTACCTGATAGTAGTATATTGTTCTCTAAGCTGTGCTATGGGATAGGAGCCCATGAGTATCTGTATGGGACGCGGCACTGTTGATGGAAATACAAGGCCGGGACAGTCGCACAGACGAACCTGTGAACAAATGAATACATTATATTGTTATTATAGCTTTTATTTATCCACACATTAAAAAATTACATTAAAGATTAGTAGAACTCAACAAACTGGTGAACTGGTGCCCTTGTTCCGGCAGGTGCCCCAACTCCGGCAGAAGCCGTAACTCCGGCACGTGCCCTAGATCCGGCAGGTGCCCTCACTCCGGCAGGTGGCCTAACCCCAGCAGGTGCCCTAATTCCGGCAGGGGCCTTAACTCGGGCAGCTGCCCTAACTCCGGCAGGTGCCCTATCTCCAGCAGGTGCCGTAACTCCAGCAGGTGCCCTAACTCCAAAAGGTGCCCTAACTCCAGCAGGGGCCTTAACTCGGGCAGGTGCCCTAACTCCAGCAGGTGCCTTAACTCCAGCAGGTGCCCTAACTCCAAAAGTTGCTCTAACCCAAAAAGGTGCCCTAACTCCGGAGGTGCCCTAACTCCGGCAGGTGCCCAAGTACAGCACTTACTTGCGGCGTCAGGTAGATGGTCTGGAAGTGCTTGGTGTGTCCGGGCGTGCGCGACACGGACACGACACAGCGGCCCATGAGCGCGTTCAGCAGCGACGACTTGCCCACATTAGGTTGTCCCACGCAGCCTATCGTCAGCATGCCGGATTTATAGCGCTCGTGCGAGTAGTACGATGTGTCTGCCTTTTCTAGGATTGTTTCGCCTGGGGAAAAAGGAAAAGATAAATAAAATAATAATACATTGTAAAATAAAGTAGAAACAAAAAATTCTCAAATAATCCAAATACCGTTATAGAATAGAATTAACTGACTGACTGCTGACAATTTGTGTTGTATTTATAGTACTTATGTTTAAACAAATAAATGATTATCTGAAGGAAAATTCTCGTTATTAAAAACGTTATCAATGTTAAAACTGTAGGGAAATTAGAGATATTTTTTTACAGATTAATTCCGAGATCAGATTGTGAATGTTCTTAAAATTACAAAAATTGCCTCTCCATGTTTTTTTTTTTTTTCTGTTGAAAGATTGATATTTTTTGCTCCCACCCTCATAATATATCAACTTTATTTACAGACTAATAAAAATGATATTTGTCTGAGTGATAAAAATAACTATACTCTTTTAAAGTATTACTAGCCGACCCCGCAAACGACGTTTTGCAAAAAAAAAAAAAATAGTTTTCGTCCTATTCTCAGACCTACTGAATATACACACAAAATTTCAGAAGAATAGGTTGTTTCGGAGGAGTTTTGTTACAAACACTGTGACACGAGAATATTATATATTTTAAAGTATTATATAAATAAAAAAATAAAAACACTTACCAACTTGTGCGCCCTCATCATAATCAAACTCGACATCGGTCTCTTTTTTTATCTTCTCCTCCCAAGAAGAGAGATCTACTTCTCCTTTCACGATCTCTTTGCAAGCTTCTAGAATCTTCGTGGCTCCTTCTGCGCACATCTTTTGCTTACCCTTGCGACGACGGACTTGGAGGCCTTAAAGAAAATATACATATAAACACGACTGTGTTCAATTTAAAAATAACCATACTTAAAGTCGAACATATATCCTCCTCCTTTTTGGAAGTCTGTTAAAAAGGGAAGGCTATCAAGTGAGTATAAAAAAAATAAAGTGAGAGAGAGAAAATGAGTGAATGCAAGTGCGTATGCTCAAACAATGCTCAAGACTCGTTGAATATATTGTAGTTTTTCTTAAAAAAAAAAACGGCCAATGCGAGTCGGACTCGTGCACCGATCGAGGGTTCCGTACATTTGTAGGTATGTAACCACAAGTTTACGGTTTTCAGATTTTTTCCTTTACTTGTGCTACATGACATTGCTTCTTGCCAAATTTCATGATTCTAGGTCAACGGGAAGTACCCTATAAATTTTGATTCCCTTGAGTGTCGAAATATACGTTTTTTTTTTACGTTAGGTAAGTAGATGTTTGATTTTTTCACAGCTTTAAGGGACTCGATACCTCCAAGCGTTCCCGGGATCGACAGACAGACAGACGGACAACAAAGTCATCCTATAAGGGTTCCGTTTTTTCCTTTTGAGGTATGGAATAATCTATATAAACAAAAATGAATCGCCGAAATGTATGTACGCGCATAACTTCCGAACTACTGCACCAAATAGGATAATTCTTTTTTTGTTGTGTTCGGTATTGCCAGGACAAGGTTTGTACGAAAGAAAATTTTCGGAAACTCGACAAAAAAAATGGCACGGATAGTTTTCTTTATAAAAACAAATGAGCTTTTGAAAAACCAATTCCACATTTTGAAACACCACTGACCAGCTTTGTCACTAGTAGCTCCCCTCAAATTATACGCCGGACATGACGTGAAGTACAGCACCCGTAGCGCCGGATATGACGTCGTAAGGTACTGCTTCCACCCGGCTACCACCGAGGAAGGCACGAGGTCTATCTTGTTTAGTACCAGGATCATATCCTTGTTCTGTTCTTGAATGTAGGTGTAGAGGGAGGGTGGGAACATCATGCCCTGGTGAGTGGAAAACGGTTTTTTTGTCAGTTTTAGCGTAATATATCTTTACATAGTATTGTTGCGCGCCAAAATTGATATTCGTTACCACTAGCGCCATCTAGTATCGAGTAGAAGAACTAGTAGAGTCAAGAACATTCTAGAAGTTTCGATTCTAGAACTTTCCAGAACTATCGACATCTGGTCAGTTGGGGCCGGAATGTACTCGAACATTCTAGATGTTTCTACAGTAGAAGGTTCTAGAACTATCCGAGACCTATATAAGGCGGGAATGCTCCGCGAGCCGGGACAGTCTTGGATAAGCGATACAAGCGATAAATCGAAAGCGATCTTCAAGTGCGACTTAGAAGTGATCAGTAGTGCAATTGTGTTTTATAATTAGTGACTTAAAGTTGTAATTGGTGTTTTTAATTAAAGTGTCTATTTTTTTTGTTATTAAATCGGCAGCTTTTGTTGCCATAAACCCCAAGCTCGTAACAATATAAAATAAAGTCGCTCATGCAGTCTGTAAGCTTAGATCTTCTACACTACGCAACGGATTTTAATGCAGTTTTCAGCCATAGATAGTGGTTCAAGAGGAAGGTTTATATGTATAATACATGCATATTATAGCAGAAAAATAACCGAGAAATTCAAGGATTTGTAATGTGATGATAATTTTGTGCGCTTACATTGCAAATGGTGGCTAAACCTTACGCGATAGATCAAATTAATGTGCTACGGAATTGTATATCTTAAAAAGAACGATAAAAAGTTCGCGATGGTATTTGTTTATCTGCTAAGGATAACCCACATTAACCATTTATTATATCTTTTACATATTGCAAAAAAATATGGGTTTTTTACCAAGCTATTCAGTATTATTCCTTATCGAATTAAATACGTTGTGCATTTCATGTAGATCAAAATTGCCTTTTTCAGCTCTTATTTTGGAGTTGATTAAACCCCGAGGCCGATAAAAAAAAACAGCTGTTTAGTACAAAAGTTCAATATCTACTTGACCAAAGTGTATGAAACAGCAGTTTTTTTTTTCGCGATTTCAGAGTCGGTCCCATAGTGAAAGTTGTTCATATTCATGGGTAGAACACACTCAAAAAATTGGGTGGTGATAAAAAATCTCCCTGTATATGTGATTAAAACACATGAAAACATATTATAACATCACGACTGTTTTCTCGGAGGAGATAGGCAGAGGTGTAACTACCATAGTAAATACAGTTTCTTCTTAATTTTGAATAAAATATACAATATACTCACGGCATATCTCACGTCGACGATGAGCAGCAGAATGTCACACATTTCTAATACGCGCCACAGTTGTCGCCACGTCTCGAGGTTCAGCTCGAAATATGACATCTGCTTCCAATGTTCTGAAGCTTGGAGACTGTCTACGTAGTTCTGTGGAAATAAATAAAAACATATTATAAATCCCTGAAGATGCAATAAGAGATGTCCACACACAAATATAATGCTAGAAAATTACGTCAAAAAATAATGTTAAAATAAAGAATGCCGGAAAAATAATACTGTAGAATATTTTAAGAGACGTGAATATAGTATAATCAGCCTATAATGTTCCCACTGCTGGGACACAGGCCGCCTCTCTGCGAGAGGAACTGAATATGAACAACTTTTATTATGAAAATGCCCTTTTATGTTATTCAGCCAATTGCCCATCTGTTAGTAAGTGGCACCACTAATAACACCATCAAAAACACAAAGCTAAAATATCTCATGTACCTGTATATGAGGTATGAGGAACTGGGTGTAAAGTTCACTCATCCATACTAATATTATAAATTCGAAAGTAACTCTGTCTGTCTGTCTGTGTTACTTTTTCACAATTAAACCACTAACGGATTTCGATAAAATTTGGCAGAGAGATAGATTGCATCCCGGGGAAGGACATAGGATAGTTTTTATCGAAATACCTCGCGGGCGAAGCCGCGGGCGGAAGATAAGGGAGGATCCTCCGACCAGACGGGTGTTGTGTCTGGCGGGCAACTGCCCGATGATTAATTTCGGGACGTTGTATCTATGCTAGTTGCGCGGTAAACTCTGCTTGCGAGATGCAGGTTTTTGCGTGACGTCAGTATGATCGAGTTCGCATGTGGCGTTGTTACGCTACATCTGTAACTACACCGGCACACATACCCTTCAAACCGGAACACAGCAACGCTTGGTCGGCTGAAATGTGAATGTTGGTAGTACTTCACCGGACGAGCTCCATCACAAAGAGCTCCTGTTAAGTTCTACGGCTATTTGGTGCAGCCTTCAGGCACACATACATAATCACATTTCTAATATTATTATTTTTTTACAAATGTTGTGTGTGGTGCACGTGCCAAATAAAATATATATTTTTTGTCACCTTAAAATACCGCTGTTCCTGTGCGTCGAGCTGCGCGGGCGTCATTTTGAAGTCCCACGGCGGCCTCTTTGGGAAGGACAGGTCAGCAGGGAAGTAATCTACTGGATTCACTTCCAATTCCTTCTCTGGCACCGGTTGCAGTTCTCTTCTGTTGACAAAGATAATATTGTGGTTGTTTTAATACGGTTTTTTTTTTGAGTCTGAAATCATCAAATGGCCCCTCCCGCTCTGGGTGGAGCGGAAGGGAGTGTCACACCCTTACTGACTAAAACCCATCCGTGTTCCTTCCTTAGCCCATATGTTCCGGGGTAGCGGTAACCCTTTCGGACAATCCCGCTGCCCCGGCAGGCTTCGGCCCTGACGGGCTCCTCTGATGCTGACATCTCTTTGAGGCGCGCGTGGAACACATACGCTTGTCCATCACGGGCCTGCTCCTGATCGGACGGTGAGCTACCCATTACTCTCCGTCCGCAGGCCCGCGACTACGGTAGCCAGCTCCGCCCAAGCGGGGCAGATGAAGAATTGAAATTACATACATAAGCATCACGCCTGAACGCTCTAAGAGGTAGGAAAAGAAAGAATAAAAAAAAAAAATACTTTAATTTGTAACAAACATGACAGAGAAAGAATACCAACACAAAAAAGGATATGTTGCGGGAAAATATGCGTCACATCAACGCAAAACGACCATCGCCGTCACAGAGCTGTCCAGATGGTGACATTCTGGTCGAAGATTTGATGCAAATCAACACGCAGTATTGGCGTATAGCAGAAACAAATCGATGCTACATCAATACTATCCTCTTTCTCGTTCTAACTCTATGGTAAAAACGGGACCCTATTACTAAGACTCCACTGTCCGTCCGTCTGTCACCAGGCTGTATCTCATGAACCGTGATAGCTAGACAGTTGAAATTTTCACAGAATGTGTATTTCTGTTGCCGCTATAACAACAAATACTAAAAACAGAATAAAATAAATTATTTAAGGGGGGCTCCCGTACAACAAACGTGATTTTTTGCAGTTATTTTATATGTAGTGTAAATATTGTATGGTGGTACGGAACCCTTAGTGTGCGATTTTCATAGTGACTGTACTACTTTTTTTAGCCTTGTCTAGGATCACACGTCACACGTAATATTAGTGAAACACACCGTCCAATATACCGCCTAACTTTTTTTACCGTCTAGATAAAAACAGGATATAAAAGCTGAACAGAATAGAAGCCTACGGCACAGAAATTATCTTTAAAAAAAAACATAAATCGACAAATAATATAAAATTTAACTTAAAGGCACCCTTCTCTACGCGCGAAAATTATCAATGAATTCGTAGCGACATTCAATCCTTTGATTGAAGCCATCGACCGGCTTCAATCAAAGTATTGAATGTAATAAAAGATTTCTGTGCCATTGGCTCTACTCCGTTCCCCTTTTATACCCTCTTTTAGTCCAGACGGTAAGAAAAATCAGCCAGTATAAATAAAAGGATATTAAACGTATTGACATTCTTGCAACGGCATTTCCTTTGGTGCCCCCCCCCCCCCCCCCCTTTAACCCGAACAAAGAGTACTTACAAAGCGTCTTCCTTCTTCAACCTCAGTTCCTCTTCCGTCTCACGGTAGAATTTGAGAGCGTATCGGTTGGTATCCCTGCCACCGCCTTTACCGCGGGCAGGTTGGTAGTTCACTGACACTACGTCGTATGCTGTTGTACCCCCTGAGGCTGCTTAAGAAACAATAATAAAATCAATCAATTAATTATGATTGTTGACATATCCAACCTGCATGATGAGAACCTCGTGAAAGCCGAGAAAGATAAACAAATCAAGTATCTAGACTTTGTGAGATGTGGATGCAGATTAATACCCAAGAGCCTCGACCAACACCTGAAGAGGCTCTCGTTGGGCAGCTGGATCAAGAGCTTGATTTAGAAAGAGATACTTCTGGACACGGCCCGCATTGTTGTTGCGTATTTTAGAAGTCATCATTTGCCTAGCCTTGTCCAAACTATGTTAGGGTCGGCTTCCAGTCTAACCGGATGCAGCTGAATACCAGTATTTTACATGTAGCGACTGCCTATCTGACCTCCACAAGTTACTGAGACGACTATTAGAGAAGTATGGGAGAAAAAGACAGGTAGCGCTGACCACAAATGAATTGGGATAAGCGCAGGAGATTGATGACTAACTGATCCAACAGACAGTCTTGTTTAAATTTCATACAAAATTTCCCAATTTTCATGGAATCCTATCCAATTTTTATTTCCCTATAATTTTATTCGGACCATTACAAAAATTCAAAAAAAAAAAAAAACTAATCAAATCGGTCCAGCCATTTTCAAGTGATGCACTTACTAAGATACAGCATTTCATTTTTATTTATTTAAAGCTGACCCGGCGAACTTTCCACCGCCTCAGAATCAATAAGAACGAATGTATAAAAAATGAATTATCTTCATTATTATTTGAATTTTCTTGAATTTTTTTCCATGTTTTTAAAAGTTATTCTGCTATTCAGGGTGGAGACAAATTCAACAAATCAGATCCTTTATATATATTTTATTTTTATTATTTATTACATAAATTATTAATGAAATAACTAATTAATAAATACTTACTTGACATTAACAGCGTCTTGTTCTGTTTCTTGCCCTGCAGCTGTTGCTTCTTAGCCTTCCCGCTGAAGGGAGTCTTGCGCCGAGCTTGCGGCATCTTGAATTAATGCTAGAAAACCAAAACACACATAGATCAATATAACATCACGTCTGTATTCTATAAAAGCTAAAAGTTTATGGGAGCGAGCCTGTTGCCATTTACCCGTCACAAATCCAGAGTCTGATCTACATCAACTCAGCCTATCACAGTCCACTGCTGGACATAGGCCTCTCGCAGGCTGTGTCACAACATCCTTTCCTCCACTTTCCGCATTCAGTCTGTTCCAACCACTTTCTTAAGGTTTTCGGTTCATCTAGCTCTAGGGGCGTCCCATGCTATGCTTGCTGATACGCAGACTACACTCCAGGACTGATCTGCTCCTCTGGTCATTGGTCTTTCGACAAACATGGCTAGCCCGCTGTCTCTCAGTATGCTTAC
This sequence comes from Gortyna flavago, assembly GCA_963669345.1. Lineage (NCBI taxonomy): Eukaryota > Metazoa > Arthropoda > Insecta > Lepidoptera > Noctuidae > Gortyna > Gortyna flavago. The sequence goes on from OY770154.1 coordinate 6,340,865, forward strand.
TCTCCAAGCTATGTCGGTTATTTCGGTTCTTTTCTGGACCCCGGTGTGCTATTGGGAAATTTTAGATGGAAAAACACAGTACCACTTTGAGCAACTACTAGCCAGATATTGGTTTACCAGAAACTTAAGGTTACATTGTGATTTACTGACTGCCTTGATTAGAAAAAACTATGCTTTTAATAAGTTATAGTGCGTGCCAAGACCACATAGAATGGTTCTATTTTCTATGCAGTATTATTATTATGCATTTTTCTCCTTATTAGATTAATTTTAATTGCATATAAAGGTTGCATTTCAAAACCACCTGTTGGACTATTCATGTGAAGTTATTCCTATTATATTAGCATGTTTGTAAGTGGTATTGCGTTACCCGTATTGATTGTAAGTCATAGATAACACAGTTAATGTGAAATTGTTAAAAGTAATACAGAACAAAACATACTGCTGCTTTAACAGAAATAAATATATATTTAGGGTCATTTTTACAGTTAATATAATAGTTTTGCAGGCATATTAGATTTACAATCAATAGATTATCAAACGGGCTATGTGAGTTTGTTAGAGGTTTCATACGAAAGGAACGCCTCTCGACGTACATACCCCAGGTAAAACAATGCGGATGAAAAAAAAAATTAAGAACGAGTTTTAACCAAGGAAGGGACTGGTATAACCTAACGAACTAAGGGTCAGTCGCCCTTATTTAACATAAGTCTTTGTTAACTCAATGAGAAATGAGAATACTACATATAATGTCAGAGGAATAACATGTAAAAAACGTTTGCCGGTAATACGTGAACTTACCGAAAAATAACTGTGAATTTACCACGTTTGCTCTGAAAACCCGAAAGATATTTCTGTTGGATTATTTCGAGTAACTTTTACGACAATGCTACAGAATAATGTGATAATTGCGACAATTACACGACGTTTACACATAAACAGAATAATATTTATACTTCTTTTAGATTTGCAACACGCGGTCTGGAAATTCTGGATTTTAAAGGAACTACAAGAAATGTACATGAAAAACTTACCCGATGAAACAGACGTAATATTTAACGAGTTTCAGTAATGTTGAAACGGAGTAATTTCAGAAAATCGGGCGGAATCTATTTTACAATCAGCCGTTCAACAAGAATATATAATTGATTGTAAAGTCTCGGCGCGGGTCTGGTGCTAATCCCCTTCTCTCTCGTACCTTTATTTGGATGCGAATAAGAAATAACGGGATACTGATGCTTAACAATGTAAAGTATTGGAACGTGCGAAATGACATAGATGAATTTGAGCGTATTCTACTCATTGTATAAATTATCAATGTTTTATTCAACCACAGAGTACTTTTTGATAGACTCAAATCTCAATGGTTTTATTCTTAGTCAATATTTTGCTTGTATTGGGTACAGGCCAAAATTCAAAGCATTCTTTCACTATACTGCATGTGTTTGTAAGTCACAAATAAATGCTCAATCAGTCAAAAAATAAACATGTTTTATACTTTCAGTTCCACTTCCACATTCTATATTTTTTTCTAGTTGTCAACTGTCAATGTCAAACTAAAAGTTTTTACTTTTTATAGATTTAGTTGGCTCAAACTAATCCTAATTCGATCTAATACGCTGCAAAAGATTTTTTTTAACATTTAATGATTAAACTATTATCATATTCTTGCAAAAATAATGTAATACAAAATAAAATTAATAGCGACTGGCACCGGATAATCTTGAATGTGTCTGTGTCAACGTCGTCAAGTCAGTCAACTATAAAAACCCAATTTCCTAACCTTTAAAACGCGTCAAACAAACAGAAGCGAAAGCTATTTATTTATCTAAAAACAGAATCTAAATAAAGTTAAATAACAAAAATGTTACCTTTATCACTGCTTCGTACCGCTCAGAACCATCCGATGCTGGTTGAGTTGAAAAATGGCGAAACATACAACGGTCATCTAGTTAGCTGTGATAATTGGATGAATATCAACCTCAGAGAAGTTATTTGCACATCCAGAGACGGTGACAAGTTCTGGAGGATGCCTGAATGTTACATACGAGGCAGCACTATCAAGTATTTGCGTATTCCTGACGAAGTTATCGACATGGTCAAAGAAGAGACACAGGTATGTTTTGCGTTCAGCCTATTTGTATTTTCTTAATTTGTATCGTTGTATAAACAGAACTGCAGCAGCTTTCATCAACTGGTGATTGTATGACTTTATTTTTTAAGTTTTTGTTTAGTTTCTGCCCTCGACTTTGTCCGCGTGAAATAGTTTGTTCCTCGACCCACCTCGTCGCATAGCATCGCATCGCCTGCCCGCGCTATTACAGTGTTCTTTCTGACTTTTTTGTTTCTGCTCGGCTTGGCGTGATGATAACTGGCCTTTAGCCTTCCTCAAGAATTGGGCTATCAATTGCAATTTTTTTATTTTAAATTGACAGGTAGTTCCATGCAGTGATTAGTGCATTCAAACAAACAAAAAAACTCTTCAGCTTTATTATTAGTACTTATAAATATAGATATTTACTTTTTAGTCTGAGAGGGGTCCATGGCTAACTAATAACAGCCGCACGGGTTGATCGATCAGATTAAGCAATGCTTGCCATGGTTGCTCTGTGGATATGTCGCCATCTTTACATACCGCGACCCCTCTGTACCTCAAAAAGCATGTTAAGCTGTCGGTCCCGGCTGTTATTTGTGGATCTGCAGCTGCATCTGGTTAGACTGAAAGCTGACACCAACATAGTTGGGAAAAGGCTGACCTCCACAACCCAGTTACTTTTGGGCAATACAATACACAATGGTATGTCAGTCTTTTGGGCATCTGACAACCCATAACAACTGTCATAGATCCACAAATGACAGCTGGGACCAACAGCTAAACATGCTTTCTGAGGCACGAAGGGTTCTTGGTATGTAAAGATGGTCACCCATCCACGGATAAACCGTGGCAAGCATAGCTTACCCTCATCAATCTACCTATGCGGCTGTTACCTAACCACAAACCCCTCTAATCACCTAGACCTTCTCAATACATAGCTAACAAATAACGTTTCACTTTTCAGGTCAAATCCAGAAGTCGAAGCGAAGTCTCCAAGGGTCGTGGTGGTGGTCAGAACATGAGGACAGGGCGCGGTGGCAACCGAGGCGCGTTCGGTAACCGCGGACGACCAGCGCCACTCGCCAGAGGTGGCAGCAACCAGGGTAGGAACCCACAGCAAAATAAAAATAAAAAATAGAATAGATTTTGTTTTAGGAACTTTTTTTGTAATGTTATTAAAATTAAATTTAAGTTGGTTAAGTACTGTATTTTGTTGTTTTTTTATTGTTCTGTAATTCAGTGAGTCAGGTTAGGTTTGGTTCCAATCTAACTATCCTGTACTGTCCCACTGTAGGGCTAAGGTCTCCCTTTCCCTTTTCCATACAATTTAGTCTTTTGCAAGTGTCGGCCAGTCCCTGCGGTAGGAGTCAAGCTCGTTCCGCCATCTTCGTTTTGGCCTGCCGCGATGGCGTCGTGCGTTTAGTAAGACCCAATCGGTGCTTCTCTAAGCCCAATTTTTGACAATAGGGCAAAGTATTGATAAAAAAAAAAAAAATGCGTTTACGACGTACGGCATTTCATACAAACTTTCAAACCCTTGTTTTTCAAAATGAATGAACAGATCTTAATGAAACTTCATACGCATAAGCAGGATACAAATGTTTAAAAAGTTCCTTAAGAACATTTTCGAATTGTCGTATTTAAAAAAAGATAACTGGAAATCTTTGTGGAAACTTTAAAATCGGTTTAATTTGGCTGTAACACTGTTTTTCGAAATTATCTTATCTAACTTTTAAGACCTTTGTATCCTGCTTATGCATACGAAGTTTCATTAAAATCGGTTCATTCATTTCGAAAAACAAGGGCTTGAAAGTTTGTATGAAATGCCGTACATCGTAAACGCTCTTAAGTACAGTACATTGTTAACGAATATGATACTACGACTGTTTATCTTTGTTAGTCTATACTGCCCCACTGCTGGGACTGCTAAATCTTTCCAAGAACTCTTTTCGCACCTCGAATCAGCACTCTCTGAATGCATCCAGGTCATCTTGCCATCCCTCACTGGGCCGATCACTTTATCTGTAACTTTAAGATTAAAAAGGGCTAAAAATAAAATGGTTATAAATGGCAAGATCATTTTATTAACAAAACAAACTGTACATGTCTTTATCTATACATAAACAAAACATCAATATTGTATAATTTGGTTCGCTTAGCGATCTACTTCTAAATGCTTTTAGTCGTTGTTCCAAGACTGCCCTCAGGATTAAGCAGCTTTTTTTACAACCACCCTCAAATAATATGAGTGAATTTTGTTTAAACAACGTGGATCAGAAAGGTGTGGTCATATTTTTAAGGACGTGGTACAGACGCCAGCACATCAAGCTATCTGAAACTGTCAAATTTTCCCAATCAACTTTGAACCTTATACTTTAGCGATAAAGTTGATAATCTATTAATTAAAGAAATTTTACAGATTGTAATAGCTTGATGTGCTGGTCCGTACAGACAATCGAACTGCAACCTAACTGCGTAACCCTATCAATCTGAATTATTTTGAAAGATATTGCTAATCCATTGCTTCATATGTTCGAAAAAAAATAATCAGATCAACAACGTTAAACAACTTTCCCCATGGGACCAACATCGTAATCGCGATAAAATTGTCAACTGTTCCATACAAACCTTTAATACCTACTCGACTAAAATGTATGGGACGGCTGTTAGTTTTTTCGCGATTACGATGTTGGTTTCATGGAGAACGGTGTTTAGTTTGTTGGTCTATACCACATCTGTATCACACCTTACTGCTACATGCTGTATAGCGAACCTCGTAATTAATTTACCACTCTTGACAAAAACTCCCAGTTACTTAAGGGAGGCGCCCACGAGCAACTTAGTTGCCCAGATATTTTCTTGACTCTGTCGCTGTCTCCTCGCCTAGGTTTGAACGATGCGCACACGAGAGCGACAGCAACGCTAATTTTTTGTTAAATTTTCGCTTTGCGGCAACTTTTTTGTCGCCGTGCGCGCACTTGCATTGCAACCAATAGACGGGCGACAGTTGCGTCGAAACCTTCGGATAAAAATGTCTCCCAGCTGTCGCGTCGCTACATGCGCGCATTTTCATACAAACCCGTAGACTTGATGTGAGAGACAAATTAGTTGCGGAGACAAAAGTTGCTCGTGGGAGCCTTTCCTAAAACTTCACTAAGGTCGAAACAGTCTGTTACATAGACAAATATACCTTGAAGTTTTATGTCGTGCAAGTTTCATTCAGTGGATAAAATCACAATTGAATTTATCCGGAAAAGAACCGGAGTAACGGACATAGCTTGCAGAAGAAGCAAACTGAAGTGGCAGTGGGCTGGCCATGTTTGTCGAAGGACCGATGGCCGGTGGAGCAGACGAGTCCTGGAGTGGAGACCGCGTATCGGCAAGCGTAGTGTGGGATAGATGGACCGACGACCTTAAGGAGGTGGCTGGGACAGACTGGATGCGGAAGGCAGAGGACAGGGTGTTGTGGCGCAGCCTGAGAGAGGCCTATGTCCAGCAGTGGACTGCGATAGGCAAAGTTATTTGAGTGACATTCAGCCTTAGGGTGGTAACACAATTACGAGGTCAACTGTACCTATCAGATTGATGTAACTCATTACATCTGACATTCAATAATTGTTCCCATTCGAAGGATCTTCAATATTGATACATCTAGAAAAACAATAAAAATGCTATTTTATAAAGATAACAAATAAAAATAAGTTTTGGTTGTATGATTGCAACGTTCTATTAAAATTATGATATCAAATAATAACAGAATGCACCATTTTGTTTCATATTATACTAACGGTTCACCCTCTAAGCGCCAGCGCAAACTATGTTTCTGAAGCTGTGCTTCCACGGGCAATGTTTTCAGTAACTATTGCCAGCAATCCCGAGGACGCACAAAAGAACATAAATAGTGATACAAATAAGGTCACAAGGAAAAAAAAAACAGCTGTTTCATACATTTTGGTCAAGTAGGTATTAAACTTTTGTACTAAAAAGCTGTTTTTTTTTCGTGATTTCAGAGTTGGTCCCATAGTGAAAGTTGTTCATATTCATGGGTAGAACACCCTGTAAAAATTTGGATGGTGATGAAAAAATCTTCCTGTATGTGTCTTTTTGACCATCAAAGTTCTTCAGAAAGATCAGGTGCGTAGTACTCGCAACGGGCGTGCGTGTATGACCAGATGTATGAACGTAAACGAAGCAAAAGGAGTATGTAAGGATCGTAACAGGTGGCGTTCTGTAGTTTCTGCCTACCTTCAGAGGAAGAACTCGTGAGTTTATGTAAAGTGTATTCAAACTTATGTTTCAAAATTAATATTATTTCAAGTTAAACAAATATTAACTTTCATGGTAATTAAGTTGGTTTCAGAGTGAGCACAATTTAAAAAGTTCTGCCGGAGGTAATGAGGAAATTTAGTTTATCAAGTTGCTTGAGTAAGGCACTGAATTTCTTGCATCATGCAGCAAAATAAACGTGTATTTTTTCTTTATTTTCTTTCTAAACTGTGGCTGTAGTCGCCCGCTTGTGTTGACGGCAACCAGAGACACAGCCACTTTAAGTGTCCGACACCGGTCGCCGAGTAAACACCAGTCGCATAGTGTGCGGCGACTCTTATGTACAGACGCCAGCACATCAACCTACCCGAAACTGTCAAATTTTCCCAATCAACTTTGAACCTTTTAATTTAGCAATAAAGTTGAAAATCTATCAAAGAAATTTGACAGATTGTAGTAACTTGATGTGCTGGCGTCTGTACATATAATTCTACCTGTATTTTACACATACGATTTTTCAATGGCGGTAGTAAGGAAGCGAGGTAATTCAACATTAATTATTTGATTTATTTACAATGATTACATAGGCTACGATTCTGTTATACACCAACTAATCTATCTATGGCAAGTCAGTACCTACATGACATTTTAAAAACATGTCGAAACGCTGTCAACGATTTTGACAGCACTAAAAAAGATTCATTCTTAAAAAAAAAAACATTTTATTCTGTTGAGAAAAATCGAAATCAAAATATTTTATTTCACATAAAGCTACATGGGCACTTATGAAACGTCAGAAGTTAGTTGCACTGAGATACAAAAAAAAAAAGAAATGCCGGTGATCTGAGGTCATCATCTGCCTAGCCTTTTCCCAACATGTTGGGATCGGCTTCCAGTCTAACCGGATGCAGCTGCATACCAGTATTTTACATGGAGCGACTGCCTATCTGACCTCCACAACCTGGTTACTGGGTATTATGGTACCCCTTGATAAGACTGGTTGTCAGACTTTCGGGCTTCAGACTACCCGTAACGAATTTCAAAAATCCGCGCTTTCCGAGGCACGGAGGTGTCTCGATATGTAATGATGGTCACCCATCCACAGACCAACCGCGGCAAGCGCAGCTTAACCTGATCGATCGACCTGTGCGGCTGTTATTATTTAGCCACAGACCCCCGCGACCTAAGGTAACATACATTAAGAAGCCGAATTGAAAACCTCCTTTTTTTCTGAAGTCGGTTAAGGAATATTCATAGTTTAGTCGGTGTACGAGAAAAAAGCCTTTAAACTCCCGTTTCTAGAACTAATCACAGCACACAATATTAAATTAAAAAAGAAATAAGCATCCCTTTTGACGTGAAAACGTCTCTCTAGCCAATTTTGGCTATAAACAATAAAAAGGACGCCCTTCTGTTAAGGTGAATGCGCAGTTGAAATTCAATTTTTCTTAGGTTTTTTGCAATTTTCAGGTCAGTTTCAGGTTCTATCTTGATCAAAATATGATTCGCGACTATAACAGGTATGTATTAACAGAATTATAATCATTAGAATCATTATAAATGATAAATGATTTTATTTTGTAAGTAGGTTTGTACAAACACTTTTACACGTCAATCATATTTTTTATAAAACTAGATGAGGTCGGCTCATTAATACATCTTTTTAAGTTAGATTAATTCCATATGAACAAATCTTTTATGGAAAAGAGAGATATATTAATGATTGTAATGACAATAATTATGTAAATACATATCTATTACAGTCGCGAATCATATTTTGATCAAGATACAACCTGACACTGACCTGCAAATTGCAAAAAAGGTAAGAAAATTTGAATTTCACGGTCTGCCACTGTGCATTCACCATAAACAACATGTTCAAATAGATATTATCATTTATTACAAGTACGCGGGCGTTAAATGGCACTTCGAGTTTTAGAGACAGAAAGACTGTTACACAGGTACAGTATCTCACAACGCGACACGCGTTTTGTTTGTAGTACCTAAGTGTACTTGAAACATGCTGTGAATGTGCGCGTGAAGGAGAGTAGCGTCAGCACATAACACACCCAGACTTCGCCATTATCTCGGACGGTACCGAAAACTCCTGCGCTCACACACATTCACAGCGTATTTATACACTTGGTAACCACAAGTAAAGCGCGCGTCGCTTCGTGAGGTAAAAATACTACATGAGTGACAGCGACGACTCTCTACAAAGCCGAACTTGATAACCACAAGTAAAGCGCGCGTCGCTTCGTGAGATAAAAATACTATATTATTATTATGAGTGACAGATCAGATAAGACGCTCTGCAAAGCGGAACTTTACCTAAAACTCGATGTGCCATATTATCGGCCTCGTACTCTACACATATACAGGAAGTAGTTATTATCACCATCCAAATTTTTACAGGGTGTTCTACCCATGAATATGAACAACTTTCATCTATAAGCTGTTTCATACAAAAGTTCAATACCTACTTGACCAAAATGTATGAAACGGCTGTTTTTTTTTTCGTGATTTCAGAATTGGTCCCATAGTGAAAGTTGTTCGTATTCATGGGTAGAACACCCTGTAAAAATTTGGATGGTGATAAAAAAATCTTTCCGGTATTTTCGTAATTTAATAACTGTTACTAATAAATGCTATTTTAGTGGCTAGACACTGGTAACAGTATTAACAAAATATCATGAGGCATTGTAGTATAATGGCGGTTGGTACTTAAAAGTATCACTTGAAGGCTGACTTTATGGTCCGGTCATGGCGGCCATCTATGCGGGAGATATTATTGTGCACAAGTGTGTGCGCACTGTCTTCCCTCACTCTTATTGTTTGATATGACGGCAATCCGACACGACCGGAGAGAGATCCGGCGCAGGACCTGACTTTAAAATTGTATGCAAATCTATGGCTAGATGACTTTAAACAAGCACTTTGAATTAGATTGTGTTAATTCATTCATATTGGTAAAAGTGCCTGTTTTTAGCTACAAAACTATCGTTGTTATCGATTGTTTTGTACTAGACCACATTTGGTACTTAAAGTACCATTTCAAGCCACATCTAAAATTAATTTTGCAAACATGTCTATATACCATCCTCACGATTCTCTACATAATTCCGAGCTAAAAACTCACATGGTACTAAAAGTACCACTTGGAGCCACATCTAAAATTGACTAAGAAACATCTCTTACATACCATCTTCACGATTCTCTACATAATTTTGCGTTAAAACTCACTTGGTACTAAAAGTACCAATTCAGCCACTTAGCTGAATAAACAGCCTTTTGTCGTATCCTCATGGTTTACGTTATCCGCTACGTTATCCAAGTATTGTTTGTATCCTCCGGCCAGTATCCCCATAAGTATGATAGCACCAACTTGCGAATTCGATTTGAATTTTGACGCGCAGTCTTCTGGATTTTCTGTGTCTAATGTGTATATCTGTAATAGAATTAAAAGGGTAGATACAAAGAAATTGCTGATTTTTAGGGTTCCGTACCCAAAAGGTAAAACGGGACCCTATTACTAAGACTCCGCTGTCCGTCCGTCCGTCTGTCACCAGGCTGTATCTCATGAACCGTGATAGCTAGACAGTTGGAATTTTCACAGAATGTGTATTTCTGTTGCCGCTATAACAGCAAATACAAAAAACAGAATAAAATAAATATTTAAGGGGGGTTCCATACAACAAACCTGTTTTTTTTGCAGTTATTTTATATGTAGTGTTAAATATTGAATGGGGGTACGAAACCCTTCGTGTGCGAGTCCAACTCGCACTTGGCCTGTTTTTCTTTTTCAAAATAAAGGACAATGCCCATTTTGTTAGGAGTTTTGGGCCCCTATAAAACTTCACATGTCACGGTGGTTTTAACTTGGTTTTGTAGACCTAGAATTACCTTTTTATATTATGAAATCGATTTTCAACTTTTCACCCTAGTTTAAGAGAAATCTTATTTTTTCGGATGCTGAAATTGAGGTTAAGGGCGTATCGCTGTCATTCTATTTTTCTTAGATCTAGGATTGGATGTGGTATTTTATGCAAAAATACCACATCCATTCCATTATGAATCTTATAAGATTATCTTATCTGTAGTTGAAGACAGATTTGACAGTTAGATCTGTCTAAGTATGACCATGTTAAATATCTTGGTAATCGATTTACCAAATCGATTTGTTATAAATAATATTATTTACATAATTAAAAAGAAAATAATTATTATAAATGCTAATTAGGTATGTATGGGAGGTACAAACTACTAACCACAATAATATCTGTGGTACTAACTTTTGTTTTTTAAAGAGATTAATTAGGTATGAGGCGGAATATTTCTGACGGTAGTAAATACCACGAAACACAAAGATATTTTTTTTTTTAGTTTATTTACTACTTTTATTTTTTTTTATTTGAGCCCGCCCGTCGTCTATTTCGCGCCTAATCAGTTAGATGAGAGTGTTAGCTAGATTACGACGGAAGAAAAGCTATTTTAGCCTATCTCCGGTCATTTTAGTCGGCGGATTAGTAAAATATCGATATTTTCAATCGATTACAATTATTTAATTGACATAGTCTGTCGTCTGGCAACATTTAGGTTAAGTTTTAATGGCGGAACTGATATAAATTCAATAAAACAAATATTAATTATGTTTTCCAATGCTAGGGTAAAAAAAATTTTGATAAATAAAACTTAAACATGTAAAAATACGACTTAATTTTTGAGAAGTAAATAGTCTTGACACGGCACCAAAACTAGGGGCCCATTGGTTGTCATTCTCCTTTCATGCTGTATCAGTGTTGCCAGCTAAACATCGCTGAGTATCAGTGTTGCCACCAAAAAAAAGCTACAAAGGGCGGATTATTGTTTTATCATCGTGTCTATTACCTGTTGAGCCGCATGCGCAGTATAAGCGACTATAGCCAGGTGGTAAGGCAGCGCCAGCCCAGCAGCGTGTCCCGCGAGTGCGAGCGACACCGAGCTCACTGCTAAGCACGCGGTGAGCGCGGGCCGAGTGTGTTCACCAAATGTAAGGGCAGTGGATTTAACGCCAACCTTCATATCATCTTCTTTGTCCTGTGGTGGTGAAAAGGGGAGATTCGTTGCGTGAACAAAAATCAATCAATCTATCTAGGATTTTTCCTGATAAGTCATTAGTCTGGATTCGGCTGAAGCAGTATTTAACATGGAGCGACTGCCTATCTGACCTCCCGTTTACTGGGTAACATGATACTCCTTGGTAAGATTGGTTGTCAGACTTTCTGGCTTCTGATGACCCGTAACGACTGTCAAAGATCCTGGAATGACAGCTGGGACCAACGGCTTAACGTGCTTTCCGAGGCACGGAGGGGGTATGTAAAAATGGTCACTCAGGCCACAGCGTTCAGTGGCAAGTGTAGCTAAACTTGATCGATCGACTCGTGCAGCTGTTATTACTTAGCCACGAGCCCCTTTTCAAAACTTATCATCAGTATTTCTCGTTTTTACTATAGTTTAAAACTAGCTGACACGGCGAACTTCAAAAATACTTGCTTTTTTTCTTAAATTTTTACGTGTTTTAATACTTATCCTGCTATTCGGAGTGAAGACAAATCCAATAAATCAAAGACAATAAAAATCGGCCCAGCCGTTCATGAGTTATAAATGGTGTAACTAACCCGACTTTGTTTTATTTATATACAGGGTTATTGGAAAAACACCAAAAACCTCTCAAGAGGTCATTGTACTCATCATTATGAACAACTTTTACTATGGGACCAAACACACATGAAACCGCAAAAAAAAAATCTGCTGTTCCCTACATTTATGTTCGTATAACTCGTCAAAATGTAGGGAACAGCAAACTTTATTTTTCGCGATTTCAGGTTTGGTCCCATAGTAAAAGTTGTTCATAATGATGAGTACAATGACCTCTTAAGAGGTTTTTGGTGTTTTTCCAATAACCCTGTATAGATAATGCTAATATAATCTCAACCCACCTGATGAGCATAAATGGTGTCATAGACAACGGTCCAGGCCAGCGCCCCGATGTAGAGCGGCGCGCAGATCGCCAAGTCTATGGTCCCGTGTATAGCACTGTAGCCCAACAGTGCGCCCCAGTTGAAAGTGGCGCCCAGGAATATTTGAGGGTAGTTCGTGAACCGCTTTGCTAATGGGTAGGTAACCACGAGGACTGTGACAGAAACGAAAAAAAAAAAAAACAATATTAATTCCAATAACATAGTATTTTCCAATTAAAATCAAATTATTTATTTTTGCAGAAAACACAATTACAATGGTGTTGTTAATATAGAGTGACTAGCTTCCGCCCGCGGCTTCGCCCGCCAGGTATGTAACATACAGACAGACATACAGAGTTACTTTCGAATTTATAATATTAGTATGGATACTAACGCATGCTACTAGCTCCTAACACTATACTATAACAGTTGAGCTGTAAGAGCACCGCCAGAGCTAAGCTCAACTGCGCCGCTAAGAACACCACCGCTTGCGTCTCCGATATCGCGCCCGTAACCAGTGGACGGGTTTTAGTGCGTTCTACCTGTAAAAGAAAACGTGTGGGAGTTAGAAAACGTTTGACACGTCTCTAAGTAATAACTTATCTACTAAGAGCTGATTTTTCCAACGCATAATTTTGTCCGAGGAATAATTTTGAATTTTTGACAGTTATTCCATACAAAAACTGTCAGTGCTTGGCCAGACTGGCAGCGCGGGGCGAGGAGCGGCGCGGGTGCGGGAACGCGCGAGATCTGCTTGTCCGCAGACGAGCGCGGCTTCGTTCTTAGTGTTGTCGTGTCCATGTGTGTCAAAATATAATATGGATGAAGAAGACTTAGTTTTACTAGAAAAAAGCTTGAACTAGTTTGAGAACCCCGGTCCCCGCACGGGCCGCATGCGCACTCACTGCGGCCTCTTGTATCAACGAGCTATGGCGTGAGTTGCCCGCGCGCTCACCGCCTCTCCCCGCGCCCGCGTGCCCTCTATGGACGCTCAAATGAAGTTCTTATGTTTGAGTAAGCCGCGCCACGCCCACCCCACGCCCGCGTTTGCAGTCTGGCCAAGCACTCAGACGTCAATATTATTCCACGAATAAAAAATAACTGTCGATTGAAAAACATCAGTTGACACGTTTTACAAAATATTCATAATTCCGTAATAACTCTGATGTTAACATACATATTTATTGAAAGGGATCTGGCCGAAGGTGTCGAAAAACCGGCGAAGTGGGAGTCGGACTCGCAAACGAAGGGTTTCCGTACGGTAAATACAAGTCAAAAAATACCGAAAAAAAACACTTTTCTTGTACGGAGATCCTCTTTAACTTTATTGTTTGTTTTTAAAGTGGCAATAGAAATACACACTCTGTGTTCAACTGTCTACCTATTACGGTTCATGAGATACAGCCTGCTGAGAGACAGACGGACGGACAGCGGAAGCTTTAAAATAGGGTCCCGTTGGCACCCTATGGATACGCAACCGCTAATGCACCGCACACGGAGAATTATGTAAATAATAAGATAATGCCTAGAATCACCTCATTGAACAAACAATTTTGTCTCACTTGAATGATTACGGTCGTCACAGTTCACCATACCTTAGCGTCAACATCGCGGTCCCACAGGTCGTTGATAGTACAGCCAGCGCCGCGCATCAGGCCGGCTCCGACTAGGAATAAGCCGGCTGTCTGCAGTGAGGAGTGGAGGGGGACTGTGCCTGCCACTGAGGCGATGGCTATTGACCATGCGCAGGGCCAGTAGAGGAGGTATACTCCTGGGGAAAAAATGGCTAAATAAGAAAAAGTTGGAACTAAAAGATGTTCGAAGACTTAATGAAAATTAAATATCATTTTCGCGATAAATAGTGGAAGGTGGACTTCGAAGGTGCGATTTATAATAACCGACACATGTTGGGGCATGCTGGAGCGCATTAAAATGTTCTTAATCGAACTTTTTAGACCTTTGTATCCTGCTTATGCATATGAAGTTTCATTGAAATCGGTTCATTCATTTCGAAAAACAAGGGCTTGAATGTTTGTATGAAATGCCGTACGTACGGCGTAAACGCTCTTAAAGATACTAAAATCGCTATATCTAAAGTGAGCCAATGTTTTTGCTAAAGCTTAAAATCCAAGAATACTTACCAATAGGTCTATCCCATCTTGCCAACTTAATATACGGATCAACTTTCTCCTTCCAAAATCCAGCTTTGGCTTCAATCTCATCTCTAACTGGCATCACTTTACCCAACTTATCATAGACAATCTTCGGTGTTGTCGTTTCGATAACAACTTTTTGTCTATGCTGATCACTCTGTGTTGAATAGATCCTAGAGATTTCATATCTATGGTTTTGTTTTTTTAAATAAATCTGTCCACATAGACAAGAGTATGCCTTTGGTGGGTAGTCGTAAATTTTTCGTTTTGCATTGAGTGAGATTGTTTTTTGTAGGAGGTTAGTTATTTGTGTAAGTTTGTTCATTTTAAAACTATTGTTTAACATATTTTTGGTAGGGTTTCACAGCACTGGGTTCTGAAAACATAAAAAATCTTTTTAACTTTCAGTAACCCCCTTTCGGTGCCCCTTCCGCGGCAGCAGCCGGCCAGCCCTACATCCAAGTTGCTTGCAAATACTTTGCTATTTAGTATTTTTAGGACACCAAAATAGGAATCATTTAAGGTTTATTAAAAGAGGCTCAATCATTATATTAGAGCTTTCAATTATATTATTAGGAGCATAAAAAGGTTCCATTAAATACATGGCTATGGTTAAACTCCGTTAAAGCTTCGGCCAAACCTGCGTGACCAAAGCGACAGCGAAGTAGGACTACAGCAGCCGCCATAGATAAACACGAGCAGCGTCGGGCGCGCAACTGACGCTCCCGTTTCGCGCAGGTTTGGCCAGGCTAAAATATGTGTCTATGATTAAAAAACAAGTTATATTCACATTATTCTTATATCTACAAGCTTTACAAGCAAGAAATTAAAGATCCTTTAGTTTATAAAAATTTGAATTATACAGGTTGAAATTGAATACATGCGACAAATCGAAATGGGAGATTGTACTCATCATTATGAACAACTTTTACTATGGGACTAAACCTGAAATCGCGAAAAAAAAACAGCTGTTCCCTACATTTTGACGAGATATGCAAACATAAATGTAGGAAACAGCTGATTTTGTTTTTGCGTTTCAGGTTTGGTCAAATAGTAAAAGTTGTGAATGATGAATATCCATTTAATTACCAGAAACATAGCAAAGTACACAGATAAAACTACATATTTTAAGGAAAACTATGAAACTGGTTGAACGTTTACATAAATGAGGGAAACCACTACGCATCCACGCAAATCACTCACCTATGCATAAGTAATAAAAGGTATTACGTAATAATATTTTATTTCCTATTTAATCTTCCGCCTTTTAGAGGCAAAAAAATATCATCAAGTCTGTTTTTCATAATACGACATACCAACGAGCATAACCTCTTTCATATATCATAATATTAAACAATGGACACATGACTCACCTCTGTCTTGTTTTTATTATTGAGAAAACGACAAATAAGTCGTAATTTTTTCAAAACAATTCACTTTTTATGGTAATAAATTAACAAATCGAATCATCATAATGTTTTTCAAAGGTTAATGTCAGATTCAAGGACATATGATTATGTTTGGTGCGATACAGAGAATTAGAATCAAATATAGTTTGTACTACGTTAGTAGATGTTTTCATACTATTTGAAGTAGTAATTAATTAAATAAATAAAAAGCAAGAAATGAAATCAATGTGCCGCACATGACATTTCACATTGACAAGATAACTGTCAACTTGACAGACAATAAAATTGTTTTTTTTTTTCATGAACTCGTTTAGAAATTTTGGTTAATTTTTCATATAGCCGCTGGACTGGCTTGGCCCAACGGCCCTTGCTGTAAACTACAAATTACCACACCATAAATGCACAAACGTGTGCGATGACCATTCTGCACTCGTCGCTGTCGGTACAAAAAAAAACCTAAACTATCGTAAAAGCGACGGCCGGTGCGCCACGCGCCACCATGCGCCATGGCGCAGATCTGCAGCAAGTGCACAGCACTTGACGAATTGAATTGAAATTGACCCCTTTACAACAGTTAAGCACGCCTTAAATCATATTTATTATTCATTTGATCAGCTGGCATGCTAACGTTGTCAAAGATTTAAGAAAAATTATTTCCGAACGGAGCAACCCACGTCAAAAATTTCGGGTTCGGACTTCGGCGGAGAGTGATTTGGACTGAGAAAATTGGAAAAAATACACAATTGTTCTTATTTCATTACTTAAAATAATTTCTTATCTAACTTAAACCGCTCCGATAGTGCAATACTATAAGTTAGTATTTATAGTCATAAAACTTTACAAACAGGTAAATTCTTAATTCAATTATGAGGGTGTGGGTGTGTTATTTATTGGCCTCCTTAGTAAACGTATTATATCAGATGAATAGTTACACACCGATGTCTCTCTTTCAGTCGTCAGTAATAATTTGACTTTCGAAAGAAGAAGACAAAGCGTTGTGTAACTATACAGACGCTATACAACGTTTATTAGTAAGGGGGTAAGAAAATTATTTTGTCGGAATTGATGCCCAGATTTTCTAGTTTCCATGTACAATCAAGAACCAACATAATAAACGCTAAGCATCTTTGATAATACGGAGGTCGGAGGGACGATTAATAAATGACTTAAGACGTCTATAACGCCGCAACTTGGGGAAAGCTTAGTCCCAGCACTAAACTACTTTAGTTTCGTAAAATAGTCAGGAATCTTTTAGTTTAGGCACATGGGACTGAAGGCCTATTCTTACATTACACGATTTCTCGGGCCCTGTCCGTCGTGGGCCCTGCCTACCAGTTAGAGCGCCGCTTATTACACATCCCCATCCCAGTCGTTTGTCAAACGTGGAACCCTTTGCACGTCTAGCAATAAGGCGCCGACTTTATCTAAATGTTAAAACATTGGCTCCCTGTTTCCCTGTCTGTTATTACACTACACAATCAACAGCATGACAGGGAAGTAGGGAGGTTGTAACAATGTTTTTGTCTTTAAAGTTAGTGTTTAATACACATATCAATATACTTACAATTATTATTTTGACCATGTTTAGACTGTCTTTTGTTTGTTTATTTATTTTTGTATGATGTTATTAGTTTCGTAATTATTGACATTATGTTTATTGGAAAATACAAATCAAAATCTTCCTTGGCTAAGTCAATTTTATCTGAATGCAATGATGTGACATGTAATAATGCCTTAGCAATAAATTACTGAGTTTGCTTCAGTCTTTTTCGGAGTAGTCAAATTGGTTTTTAAACCCGTTTAGAGAAATAAATATTATTCATTCATCATTCATATTATGAGTACTATTCATATTTATATATTTTTTTGTTACAGATAATCTGTGAAAGCACCACCTATAATACAAGTCCTCAAATCTCAATAAGGCAAGCAACGCTCTGACCAAGTGTTCACATAAACATCTGACGATGAAGGAGAAAGCTAAAAAGAAGGGGGCTAAGTCTAAATCTAAACAAAAACTATTTGTTTATTCATGTCCACATTGTCGTAAGGTAAAAATTCTGATTTCATTTTGATTGCTTTTATTAAGAGCAGCGGTGATCATGTTATAACGGCCCCGACTTATGAGTTGTAGGTCATGGGTTCGAACCCGCACTGGGCCTGCATGGTAGATTATGGCCCACTCCCTCTCAAAGAGAGGCCTGTGTCGCAGCAGTGAGAACATTATAGGCTATATCAACGACCATACAGCCTGGCTATATAGACTTTCCGTCGTGGTATATGCGGGCGGAAGCTAGTCAATTATATAAATGGAATAATTGACAATGAAGAAATTGAAATTGTTTATTGAAATAATTGAAATTGTTTCTTGAAATAATTGAAATTGTTTCTTGAAATAATTGATTTACATAAATATTAACAAAATAGGGCCTAGGTAAGACATAATTGGATTCTACCTGAATACCTTATACATAAGTATTAGGTATCTAAAATTCCTACAAATAGTAAATGATTTATCTACTTTAATTATGTTTAATTATATTCAAATTGAGCAAAATATTAAGCTACTATTTTATTAAAAAAGTAGCATACAATTTTGCTAAAATGTCTCACGATTATGCAATCGTGAGACATTTTTGCAACCATATTCTGTTTTGATTTTTGCAATATTACATTTTTAATAAGGTCGCGTTTACTTTGTCATACAGAAAAAACTCCGTGTCAACAAAATGTTAAGATTGCATGTTTACTTATAATATAAGTAAATTGTAAAAAACTAACATTAATTTTACGGATTATAGCTAGTAAAAGACAAAATAACAATAACTATCCATACTAATGTTATAAATTCGAAAGTAACTTTGTCTGTCTGTCTGTATGTTACCTTTTCACACCTAAACCACTGAACGGATTTCGAAAAAAATTGGCAGAAAGATAAATCGCATCCCGGGGAAGGACATAGGCTAGTTTTCGGGCGGAAGGTAGTATAACATAAAGTAAAAAAAGCTTATAGATAAACATTAGCGGTCTTACTCGACGTCATTATAATCTATAGAATTATTGATGTATCTTTTCTCAGCTATACATATTCATTTCCGGGCATTCTTGATCGCCTGTTTTGTGCTCGGTTTTTTAAATCGCAAGCATGTTGCACAATGTGACGGTTCAGCATGTATAGTGCACTCATTCATAGACAAGAAGAAAATATTTTTTATTCATTCTTATTTTATTCTGTCCATATTTATTGTGCTGTCCCATCGGACCATAAGGCCCGATATCCACCAAAGCGGAGAGGCGAGGAGACGAGAGGAGATGTGCAGGACCAATCCCAATGGTTGAAATCCTCATCGCGTCACTCGTCTCGTCTGTGATTGGACGACTCCCGCTCGTCTCCGCTCCGCGTAAGAGTAACGCCTAAGAGTAATGGAAGAGAGCTTCGGCTTCCAGTCTAACTGTATGCAGCTGAGTTGAGCTGAGTACCAGTATTTCACATGGAGCGACTGGCATACCTGACCTCCACAACCCAGTTACTGGATAATACGAAACCCCTTAGTAAGACTGGTTGTCAGACTTTCTGCCTTTTGACGACCCGTAACGACCGTCAAAGATCCACGAGTGACGGCCGGGACCAACGGCTTTAAGTCTGCCGGACGATTATTATTATTATTTATTCTGCTAACAAAAACTCTCTTCTTCCAGAAATTCGACAACTCCTCAAACTGGCACAGCCACGTCAAGCTCCATTCAACCGAGGAGCCGTACCACTGCGACCTGTGTGACTACAAATGCAAAGTCCAGAAGTACCTCACTCGGCATGTGAAGAAGGCTCACACCAAGCCGACTGGCCATCAGTGTCCTGTGTGCGGGAAGTGCTTCCATTTTGATTGTAACCTGCGTTACCACATGAGAGTGCATACTGGTATGTATTGAGATCACAGATTGTATATATAGACCTAGATAACGCAAGTATCACGATCTGAAAGAAAACTAAGCTTGCCATTTTTTTACTACCTGCTATGACCTCACAAGCATTATTTAGTGATCGGAAAATCAAATTGATTTAAAGACGCCGTCGCGTGCGGCACCCGTCTCGCCCCACCCCCGGGGCCTAGCGCCAGCGCTCACGCTCACCCAGCCAGCAGTACACAGGACTGAGCGCGAGAGTGGCGGCTTACGATTTTTGTACATAAGCTGGTGCGATTTTTGGCACGCGAAGTAGTTGCTCTTGCGTTATCTAGGTGTATCTATATGTGTGATTAGGATCTTATTTATTACTAGCTGCGCCCCGCGGTTTCACCCGCGTAAGTTTCGATTTAGGGGGATGAAAAATAGATGTTGGCCGATTCTCATAGGTACCGGATAAGCACAAAAAATTTCATCAAAATTGGTCAAGCCGTTTCGGAGGAGTATGGCAACGAAAACTGTGACACGAGAATTTTATATATTAGATTACATCAGACCTGTATGGGGAATACAGGTCTGATGTAATCTAATATATAAATGGGGTAGACAGAGCTTTTTAGTAAACCCACATTTTGCTAGATAAATATTGAAGTCCTTTGTAATAAGGGCGGAGCATATTGCCATCAACCGGACACAAATCCAGACTCCATTCGGCTACTGAGAAATGTCAGATGAAAAAACCCACAAACACTGCCCGACCGGGGAATCGAACCTAAGACCTCATGTTCAGCTGTAGCGCTTGCGACCACAAGCCCAATAAGGCAGCCAGCCACTTCTATTAAGTCTCACTAGCAGCGCCCCGCGGTTTCACCCGCATAAGTGTCGATCCCGTGGGAATATCGGCATAAAAATTATCCTATGTCCTTTCCCGGGACTCAAACTATCTCTATACCAAATTTCATCTAAATCAGTTCATCGGTTTAAGCGTGAAGAGATAACAGACAGACGGACAGACACACTTTCGGATTTATAATATTAGTATGGATTTAACAGTGGGCGAGCCTATTTCTATTAATTTATTATTATTATCAGGAGTGTTCTTTTTTCTCAGCTCTAAGGCTGGTTTAGCTAATTATTGTTATTATTATCTCTTTATTTCACTATATACACATATAAATTATTATTATTATTAACAAAATACCTACTCCAGTTAGCTATTTAGAAAATCCTTATGGAACCCTCAAACAACTTGCTCGACCCGTGAAAAGCACCCAGAACCTCACTCAGCAGTGGCGTCAGCGCAGCATCATTGCTGAGTGGAAGCTTTCTTGTCACAGTTTCTGTTGTGTGATTATTTTTACAGGGGCCAGCACATCAAGTTACCCCGATCTGTCAAATTTTCCCAATTGAATATGAACCTTATTCCTTTGTAGTAAAGTTGAAAATCCATCAAAGAAATTTTACAGATTGGGGTAGCTTGATGTGCTAGCTTCTGTACCTAGAATTATTTTGTTTTATTTATCTTTTTGCGAACTGGATTTTCACTGCACTCGCACTGCTAAGGGTCCGTCTCCATGAGCGAGAGAATCGCAGCGATATTATCTTCGTGCCACGTATTTCTATACACTCGAACGTGTCTCCACACGGCGATATCAACGCGGCGAAAATTAATGGCACGGCTACACTATCGCCGCGATTCTCTCGCTCGTGGAGACGGCCCTTTATAGTCCTGAGAGTTGAAAATCTGAAGCCCCGTTCACACGGCGACGATCGGTACGTTATTTAACTGTTTTATTTTGGGATCACATGGCAGTTTCATACTGCATTTGTTTTGAAATGTATGAACATTGGGATGTTGACGTGTGATCCCAATTTTTTACCGAAAAAAAAACTGTACTGATCATCTCCGTGTGAACGGGGTCTAACAGTGTATTTTTTGGCGGTAGCATGCAGTCTATTTGGAATGTTGAAGTTGAAATTAACTTGAGTTAATTATCTTTTTGTGTGCACATGTTTCTATGACAAATAAACCAATTTTTCTTTCTCTGTGTTGTCATTTTCAGGTGAAAAGCCGTTCAAATGCAATGTGTGCGATAAGGCGTTCAATTCTCGCTACTCTCTCAGCGGACACAAGATGATACATACTGGTAGGTTTTAATAATCTATAGCTTGTTCGTTTGTTAGCTTGTTCGTCGAATCGTTGAGCTCCTCAACTTCTGAGTTGAGCTGCACGATTTTTGACAAATGCGTGCACTGACTGGACAGGTCCGCTCAATCTGTGTGGTGCTTTCCTCAAAAGACCATTTCAGACACCAATCTACATGGTCTTCACATGATCTGACCAAGATTATGTCTGGACTTTAAAAGAGACTGTGACCTCTGAGTTTGTTTCGGCCTTTCTTCTCAGAATAGTCACGATAGGAAACGCCGACCTCATCTAGTTTAAAAAAATATGATTGACGTGTAAAAGTGTTTGTACAAACCTACTTACAGAAAATAAATCATTTATATCATTAGCTTGACACTAAAGTCTATTCAAACTTATGTTTCAAATTAATATTATTTCAAGTTAAACAAATGTCAACTTTATTTTAATGGTTATTAAGTTGATTTCAGAGAGACTAGCACTATTGAAAAAGTTATAAATATGTTTAAAGTTGTAACGTAAACTGAACTTTACTTTGCACGCCGGATTCACGAAATCCATGCTAATATTAGAGATAGTTTGAGTCCCGGGAAAGGACATAGGATAGTTTTTATCCCGATATGCCCACGGGATCGAAACCTACGCGGGTGAAACCGCGGGTGAAACCGCGGGGCGCAGCTAGTAATAAATAAATTCATTTATTTCAGGTAAATAACACCCATTGCCAAACATACAATAATAGAAAACATAAAACAAATCAAATAAAATCAGATAAAACCGAATAAGAACAAATCAAATGAATTCAAATTAAATCAAATCATTATAAATCAAAAAAAAACAAAAGAAATAAAATTAAATAAAATCAAAATAAATTAAGAGATTATTTCAGTTTTTTTTTTTATATTTTATATCATTAGATAACGACACCTATCACGTCTGCGGAGTTTCGCTAGATAATTTAATTTGACCCTGTATTAGGCCAGAACTCCACGACACATAAAATTCAGATATATGGACAGGGAGAATGATGATCATAGAGTATAACAGTATTTTTCTAGTAATATATAATTATTCTTTCTAAATATTCTGTGTGCATGGAACTTATCAGACAGTCTTCGGGTTTCAAGCACTGGCCTTGGTTTTCGACAAATCTGGAAGAAAATATACAATTATATTAAAGGTACTGTTTTTCTGTTTAAACAGGAACCTGCCTTGTTAGACTGACATCATAATAACATGATCATATCGTAATAACAGACATATTACCTCAGAACAAATAAAACACCAAGACAGAGGGCTGTCAACAGTAAAGTGAAGCCGGTTTAGTAAACATGTGTTCACTTAGTGAGGTGTAGTTTGATTGTAAATGTGTGCGTGTGAGCGTGTGTGCACAGAGCGGAGGTGTAGTTTTGGCATGCTTCACTGTATCGTTCTCAGCGCTCTGTCTTAGTTTTTTATTTGGTCTGAGCATATTACATACTTATCCTTTATTTATAAACGTCGCTTAAAGTTAAGAGACGTTTAAACGTCAAAAAACGCGTGGTTAAACAGTCGCTAATAACTAACTTAACTTTAAGCAACGTTTATAAATAAACCCCTTCATGTTTGGATTTTAAAAAGAGACCATGGACATCTGAGTTTGTTTTGCAATTTCGTCTCAGGGATCAGTCAGCTAGGAAAAGCCTAATCTTTTAAAACTAAATGGCTAGTTGCCGCGGTCGGTTCGCGGATGGGTGACATACACGAGACCCCTCCGTACCTCCGAAACGACGTTAAGCCGTTGCGTTGGTCCCGCCCGGCTGTCATTCGTAGAACTTTGACAGTCGTTACTGTTAGCCATAAGCCCATACCCAGTTACTGGGTTGTGGCGGCTGGGTTGTGCTGAGTGTGGTTGTAGCATGTCGCTCACATGTAAAGTACTGGTATTCAGTTGCATCCGGTTAGTTGGAAGCCGAACACAATATTGTTGGGAAAAATCTAGGAATAGATAGGTTCACAGATTCTTGACGTGTAAGCCTACTTACAGAAATAAATATAATTTATTAAACATACCCTTTTTTACAAAAACATCCTGGCTGGAAAATATTCAAACAGTTTTTGGACTGTAGTTTGATTATCCGATCACCTGTACTGTGGGACTTGTGGTACATCAATGCTCCTTTTAAAGATGCTATTAGTGTTTTGTAGTCAACCACGCCGTACCGAAGATTCCCTTCTAGTTTTTGTAGAATTATCTGGAAAGAATATAGCATCAAAATCAAAATATTTTATTTCACATAAACCTACATGGGCACTTATGAAACGTCAAAAGCAGGCGCACGGTTCCAATTGGTCGTTTCCTATGGAGAAGAACCGGCAAGAAACTCCACGGTTACTCTTTTAAAAATAATTGGCTTTTACAATGTTTTCAAGTTACAATAGGTATGGGAGGACAGCGTAGGCCTGTCAACAAGTACCAGGTACTTGATAATATAAAAACTCATCTACAGATCCAAAGTAAAAAAGGCCTACAAAGGCCTACATCATCATCGTCCGATCAGGACCAGGCCAGTGCCGGACGGCGCGTATGTGTTCCACGCGCGCCTCAAAGAGATGTCAGCATCGAAGGAGGGGCCCGTCAGGGCCGAAGCCTGCCGGGGCAGCGGGATTGTCCGAAAGGGTTACCGCTGCCCCGGAACATAAAGGGCTAAGGAAGGAACACGGATGGGTTTTAGTCAGTAAGAGTCTGACACTCCCTTCCGCTCCACCCAGAGCGGGAGGGGTCATTTGATGATTTCCCATCCTTAAAAAAAAAAAAAAAAAGGCCTACATCATGTTTGTGTAGTTAAAAAAAAACACGCTTTTATCTTTATTGGACTCGTCAAAACAAATCATATGACCCCAAACTCGAGGGGTTTACTAGTAGCCACTGAAGAGTTCCACTATCCACCTATTGGCTCTATCATCAGATCAGTTCCAAGATACCAAATTATAGTTTTGTCATCCGAACTACATATACATACAAAGTTTTTTTTCGATACGACAATTAGAAGTCGGTTGAAATTGACTTCTAAGATTTTACTACATTGTTTGTTAGCTACAAGTGAAGCTTAATTGGAAATAAATATTGTCAGAATAAGTGTTTTAACGCATACCGTGTTCATAACACCCCTTTATAAACCTACTATTTTCTACAAGAACGGTGCTGGTGGCAGCCTAACAGCGGGCAGATCAAGAGCGATCTTGAGAAATTAGTGTCTTTTTTCGCGAACGAAATGTCTTAACAACATCTTTGTGATATAACATTTTAATTTGAAACTTCGGTCGTTAAAAGACAAAAAAAAAAATGCACAACACTACGTCAATGTAGATGCGCGGGCACCGCTAGACTGGTGCGCATCGCTCGAACGCCGCTCCCCGCGCCGCTGCCATCGAAGCTAGTTCCTTATAAATCTATGCATTGGGCGGCATCCTGAGGGCATTCGCGTAGAGGTTCGATTGCCAGTACCTGAACCATTGCTGTATGCTGTATGGTTCACATACTGAGTAATCGAAGTATGTAGGTAATATGTTTATTTATGGTCTCTCTTTTTAAAAGTATGTGTTTTTATTTTATTTCTTTTTATTTTACATTTTATTTTTTAAATTTGTGTGCCTACTATGATCCTGTGTTGGTCGAAATAAACGATTTATTATTATTATTGAAACGCCGCTCCCCGCGGTAGATTACGGCCCGCTCCCTCTTATAGAGATAAGGCCTGTGTTCCAGCAATGTAAACATTATAGGCTGATTATGGACGGGCAGCAAATTTACGATGATGTCTGCATGATGTCTGCTTTACTCACCCCAGCCATTTCTTCATCAAACTGATACTTAGGATCAGCAAACTCATTCAAAAATTTTGTAAAATGTTCTAAAACATCTGACCTCTTGTTCAGTTTTCGGGTACATTTTACATTAACAATCTTTTTATTAAACCATTTTTTTGCCGCCATTTTGGAACATGTCTTATTCAATTCAGCTGTCATTTTCTCCGCTTCTATTTTCAAAGCGTGTTCGAAATTCTCGTTGGATAGTAGTCTATGGTATGTCTGGTAGAGTTTGATGTGTTTTCTCGTGTCGGGGTGTATGAAGTTTGATCTCCTGCCATACATATTATCTTGGAGCTTTTGGCCTAAAATATAGAGGTCCGTTGTCGACATGTTTACTTGTTTTTTGTCTTTATTGTTGATTAGGTATCGGTAATCTCTTAATTTTAATCTGAAAATTAAAATTTGATATACTGTATAGTAAAGTGAGTCGAAGGTAATTATAATATGAACTATGAAAACCACCCTTATGGCTACGACATAAAGGCGCTGTCAATTTCAAGTAGTTACCATGAGCGTGCGGTTGACGGTATATAAAAAAATTGAAAAACAAATATAAAGAGGGATTTCTTTAGAAATAAGCATAACCTTTGTACAGACACCAGTACATCAAGCTACCCGAAATTGACAAATTTTCCCAATCAACTTTGAACCTTATGGTTTATCGATAAAGTTGAAAATCTAAGAAATTTTTACATATGTAGTAGCTTGATGTGCTGGCGTCTGTACGTATTTTTCTGTTCGTTTCTTCTTGTCTGTTTGTATGTGTGTACATAAATCACACTATTATAAAGGCGAAAGTTTGTGAGTGTGTTTGTATGTTTGTTACTTCTTCACGCATAAACGGCTGGACCAATATTGATAAAATTTGGTATGGAGGTAGCTGACACCCTGGATTAACACATAGGTTACTTTTCTCCCGATATTCCTACGGGATCGACACTTATGCGGGTGAAACCGCGGGGCGCAGCTAGTGGTTAAATAAATAAAAATAAAATGGACATAATAATCAGCTTATAATGCTTCTACTGCCGGAACACAGGCCTCCTTTTTATAAGAGGGAGCTGGCTGTAATCCACCGCGTGGAGACAGTGTGGAACCATTAAAAAAATAAAAATGTTTGACCGTTAGAGATAAACTACGATAACATGGCGCGCCCCTCCAAAATTCAAAACGATTGAAAGTATTTGTGAAAGTATTTACAATGCATCACCAAGATTCACAACGCATGTGTGCGTAATGAGACGGCTGTCAAACAAAAACTTACAACTACATACAAACTCCTTCGTAAGGATGTCACTACACACATTGAAACAGTAATTTGGAGGGGCGCGCCATGTTATCGTAGTTTATCTCTAATATAAAACAACAAGTAAAAAAAAAACCAGTGGTACCGGCCGCGACTTACGAGTTCTAAGTCGGTTTACTTTGTGTAAATAATTTCATCACCACTGCTCTCAAAACGGTGAAGGATAACATCGTGAGGAAACCGGCATGACCTAGAACCTAAAATTCGAAGACATGTGACATCTACCAAAACACAATGTGCCCGCTGGTGGATTACGGCCCACTCCCTCTCACAGAGAGGAGGCCTGTGTTCCAGCAGTGGGAACATTATAGGCTGATTATGTAAGTAAAAAAAAAATATCGGCTTTGTCTCTCGTCGTCTCTGTCACTCTAGCCTGCGTGTCAGTCTCTTTCTAGAGCTCGATGCGTCATCTTAACGGCCGAGTACTCACCTATCCACGGCCGATTTAATGGTACTGCATGTGATGGGGCATGGTGGTCCTAAAGGCTTCCACGATAATGCGTTATTGTCTTGACAGAAGACTCGGGATTCTGTGAATCAAATACAAAAATAAGGTTTGTTTTTCTTTTAAAATCACTATTGGCTTCAGCACCCTCGAAAACCATGAAAACTATTTCTCTCTCTGTCTCTTTCTATTATATACCTATCTAATATATAAAATTCTCGTGTTACAGTGTTTGTAAAAAAACTCCTCCGAAACGGCTTGACCGATTCTTATGAAATTTTGTGTATATTCAGTAGGTCTGAAACTGGTATTCAGCTGCATCCAGTTAGACTGGAAGCTGACCCCAACGTAGTTGGAAAAGGCTAGGCAGATGACGATGATGATTCAGTAGGTCTGAGAATAGGACGTTAACTACTTCTTTTTGCAAAACCTTTGCTGGGTCAGGTAAGTAGTAATTAAAAAAAAAAACACGTAGGTATCAGTCGTCGTTCGCGCGCGAATGTGAGCGTACGTGCTACTAGCGTATTTCGGTGCAATGGCGTCAGATACTGTCAAATGTGCAAATTGTAACATAGTGATTAATGAGCTATTAGCGTTTATACAAAATAAGGCGGATGTTATGGATGAGGTTTCCCTCACTCGGATATGCAGTGATACTTTTTCGGACAGTGAAATTTTGACGGCGAAGACACTGCTTTTTGATTCAGTTCCAAACTCAAAACGGAAAGTTCGTAAAAGTAAAGGAAAAAGTGCACGGGACATCGAGGATATCATATGTCTTCTGAAGCTCACTGATCCAGAGATGGTACCCATCTTCGTTGCGCGTGATCTACAAAAACTACCACCGGTCACGTTTGACCATATAGACGCGACAAAACTATTAAAGGATATTCTCGTACTACAAACGGATATTAAAGTCTTAAAGAATAACTGTGCGACAGCATCTCAACTACTGGAGTTAAGAACTGATTTGGACAATCTAAAGAGTGCTTCAATTGTACACAATAACTTTGACTTTGTCAATAGAAGGCGAGGCGCATTTATTGAAGACATACACAACTTTGACAGTGGTCCTATGGCTTTACAACAGCATTCAATTAAAAAAGGCAATGATAAATCCCCGAAATCCAGGTCACAATCGATTATTAGTGATTATTTTCCAACATATGTGGGTGTACGGAAAGAATATTTATCTACTCCAGAGACCGTTAATGAGGCGAAGCAATCAGGTGGTGGTGCGAGCTTGACGGTAAACATAAATCCGTGCGATGCTGTCTCGCTCGCGCAGCGGCTCGACAGCATTGGTGACTCACAACAACGAGTTGCTGATGACGCGGATAGCCGGTCAAATGAACAATGCAGTACCCCTACCGCGCGCTCTAATCTCATTAACTCGAACGTTACCACTAATATCTCGCCCGCACGGCAAGGTAATGAGCGTAAGTCGATGGCAGATGTACTGAAAGCGAGTAACAAGTGTAAAGAAATAGTAGGGGATAAATGGAATGTTGTTACAAATAAGAAGCACAAGAAGCACTCATCTCGTGGAAAGATAGGAAAAGCGTACGTAGGTCCAGATGGGAAGTTTAAGGCAGCTATCATCAAGGTACCATTGTTCATATCACATGTGTGTAAAACCACGAATGAGAGTGATATTATTGCATATATTAAAAACAGCACACAAGAAGATGTAACTCTGTTTAAAATCAACAGAAAAACAGAAAAGAGGTACAACTCCTATAAGTTGTATGTCCCCAAAACGAAACTAGAACTGTTTCTAGATAATGAGTTATGGCCCGACGGAATTACTTTTAGACGCTTTGTAAGTGAACCCTACAAGTCAAAGACTGGCATAATTAAGCAAACATTACCACAATAGATAATGGATAGTACCAATTATCAGACGAGTAAATTTGTAAGTTTTAACTGCAAATCGGTGAAGCGATCTGTTGAGGCAGTTCATTTTCTGTGTCAGTCAGCTGACATAGTTGCCCTTCAGGAAACATGGCTGCTTCCGCATGATATACCCTATCTTGGACAAATTCATGACGAATTCGAATACACAGGAAAATCTGCTGTTGACACCTCAGCAGGAATATTGAGAGGGCGACCGTATGGTGGTGTTGCGATCCTGTGGCGTAAGCGAGCCTTTGAATCAGTAACGGTAATCAGCTGTGCCAGTGCGCGTTTAACGGCGATTACAGTTTCACTCGGGGACAGATGCATAATAGTGTTCAGTATTTATATGCCGACTGATTCGAGTGAAAATCAGACAGAATTCACAGACTGTCTAAGTGAAGTGAGTGCGATTGTCGAAGCTAGTAACGTTGAAACGGTTTACATACTTGGCGATTTCAACGCACACCCCGGTGAGTCTTTTTGTTGTGAACTCTTAGAATTCTGTAACGAACAAAAGTGGAGGTGTGCGGACATTGAAAAATTAGGTTTAGAGTCAAGTAGCTATACCTTTGTCAGTGAAGCGCACGGTTGTAGGCGATGGCTTGACCATTGTGTCGTCACCCAGTCTGCTTGGTTAACGGTTACTGAGATAGGTATTATGCACGATGTGTTCTGGTCTGATCACTGTCCCATATTTGTTGAGTGTAGATTAGATAAGATTAAACCTAAGTTAATAGACCGTAAAACATCCCGTAGCAGAGTAATTTGGGG
Source organism: Gortyna flavago (assembly GCA_963669345.1). Taxonomy (NCBI): domain Eukaryota; kingdom Metazoa; phylum Arthropoda; class Insecta; order Lepidoptera; family Noctuidae; genus Gortyna; species Gortyna flavago. The sequence goes on from OY770154.1 coordinate 6,371,109, forward strand.
TGAGAGGGATAGCGATCAAATAAGCTTGTACTATGACGTATGTAATAGTAAGTTAAAGCTGATTGATTACCCTCAAGAATTTGGTTTATGCAGTGATGGACACTGTAGTAATACTGATCATAGGGTAATTCTTGACAAGATGTATGAAAGTATTGTTACCATTTTGTCTGAAGCCGCGGTACAGAGCCAAGTGGAAAAACGGACTCATAGACATGTTGGCCGTGTTGTTGGGTGGAACAAGCATGTGCGAGGCGCCCACGAGAGGGCGAGGCTTAAATATCAGTTATGGTTATGGCACAATAAACCAACTTCTGGCGATGTCTACAACGACATGTACCTGACACGGAAGGTATTTAAAAGCAAACTTGTGTGGTGTCAGACCCATCAAGAACAAATTAAGCTTGATATTGTAGCTTCTCTCCGTAAAGCCAATAATTTTCAGAAGTTCTGGAAGGCTACCAAGAAGTTTGATATTAAGCCTCGCCTTCCTGTGAGTGTCGGTGGTGCTGATCAGCCGGACAGCATCGCCAACATGTTTAAGGACCACTTTAAAGTGGAGTCACCGCTGGGCTCTCCGTTGCGAGTGCTCGATGACGGATGCTGTCGTGATTCTGATCTGATTCGTTTTTCGGCCAAGCAGGTGTCAAGCACCATTAAGAAAATGACGAGAGGGAAGTCCCCGGGTCACGATGGTTTAAGCATTGAGCACTTGCAGCAGGCCGGCCCTCACTTGGCTAGAGTGCTTGCTATGTTTTACTCGCTATGTATGTGTCACTCGTATCTTCCTAATGATCTCTTGCAAACTATTGTCGTGCCTATTGTTAAGAATAAAACGGGTGACGTTTCTGACAAGTGTAATTATCGACCCATCTCCCTGGCTACTATTATCGCGAAGGTACTCGACAGTCAGCTAGGCGCACGGTTGGATAGCTTCTTAAAATTACATGACGCACAGTTTGGGTTTCGTAATGATCTTGGCACTGAAAGTGCGATTCTCGGCCTCAAACATACGGTGCAATACTACACAAAACGTCAAACACCAGTGTATGCTTGCTTTTTAGACCTTTCCCGTGCCTTTGACCTTGTATCTTATGAGGTTATGTGGGAAAAGTTGCGGGAGAGAAAAGTGCCAGCGGAGCTGCTGCGTATCTTCCAGTATTGGTATTACAACCAGTTGAACAGTGTGAGATGGGCCGATGGGATGTCTGTGTCGTATGGGCTAGAGTGCGGGGTAAGACAGGGAGGGATAACGTCACCAAAACTCTTTAACCTCTACATAAACGATCTAATCGTTGAGCTTAGCAGCAAGAAAATCGGATGTCGCATCGATGACGTCAGTGTCAACAACATCAGCTACGCTGACGATATGGTGCTGCTGAGCCCTACGGTTAGGGCGCTTAGAGAGCTGCTTACATGTTGCGAGGGCTATGCTCGAGAGCATGGCCTAGTTTATAATGTTAAGAAATGCGAGTTCTTGGTCTTTAAGGCTGGCGGTGCTAAATGTCCTGAGTATGTGCCCCCGATTAAACTAAATGGGAATGACATATTGCGAGTGTACCAATTCAAGTACTTGGGGCATTATGTAACCGACGGCCTTAACGACCAAGTGGATATTGAGAGGGAACGTAGGGCGCTGGCAGTCCGATGTAACATGTTGGTTCGTAGGTTTTCACGCTGTAGCAGGGCAGTCAAAATAACGCTTTTTAAAGCTTATTGCCAAGTGTTTTACACGTGCAGTCTGTGGACCAACTATACTCAGCGGGCTATCAGCGCCCTACGGGTTCAATATAATAACGGGTTCAGGATGTTGATGGGGCTGCCCCGTTTCTGCAGTGCATCAGGCATGTTTGCTCAAGCACACGTCGATGGTTTCCACGCCATCGTCAGACAGAAATCTGCCTCTTTGCTCTGCAGAGTGCGGGAGAGTTCCAACTCCATCCTGAAGACCATAGCGGGGAGGTGCGAGTCTCCGTTATTAGGTGATGTTGTTCGAAGATGTATTTCGAACAACAGCCTTGTGTCCAAATAGATAATAAGTTTACTAACATAGTTATAAGTTATAATTTTGTTTACTAACCCATATGGATGTTGCTTATCCGAAATAAAGATTATTTTATTTATTTTTATTTATTTTATAAGTGAACCTTCTATGAAACAGCTGATTTTGCAATTCCTCTTTCACACATGTAGGTATCTTTGAAAACGGAACTCGGCAACGGAACTATGTATGGCCTTGAGAATCTACCACAAGTTTATTAAACAAAAAAAAAAAGTCTTACCTGTAAATAGAATTTTGAACATTAAAACGAGAACTAACAACATTTTCTGGACGTTCACTCACATACTTTAAAGCTAAAATGACGGCCATCGCAACAGTAATTAATGGCTATAAAAAGTTAATTTGACTATTAAGTACTGAAAGGGTAATTAGTAAGGTTATGTAAAGTATGAACAATTTAGCTAAGGTAATAAAATCGTCTTATATTTATTTTCAGGCCCACAATAACATAGCGCAGATATTAAACTGACTTTTAGAGACACGCCGCGGAAATCAGCAGTCTCTCGTTATGTGGTATATGATAAACTTGCTTCCGCCCGCGGCTTCGCTCGCGAGATACGTCGATAAAAACTGTCCTACAGGTCGCGTCATGTAAAAAGAACGCTGGAAGAAAGTGGAGGGGGTGTGTTTGCGCATGGGTACACTCGCGCACGAAAGTACTAGGCCTGTTATTTTATTTTTGAACTAGCCTTTCGCTCGCGGTTTCGTTTATTGGTACATTGAAAAATATATTAGATAATAGATAGAATATTATTAAATACAATTAAAAACATGTTTGATTCAGTGTAGAATGTTTATTCTAATTACAAAAAATTAAATTAATGTTGAAACTCCTTCCATTAAGACGTCGTGGGTGACGTGAAAACCAGATGAGGACGCGGTGTTGGTGCTAGAGGTGGCCATTTCACTGTCGTCGCTGTCGTCACTTGAGCTTTCATCACCATTTGTGTCTGAATCATCATCCCCTACGCGAATAATAAATGTTTCTGTCATCATGTCAACCACATGATCGCTTTTACAATATTCGGCTTCTATTTCCTTTACCTTGGTGCACAATTTTCCCCATTCTGTTGCTCCCATTAAATTAACTTTTTCATTAACCAGGTCAGTTATCTGTGTAAGGTTCCAACTTACATTTTTGCTGGCAACATATCCCTTTATTTGGGACCAGGCCATTTCTATGGGATTTAGGTCCGGGTGATATGGGGGCAAACGAAGTACAGAATGGCCTGCTTCGTTTAATATGGCATCCATATTAAATTTCTTATATTGCTCTTTGTTTTTTTTTATTAAGTTGTACAACTCCGGCTTTAGCATGCAATCTTCAAATTCGATTCCTTTTTGACGGAGCCAGGTTTGCATGTCTGCTTTCTTTGCATTGGACGTTGGTGCAGCATCGAGTTGCTTATTGTGGTACGATGCATTGTCGACTACCACGACTGAATTAGGCGGTAAATTCGGTATCAGTTTAGTACGGAGCCACCGCTCGTAATTCTCCGAATTCATGTTGTCATGGTAGTCGCCGCTTTTTGTACCGGCTTTGAACGTCAGCAAAGCATTCGGCACAAAACCTGCTTCACCACCTGCGTGCACTATGACCAAGCGGCTACCTTTAGATAGAGGTTTTTTAATGCCTTTGGTGGGACCGTCTGTCCAAGAATGGTGAGACGTATGGGAACTATCGACGTATGATTCATCAGTGTAAATTATATGTCTTCCTTCCTCTCTATATTTTTTTACCTTTCTCAGATATTCAATTCTTTGAAATCGAATTTGTGACTGCTCAATTAAAATTCTTCTATTGGTTTCTGTTTTTTTCCACTTAAAACCCAACTCTTTTAATATTCGCCTGAGACTTGCTGCAGATCCTTGGAAATGTAGTTCATCCTGTAACTTCCTTCGCAACTTGCCAATGGTAGGCAATTCTTTTTCAGTGACGTGGAAATTATAGATGATTCTTTTTATAACACCCTGGTCAAAGCTGTCAATATCTGTTATTGGTTTTTCTCTGAGTCTTGTATTTTTGCCGGGAGTTCGAAAGACAGTAAGAAATTCAGAATCTTTTGAACCTTTTACAATTCGTCTCACTGTAGACTCGGAACATTTTGTTGCCTCTGCGGTCCGTTTAATACATTTTTTTAAATGACCAACTGCATTATTATCAGCCTCTCTCTTCATAAAACAATACACGTCATAAATCATTTTTCTCTCTTTTCTATGTAAAACCATTTCGTAATTTCAAACTTTTGTGCGCGATGGTATTTTGAGAATGAACGTAACGTGGACACAGCGCGGAAAGCAAAGGTCGACTGACGAACCAATAGCGCACCGGCAAGCATGCGCCGCGTGACCTGCCCGCCCCGCGCCGCACCTCATACCACCAAATAGACCGAAAAATCGTCTATGGCGCAGCTTGACAGCCAGCGTTCTTTTTACATGACGCGACCTGTATGTCCTTTCCCGGGATGCAATCTATCTCTCTGCCAAATTTTATCGAAATCCGTTCAGTGGTTTAGGTGTGAAAAGGTAACATACAGACAGACAGAGTTACTCTCGAATTTATAATATTAATATGGATGATTTTATTTCTGTAAGTAAGCACTTTTACACATCAATTATATAAAAAAAAAACTAAATGAGGTCGGCGTTTCCTATTCGAATACTCTAGAAAGTCTAGAAGGAAGGTGGAAACAAACTCAGAGGTAGCATTTCAATGGATACAATTTTGCAATATTAATTTTTGTCTGAAACTTGACATAAATATTAACAAACTAGCTTCCGCCCGCGAGGTATGTCGATAAAAACTATCCTATGCCCGTCCCCGGGATGCAATCTATCTCTCTGCCAAATTTTATCGAAATCCGTTCAGTGGTTTAGGCGTGAAAAGGTAACATACAGACAGACAGACAGAGTAACTTTCGAATTCATAATATTAAGTATGGATAGTTCACTTCGCTGTCAAATCTTATGCTAAGTGTTTTAGTGATTGATAAACCGAAATAACAGCAAATCAAATCAGTTGGTTTTCAATTAGGTTTAATAAATAGGAGCTAAAACACTTTCTGACCAGTAATTATGTTCATCACGACTATTATTGGCACATCCTGAGGAGACCAGCTTGTCTAAGAAACAAAAATTCGCATGTAAAATCCACCAACCGTGCCGCCCTCTCACAGAGAGGAGCCATTTTGAATTGCTTTGTTTTATTTTTTTACGTGATAACGTCTTATAAATCGATGAACGCCGGCTGCATGCACGAGCATGCAAAGCATGACTCATTGTCACGTTCCGCCTGAGCCGAGCGTGCAAGCGAGAGCGCGGTACAAGCGATAGAGAGGCACGATTGGCCCAAGCGTTCGGCTTGTGACGCATCTATCTCTTCGTCCGTAAACCGACTTCACAGACAACCAACTTTTTTTTTTGGAAAGATGCAACAAGAACAATGTTTTTTGTAAAATCTTGATTTAAAAAACTCCAAAGGCACTCTGCTTTTGGAGTTTTTGCCCGTTCTTACCCATAGAGATCTACGTTTTGGAATGGCAACTAGCTTCAACTTTCTGACCGACTCTTTGACAATTCAAAAGTGCCTCTGAATGGTTTAATAGAAATAAATGGTTTGAGTTTGAGGCCGTGTGCCAGCAGTGGGAACGTTATGGGCTGATTATAAAAAAAAATATAAAAAAAAATGCTACAGAATAAAATTTCTCTAAAATATTTCTCTACATAAAAATACCTCTGAATAAAATTTCAAAACAAATGAAATAAATGAACGAATACAAATTAAAAATCGAAAAGGTCACAGAATTAAAATTAAAATAAAATGTCAATGCAATTAAAATAACCGAAAACTAAAAGATACAAGTTGCCAGAGTCACAGACTCAAAAATTAAATCGAAAGAAAATACGAAAATTCAAAATTTATTATGTTATATTATTATTATTTTAATATTATATTAGGCATGGACTTTTTTGACTATTAAAATATTTTTGTTACAGGAGAGAAACCTTTTCAGTGTCAGTACTGTGACTACGCCTGTCGAGACAATTCGACAATAAGGCGACACATTGAGAGGCATCTGGGAATATCCAAGGACTATCCGTGTTCTATTTGTAAAAAGAAGTAAGTTATGATGTATTCTTCGAAGTGGTTATCATTCAAGTGAATCAGTCTGCCTAGCCTTTTCCAAACTATGTCGAGCCCGGCGTCCAGTCTAACCGCATGCAGCTGAATACCAGTATTTTAAATGGAGCGACTGCCTATCTGACCTCCACAACCCAGTTACTGGGTAATATGATACCACTTGGTAAGACTGGTTGTCTGACTTCAGGACTTCTGACTACGCGTAACGACTGTCAAAGATCTGTAAATAACATCCGGTTTGAAGTGCATTCCGAGGCACGGAGGGGACGATGCCGGACGCGTGGATCACCCATCCGCGGACCAACCTCGGCAAGCGTTGCTTAACCTTTCATCGACTATGCGGCTGTTATTATTTAGTTTTCTGAACACGACGTGCTACGATTCTTAAATTATTTTTGTTTGTGTTGCCAGCTTCAAAAAGAAGGTGACGTTACAAATTCACGTGGATGAGGTACATTTTGAACTGGATACAAGGAAACATCCTTGTGCGCAGTGTGATAAAGTTTTCAAGACTAAAGGGACGCTCACTACACATGTTGTAAGTAAAACATTTTATTTATAACCTGACCTGGCGAACTTTTTACCGCCTCAGAATCAATAAATAATAAATACAAAATGTATGAGAAATAGAATTAAATTATTTTTGTTTTCGTGAATTCTGCGAGGCGATGACAAATCCAACAAATCTAAGAGCATAAAAATCGGTCCAGCCGTTCTAGAGTTATAAATGGTCTAACTAACCCGACTTTGTTTTGTTTATATATATATAGATATATTAGAAATTGCGCGTGCAGCACACCTACACGCGATGGAAGGGATTTAGTGTGAGAGCGAGAAAGAGTTATATCTTCTTTCTCTCTCATGTAACGCGAAATGTGCCTAAACGTGACGCGAAATTTCACTCTCAATTCCCGTCCAATTATCGAATCGCCGTCTAAGAAGTTTCACTTCAAAAAGTCATGATAATAAGTAGTTTTTGTATTTACAGAATAATAATCATCAAAATAATCAATAAAAGTTTTTAACTTCAAATTGCCTTGTTCAATGACTTTCATGAAATCATGACATTTGAGGCAAATTCTCTCAATAATAATTCTGTAAATACATATTTGTTAAGGTCGCCCAATCATATTTTGATCCACATACAAACTGACACTGAACTGGAAATTGAAGAACGTAACAAAATTAGAATTCCGCGGGCTAGCGTATCGCCCTTAAGGTAAACGTTTTTTTTTATGAAGTTCATTAAGTGAACCCACTTAATGAACTTTATAAAAAAAAAAAAAACGTAGGTAGGAGTTGACTGGTAGAAAACGTTAGGTAACGAAAATGCGTTATGCCCCCTCCATGTGACTTTCTCTCTCCCTCTGACTCTTTCTATTGTATACGAGCGCGTGTGCTTGGAAGTATTTTATTTTATTGCTGAAAAGCCCGCTTTTGACCTCGATCACGCCTGATGGAAAGCGATGGATGAGGTCAACGAGCGTGCCCAGAAGATGCCTAAGGCACTGGAACTTCCACGCATCCACGAAACACAGCAGGCTGCTTGACGCGACTCCGGTAAGAGGGTGGTCGCAAACCAAGCGGGCATTAGCCCTACCACCGCAAGGGAAGTATTGGCAGTCAGATAAGGTGTTGGTGTCCAGGATGCGCCGAGCGCGAGCGTTCAGTTGAGTAACTGCGCTACACGAGGAGGCTTCGTCATGCATCCCAAAATGTCATGTGCATGCATGTATCACGTAAGGAACTTCATTCATGACGGGGGTCCCCCGACTGCACACGTTTTTTTTTTACTGTGATTTTTTCTTTTCAGAACACAGTCCACAAGAAAACAAATCGTATCAAATGTGAGATCTGCGGCCGTCTGTCTACCAAGAACAACTTACAGGCGCATATGAGACGACACATAGACGTTAAACCTTACAAGTGCAGCTACAAACCGTGCGGGAAGAGGTTTAAGGATAAGGTAAAAAAAAAATATACAGGGAGATTTTTTTATCACCATCCAAATTTTTACCCATGAACAACTTTCACTATGGGACCAACTCTGAAATCACGAAAAAAGAATCAGCTGTTTCATACATTTTGGTCAAGTAGGTACTGAACTTTTGTACTAAACAGCTGATAAGAAAAAAACAGCTGAAAGCAGCTGAAAGAGTTAATTATGAACATTTTGGAAAAATAGTGCAACAGCCAAATTAGACCGATTTTAAATTTTCCATAGAAACAGAGATTTACAGTTATCTTTCTTAAATAAGACATTTCGAAAATGTTCTTTACACTAACTTTTTAGACCTTTGTATCCTGCTTATGCGTACGAAGTTTCATTAAAATCGGTTCATTCATTTCGAAAAACAAGGGCTTAAAGTTTGTATGAAGTGCCGAACGGCGGTAAACGCTCTTAAAAGTAAAATAGTGTTTGCCACGGACCTCTTTACCCAACTCTGTATTAATGAAAATCATTTGTTACAGGGTGACCTCAAACGCCACCTCATAATCCACTACCCAGAGAACCAGCATGTGTGTACTGGCTGCAACAGACGCTTTCCTCGCAAGTTCAGACTGACAAGACATATACGGAATGGATGTCGAGTGCAGTGTCACTACTGTGGACAGTTGTAAGTATACTGCACATAATCCGCCTAGCCTTTTCCCAACTTTGTTTATTAAATTGGGGTCGTGGATCCCGATGGAGGACATTTTCTTTTTTGTTTTCGTGGAGAATCCTTCAAAAGGCACCCGACCTCCCTCCCCGGAGGTCGGGGGATTTTTACCTCACTATAACCACCCCGGTGATCACCATCAGCACATAGGGGTGGTCCCGGGTTTCTCTTGAAAGACTAATTCTGGAACCCCGCCTGTGCAGCGCCTGTAAGGCACATCCCTGGGGAGACTGTAAAGGGGCCTCCCCTGAGTCTCGCTATGCACGGCAGCACGTGACCACTGTGCCACCGTGTTCCCTGGGGTCACTTGGTGGGCGGTCAGAGTCCCCACTCTGTGCGTCCGCGACCCCAAAGGTTCACCTACTTTGATTGGTAAACGGGTTTCGGCGTTTTACGCGCCAAGGCGGTTGTTGCCCCGACGCCTCCTCCGAGCAGGATCAGCTCTCTCCCGATCCGGCTCGGAAGGACGGAGTGCCTGGGTACGTTATGGATCACCCATGGACAGTGACCTCTGCACTGCCACCGACGACGCCGTGGAATTAAACGAAGTTTTGGGCCAACAAGATCTAAAATACAGTCGAAGTGGACACCCATCCACGGAGCGACCTCTGTCAACATTGCTTAACCTTAAAGATCGACCCGTGCGGCTGTTATTATTTAGCCATGAGCCCGTCAGTTGTAAGTAAGCTAATAATAAAAATAAGACAACTGTAAGTCACAACACATGTTGACCATAATCATCTGCCTAGCCTTTTCCCAACTATGTTGGGGTCAGCTTCCAGTCTAACCGGATGCAACTTAAGAGCGTTTACGCCGTACGGCATTTCATACAAACTTTCAAGCCCTTGTTTTTCGAAATGAATGAACGGATTTTTATGAAACTTTATACGCATAAGCAGGATACAAAGGTTTAAAAAGTTAGCTATGAACATTTTCGAAAAATTGTGTTACAGCCAAATTAGACCGATTTTAAAGTTTCCATAGAAACAGAGATTTGCAGTTATCTTTTTTTTTTAAAGACATTTCGTAAATGTTTTTAGCTAACTTTTTAGACCTTTGTATCCTGCTTATGCGTATGAAGTTTCATTAAAATCGGTTCATTCATTTCGAAAAACAACGGCTTGAAAGTTTGTATGAAATGCCGTACGGCGTAAACGCTCTTAATACCAGTATTGTGCATGGAGCGACTGCTTATCTGACCTCCCCGGGCAGGGCCGTCCTTGTCAGACATTCGGGCTTCAAACTTTTGACTGTCAAAGATCTATGAATGACAGTCGGGACCAACGGCTTTACTTGCTTTCCGAAGCAACCTCCGTGCCGTGCATGTAATGGATCACCTGTCACTATTGTGGACAGTTGTAAGTACAGACGCCAGCACATAAAGCTACTACAATCTGTCAAATTTCTTTAATCGATTTTCAACTTTATTGCTAAAGCATTAGGTTCAAGGTTGATTGGGAACACTTGACAGTTTCGGGTAGCTTGATGTGCTGGCGTCTGTCTGCACCTGTATTTATCATCATGATCATGATAATCTGCATAACCTGTTCCAAACTATGTAGAGGTCGGCTTGCAGTCTAACCGGATGCAGCTGAATACCAGTATTTTACATGGAGCAGTTGCTGGACCTGTTGCATCCCGAGCTGTAAGCATAAAAGGCTAAATTGTGAACTACGCATCACTCTGACGATGACGTCACGCAAAATCCTGCATCGCGCAAGCGAAATTCGCAACTAGCATATATACAACGTCCCGACATAATCGTAAGGCAATTGTCCACCAGACACGACTCCCGTCTGGTCGGAGGATCCTCCCATTTCTACTCTGTCTGCGGTATGAACCTCAATAGGTCTTCCCCTACTCATATAGCCATCCACATTTATACTCAATACTTTCAAGAGGAGACTCATACCGGCAAGAGAGTAATAAAGTGTTACTACTATTTGTGTTAGTTAGGAGGGGCTCGTGGCTAAATAATAACAGCCGCACAGGTCGATCGATCAGGTTAAGCTACGCTTGCCGCGGTTGGTCTGTGGATGATTGACCATCTTTACATACCGAGACCTCTCCGTGCCTCGAAAGCACGGTAAACCGTTGATCCTGGCTGTCGTTAGTGGATGTTTGACAGTCAGAAGCCCGAAAGTCTGACAACCAGTCTTACCAACGGGTATCATGTTACCCAGTAACTGGGTTGCGGAGGTCAGATAGGCAGTCGCTCCATGTAAAATACTGGTATTCAACTGCATCCGGTTAGACTGGAAGCCGACCCCAACGTAGTTGGGAAAAGGCTAGGCAGATGACACTATTTGTGTTAATAAAATTTTATTATTATTTTACAGGTTTTCAGCCAAAATCTACCTAGCTCAGCATATAAAAAATGCCCATGGTCCCTATCCTAAATCTAGAGAATATTTGTGTGACATCTGTGATATGGTCACCTACAGCAGAAGAGGTATCATACAGCACCTAAAATATGGACATGGAACTGAAAAGGTATGTTTTATTATACCCTCGACAAAAACAAAGGGGTGTTATAAGTTTGACGTGTGTATCTGTGTGTCTGTCTGTGCCATTGTAGCTCCCAAACGGCTGAACCAATTTTTATATTGTTTTATATGCGCAGAAAATTTTTTTTTTTGCTTTATGTATACCAAGTTGATTTTTTGTGTGACCATATAAAAGAAAAAATCTTTAAAAAAATTTGGTTCACGCAAATTGGACTTTGTTACGTATGACACTGAGTTTATGGTTCCAAAACATAATCATAATCTGAGACTGTGTATTTAATTTTAGTTGTTTTGGATTTTTATAATGAATGTGAAAAAAAAAAATCGGTCTACAAATCACAGATAAAAAAACCGGTCTAGTGCAAGTCGAACTCGCGCATCGAGAACTACAAATTTACGGTTTTCGGATTTTTTGCTTTACTTGTAAACTTGTGTAGCACACACATGACATTGCTACTTGCCAAATTTCATGATTCTAAGTCAACGGGAAGAACCCTACATAGTTTTTGATTTCCTTGAGAGTGTTAAAATATGCGGCATAAACGGAACATCGCCCGTATCTTTTGATTGAGTTTACTTAGAAGTTTGGTTTTTTTTACTGCCTCAAGGGATTGCAGCACTGAGTATTTGACATTAATTTCAACTTGATAACTCCACGCGTTCCTGAGAAAAAGGGTCTTGACAGACGGACAACGAAGTGATCTTATAAGGGTTCCATTCTTCCTTTTGAGGTCGGAACCCTTAAAACTTTGGCCTTTGCCCAGCAGTGGGACACAATAAAGGCTAACAAAAAAAGCATAACCTCTTCCTTTTAAGTCGGTTCAAATATTTATTTATCTTAAAACTGAACGTGTTTTTGTTTCAGGACACGAAATGTCAAATATGCAAAAAGGATTATTTTAAATATCAAACATTGAAGGAACATTATTTGAGTCATCACAACCTCAAATACAGTTTAATGGATCAAAAGTAAGTGAAAATACATAACCAGGGGCTGTATAATGCCACTATTTTTGCAGTGTGAGAGAGAGAGACGAAGCTATAGAAGGCCGATAGCACCGTCTCTTTTTTGCAATGGAATAATGATGGCAATAAAATTACAAATGCGAAAGTAAGTTTGTTTTTTACCTTTTCACGCCTAAACCACTGAACCGATCATCCTGAAATTTATGCATATACGTTGTCAGGTGTACAGAAACGTCATCCTGAAAAAAAGTGCTGTTCCCGAGGAAAACAACAATAACGTTATTATGATAATAGATGGCGCCACGTGTCTTTTGTCTTGATCGCAGACGAAGTCACGGGCCACAACAGCTAGTAGTTCATAATACGGGCTGGGCTTTACTTTTGCACGTCGGATTTTAGAAAAAGACCATCCAGACGTCGATCATCGTCGTCGTGATTATGGTTTTGGGATGTTAGAAGACCCAGGGAACACATGAGCGATATTTTTTCGCGCACTGGATTTTCAGCGCTCTGCTTAGCGCTGAGAGTTGAAAATCCGACAGTGTGTTTTTTTGACGCGCTTTGTTCGATTTTCAATGCTCGGCTCAACATCGAGAGTTGAAAATCCCGTGCGCGATAAAATCTCGACGCGATATTTTTACGTCCATACGTACGGGTAGTAATATAATTTACTTGCAAACTAAATTATTATAATTTTTAGTACCTACTTACTGAATAAACTAATACCATCTGACGTAAATATCTGTGTTATTGTATTTTTTGTCACAAACACAGGATTTTCATAAACCTAGATCAGGCAGGTCTACATTACAGTTAGAATTTAACTTTCCTCGATTTTAAAATTAATGTAAATCATATTTTTACTTTAGTTTATACTTTATGAGGGGCTCGTGGCTAAATAGTAACAGCCGCACAGGTCGATCGATCAGGTTAAGCTACGCTTACCAAGGTTGGTCTGTGGATGGGTGACCATCTTTACATATCGAGACCCCTCCGTGCCTCGGGAAGCACGTTAAGCCGTTGGTCCCGGCTGTCATTCGTGGATCTTTGACAGTCGTTACGGGTCGTCAGAAGCCCGAAAGTCTGACAACCAGTCTTACCAAGGGGTATCGTATTACCCAGTAACTGGGTTGTGGAGGTCAGATAGGCAGTCGCTCCATGTAAAATACTGGTATTCAGCTGCATCCTATTAGACTGGAAGCCGACCCCAACATAGTTGGGAAAAGGCTAGGCAGATGATGATGACTTTAGTTTATACTTTAATATTTTTTTATTATTATTATTTAACTAGACTACTATTTCTGAGATTATTTGTATTTGAATTGTAATTTGTTGATTTAATTTATGTTATTATGATCACAGACTCAACAGCAAACCAAAATTATTTTGCAGCGCCCTGACAGGGGTCATGTAAACCGATAGTAATTATTCTGTAAAATGTGTGATGTACTATCGCAGACACTCCCGCCTGACCACTACTAAGTTGATTTTTGCTTGCACTAAAAAAATAGAAGCGCTCTCTAGTAAGCTCAAATAGTTCGTCCGTAAAATTCTGAAAAGGATTACACGTGATGAGTCACTAAGCTGCGCAGTGCAGGTTGCAACTAACAATTGGGCCTAGTTGCCATTAATAAACAAATATTTAATTTTAATTTAATTTAATTTAATAGGCGAAAACTTTATGGGGGAGTGGCTTGGCGCCGCCGCAGGATTTAGGCGAAAAAATTTTGAAGTGAAAAGGCTACGATGGTACATGAGAGCAAATAAATAAATATAGAGACAAATAAAATAGTAAAGAAAAACAACTCGACTTTCAAAATAAACCACATAGTGACATAAAAAACTTGTTTATTTTAGGAAAGAACCTGAAGTTGCTATAAAAGAAGAGCCTTTGGAAGAAGTCGAAGAGATGGGTGACCCTCCAGACTTTATGTACGAAGTGGAAATACAGAAACAAGACATTGATGGTAAGTTTACAGAACTACACACATCAAAAGTGTCTAGGGATCAACATATATTTTTGCAATAACTTTTCTCCTGATTGATATTTATTAAAATTTTCTTTAAGGATTCATCAAATAAAGTGTTTTCGTTTGTCACAGTAACGATAAACCAAGTCACCTTTGCATTAATAAAAAAATTTGCCATTTTCCTAATAAAGGGATTTTTGACATTTGAACCACTAACACAAAAGTTCGAAAAAAAAGACTGAAATAACAGTTTTCTTTAAAATTTTATTGGGTAACTTAAACAATTAATAATCCGTGTTTCTACCGCGAACACTAACAACACAAGAACATCGGTTTGGCATACTCAAAATGAGTTCATCCAAATCACGCTGTGGAATGGCCGCCCATGTTCGTTGCAACAACAAAAAAAGGTCTTCTTGCGACTGGATACCCTCCATATTCGGCAGAGCTCTTCTCTGTAGCATATCCCATGCATGCTCAATCGGGTTCAAGTCTGGCGACTGAGCAGGCCAGGGCAGGACATTGATGTTAGCTGCGGCGAGAGTCTGTCTTACAACTCTTGCGGTGTGCGGTCGTGCATTATCATGCATTAACTGAAATAAGGGACCGATTTGCACTTGTAGAGGAACGATGACGTCTGATACAATCGTCTCAGCATAAATTTGAGCGTTGAGGTTGCCTCTGATCCAAATCAACTCAGTTCTTCCGCCGATCCAAATACCCGCCCATACCATGATGGTTCCACCACTATAAGGATGGACTTCCTGGCAGGATTTTAATCGCTGTTGGCGTCCAGGGGTTCTCCAGTGTCGTATACGTCTTGTATCCGGTCTCATACCAAAACGAGACTCATCAGAAAAGCACACGAAACGCCATTGTTCTTCTGCCCAATTTCTGTGTTCAAGAGCCCATTGATATCGAATCCTACGATTGTGCATTGCTATAGGTGGTACCCGTAGCGGTCTTCGGGAATGAAGGTTCACTTCATGCAAGCGGTTTCTGACTGTTTGGTCGCTAATTAAGTTCCCTGAAGAGTGATGAAGCCTCACGGCTAACATCATGGCGGTTATTGTTGGAGCTCTTCGAGTTAAGATTTGAATGTATCGGTCTTGTCTCCGTGTGGTGCAGCGATACCGTCCTCCATGGCGCTCAGCCACGGTACCAGTGCTTCGGTAACGTGTCCAAAGTCGACTGATAACACTCTGACTTGTATTCAGAGCTAAAGCCACAGTACGTTGCCGGGAACCAGCTTCTATCATTCCCACGGCTCTGAGCATTTCTTCCCTGCTTAAATGACGTCGCCGCTCCATAATAACGTTGGTTTTAATCAGTAGTAGGGAAACAGTAGCACTAATAATGTCTTCAATGCGTTGTATGTTTTTATAGGGAAAATATTGACAGCTGATTTTCATCTTTTACTCGAATTTGATTCACAGTTCCTGATTCAAATTATGAAATGCACCAAAAAGGATCCATATAAATTTATAAAATCATAAATTTATTACAAAGCCACATCTCAATCTCAAGAAATCCGCATAAAAATGCTTGATCCCTAGACACTTTTGATGTGTGTATATATCTAACGCTTTTTTTTTAAGGATGGGAAATCATCAAATGAAGGTGTCGTTTGATGATTTCCCGCTCTGGGTGGAGCGGAAGGGAGTGTCAGACTCTTACTGACTAAAACCCATCCGTGTTCCTTCCTTAGCCCTTTACGTTCCGGGGTAGCGATAACCCTTTCGGACAATCCCGCTACCCCGGAAGGCTTCGGCCCTGACGGGCCCCTCCTTCGATGCTGACATCTCTTTGAGGCGCGCGTGGAACACATACGCGCTGTTCAGATCAGACGGCGAGCTACCCATTACTCGCCGTCCGCAGGGGCCCGCGCCTACGGTGGCCGGGAGTCGTCACGCGATATATCTAACGCTAAGCCCAGGGTCGCACAGGCGCGGATGACGTAATCTTTTAACCGCCCGACTTCATATCAGCGGTAGTGCCCCAAGCGCACGAAAAAAAAAAAAAAACAAAAAATACCTGATAGAATAAAGCGTAATTACCTAAATAAAAACCGGCCAAGTGCTAGTTGGACTCGCACACGAAGGGTTCCGTACCACCATACAACATTTAACACTACATAAAAAATCACGTTTGTTGTATGGGAGTCCCCCTTAAATATTATTTTTATTGTTTTTAGTATTTGTTGTTATAGCGGCAACAAAAATATACATTCTGTGAAAATTTCAACTGTCTAACTATCACGGTTCATGAGATACAGCCTGGTGACAGACGGACGGACGGACAGCGGAGTCTTAGTAATAGGGTCCCTTTTTACCCTTTGGGTACGAAACCCTAAAAAGCAGATTAAACGAGCTGTGGTATTTGGTCGTAAATATACGACCCAGGCGAAATGGAATGAAAATATTTGTCGGATTAATCCTACGTAAGCGGTTAAAAGGTTAAAAGTTATTTTCCTCGCTTGAGTGTTGTTTACACATAAGTGCGATACTCGCCTAGATTGGATTGATTTAGGGCTGATTTTTCCAACGCCAAATAATTTTATCAGAGGAATAATTTTGAATTAGGAAAAAATACGAACTAGAACTTCCGGACGAAAAAAAAAATCTGCCCTTAATGTCATAAACCCTATTCATGTAAATTAAAGGTGTTCTAACTGTGTGATCATCCTTTCCAGATACCCCCCCAGAAACACCACTACTTACCCTACAACCGACCTGCCCCGAACACATTACCATAGACACGCTACAGCCGATCAGTCCCGAGAACTTCACCATAGACACCGACACCATCACTTACTCAAAGAAGGTGCTATCGGAGGACATATCACGAAGTCTGATAGAACGTGATAGTGTCTCGGACGTGTTCGACGACTTCTTTATTGGACACGTGCTGAAGAAGCCTGAGAAAGAGCTTGGTAAGTCAGTCTCCTCATCTGCCTTCCTTTCCCTAAGTATGTTGGGGTCGGCTTCCAGTTTAGACTGGTTTAGGATTTTTATGGCAATAAGGAGTATTTTATTTTATTTTATCTATCTCATACTCCACAGAACTGCCAAAACAACTAATAGATGAGGAAAAGAAGAAGCGCGTTGAAAAGCGTTTAGAGAAACTTCTAGTCCAGGCGAGAGTTCGCAATCAGTGGGTGGTTTTGGAGAAACTACGCAGACAATACAACCGACGTATCAAGACTGCGAACAGCGGGGGGGTTAAAAAAGGTACGTAAACTAATCTGCGTTTGCCATTTATTTGCCAAACATGTAAACAAATATTGAGTTATTGGAAAAATAACTTTAATACCTATACAATAAAGTTCAGTTTACGCTACAACTTCAAACATTTTTATAACTTTTTCAATAGTACTATAGTCGGACTTTCAATTAGCTGCAGTAAAATGACAGCTTATGTGTTACTTAAATGACTGAAATTGGCGTCTTTTTGTTTTTTCGCGGCCATCAACCAAATCTTATCTTTCTAGTACCAGTTACATACTCTTTTTGCTTGGTTTAAGGCCTGAGTTCACCAACATTCTAACCATCGGTTAGGTATTTAAACAGTTGATTTCCTTAGGAAATTTGACATAAATCAACTGTTTAAATACCTAACCGATGGTTAGAATGTTGGTGAACTCAGGCCTAAGTGCGTCAGAAGGTCAATTTCAGTAATTAAAACCGTTCAAAATCTAGTCACAATCTCATCTCAGCGGCAATCAATGTCAAAAACTTGTCAAAAATGAAGGGAACTTAGACGTATTTTTGACAGATTGAGAGTGAAATCAGACTGAACGTTCTTAATCGCTCCGTCCCGGTGCGGGCCGCTAGCGGCCCATTAAAATACAAAATGAATTGTGTCTCATTAGCGGTGATTAAGGCGATTAAAATTACGAGAATTGCCCCCTCTAATCATACACGCGGTTGCGGGTACTACGCACTTGTCTAGTTTTTCTATCTGGAATTTCATAGCTCGCCCCCTATTGCATGGGACTATAGATGGTACTATAGACACACCTCTGCCTAACCGTTGTGTGAATGCAGGCGTGATGCTATGTTGTAAAATAAATAAAACAATTAACACAATAACCAAACATGTTACATATTTCAGAACAAAAATCCATAAGATACTTCAAAAAACCAGAAAATAATAACGAATCTGTTAAATCAGAAAATAAAGCCAATGATGATAAAAACACCCATATTGATGATGATAAAATAAACAATGAAGAAACTGATGTTTTTAACAAACAAAACAATGAATCAGAAAAAGAAAATGGTGAAAAGATTCACCTTAACGATGAAACCGGTGATGATAGAATGATTGATGATGGAATTGCTGTCGGAAATGGTGATGACATAATGAATTATGAAGAAATTGCTGATAACGATGGTGATAAGATACTGCAAGATGATGAAAAAGATCTCGATCACAAAGACAGTGATTTTGAAGGTAATAGTGATGAAGAAACCAATCCGAATGGAAAACTGAAGTTTAATACGCATCAGTGTTATATTTGTTTTAAGGTAAGGGTTTTTTTGACACAATTTACACTGCCGCGGAACGGAGTGGAATCGAGTTTTCGTAATAGCAAAATTAACTTTATGTCAATTGTCTAACGTACAAACTAGATACGAGCTTGTTACTGCAAAAATTCCCGAGAATACGCGATAATGCTCCAGAAGATGTGCGACCTGTGCTTATGGGCGTATCTAATTTATGCGTTACATTATAGACATAAAGTTCATAATGCTTTGTACAAAAAACATCGCTTCCATTCCGTTCCGCGGCGGTGTAAATTGACCCTTAAAGCCAAAGTAAATTGAGCCAAATATTTCTTCATGGGTGTCGCTTTCATGATTTTCGAGGGTGCTGAAGCCGATAGTGAGAACTGGAGCCAACTAGTTTTGGCTCGATGCCATTCTAATCAAACATGTATTTTTCAGCTGTTCAAAACGAAGACAGACCTAAAACTCCACTGCAAACAACATTTCGATATATGCAACGAAAAAATGCTAAAAAAATGTCCCTTCTGCGGTTATGTCACCAACTTAACGATAACAAGGCATATTAAACTCGTTCACAAGATATCTCTGGACATACCTTATGGACGGATTAAAGAAAGAGACACGCAGAACGGGTCAAAATACGTCTTCGAGATTGACAAAGATTGTGACTTAGAAGTCATACCAAGTATAAGCAACCTAAACAAAATCGCTTCGATGAAAATCGATGAAAAAAATCGAAAATCGAAAAACATATTCCTGGGAACGACGAAGTTGGTCAAAAAGGGGGGGGATTGGATGGTGGAAAGGCAAAAAGTTGACATTAACAATGAGTATCTATTACCAGAGTTTTGTGAGGAAGATTATCAGGCTTTGAAATCTATAGGAGACAATTATTTAGAACAAATTAGAAGTTTGAGTATTATAGCTAAGAAAAAAGGCTTAAAAATACTTTATCCCTGTGAAGGATGTGACAAGATCTGTCTCACAATGAGCGCTTTAAAACTCCATAGCAGAAAGCACGAAGCGAACCCAAAGAGATATAAACCTAAAGTGTGGAAAAATAAGATCTTAATTGGCTTGAACGGTAGATATAGCCATGTCAACAAAAAAAATAACAGAAAAAAATATGGCGGCAATAATAATAGTGATGTTACTAATCAAAACGACTGTAAAAGCAACGCCGAGAAAAAAAAACGTAAATTAGAAAAAATCGGTAAACAAGAAAATAAATCCGAAGAAGTTGCTCATCGTTTCGCTGATCCAAACCCCGTGAAAAATAATCACAAATGTGACAGAGAACTCATTGAATTCTACCACAAGAACATCAAAGGAGGCGACATAGAATTCTGGCAATTTTTGAAGATTTTTAACAAAATGAGTCGGGAAAATGTCAATGATTTTAAAGATTTGGAAAATCGATTTGACTTTGGTATGCATAACATCGTCAAACATGATGAAATTACTAACGAAAACACTACAGAGCCGAATAAAGAAGACTATAGAATAGAGGATACCCAGGAATCACCTAAAAGAGGAAAAGTAAAGAAGAAAGCGTTTACTAGAGTAATTATGATTGGTAAAAAAGAGTATTTAAAAAGGCTTGAGATTAAAAACCAAATGAGACAGAGGATAGAGCGGTCGAAAACTTAAATTTTGTATATTATTAGTAATATATATTAGCTACATTGTCGCACTGTCAGGAACGCATTCTCTCAACGGCCATACTGGAATATAATGAATGGGCCTCTTTTTATAAAACTTAAAATTAAGTATTCCTTTTTTGGCGTCCTAAAAATACTGAATAATCAAGCGATAAACTTGGATGTAGCGTTCGCTAGTTACGGGCCGCGGCAGCGCTCGCTTGATCATAGTTGTAACATAACCTAGCCCATGTGGTCGGGGAAACCCAGCGTTGACTAGAAGAAAAGGACATAGTTAAAAAGAGGCTCGTTTATTAAAAAAGATGTCCATCATTCGAAGCACGCAAATGTTTTGAGAGATTCATTCATTTAAAAAAGCGTTCATCATTAGAAGGTCAATACGTTTTTAGAGGATGAGTTTATTAATTTAGCAAAATATATTTACCTCTAAAGAATTGGTCAACACGCAGTGCTCAACCGTGTTGATCAATGCTAGCCTTCTCATAGAAATTGTGGAAAAAAGCGGCCTTTGCCCTGCGGAGTTACATTTAAATCTTAATTTGATATAATATTTATCTTACCACTTCTAGATTTTTATTAATTAGAAAAAAAAATACAAATTAACAGTTAGGACATTCGAAAATCGCGCGGATAGAATCCGGCTTGACCCCGCCGCGTACTAATTATAAAGATTGTTCGCGCGAATGCGCGATCGTTGCGTTCATATCGTCACTAATTTGTTCCGAACACTGGAAGGCGCCCTCTGTCGATGCTAGCACGCCTTCTGGGTGCTAAGTTTGTTGAGTTAAACGTCGGTTGGTTGAGTTAAACGTCAGAGATTGGCTAGACTCACTGAGCCTGACGTTTGAATGACAATTCCAATGTCGATATATCGGAATTATATTCGAGAGTAAGTACCCTGGTTCGTCGAACAAAATGAACTATACTATCGCGTACTCGCACGACGATCGCTTGTATTATTACGACACGGGGATAAGACTTGTGTTTCACATTCTTATTAACGATTTCGAAACTGTATCAGTATTAAAATATGTAAATATTACTTAGGGGTCTTCATTTAATCACGTGAGGTTTTTAGGCCGGTCTTATACCCCCCTTTTCCCCACCCCCTTGCTGATATGTCGTGAGGTTTTATGCTATTCCTAGTAACAAGTGTATTTTTTTATCGTACGCTCTGGTTATTTTTTTTTGTTGCTAAATGAGCCCGCTCTTGACCCTGAACAGATAGAAAGCGATAATGTGGTCTCAAAATTCAATTCCTTATTGGTAATAATAGTTTGCTCGTCACTCATCAAATCACATTTTTCGTTGTACGAAAAATTGCATGTGATTGTCACATTATCTCCCCCCCCATCCTGATTATTTGTATTTGTTTTTTACCCCCCCCCCCCCCCCGTCTCCGAACCTCACGAGATTAAAGGATGACCTCTTATTGAAATACATTGGTGTTATAGAATGCTGTGTATATGTCGCAGTCAACTGGTTTAATTAGCCGTTTAGTTAACCGCCTAGCCTTTTAACTAAACGGCGGCCGTTCAACTAACGGACTGAATGATATTCAATTACAGTTTAGGTTGGAACTGTAACCAATCACGCGCGAGCCGAATTGGTCGCAGCAACTAAGCGAGGGCACCACAAACAAATGGGTTAGGTTAGAACTGTGATCAACCGCGTGTGAGCCGAGAGAGCGAAGCGAGACGAGCACTACTCATTTTACCAGTTGGCTGCGACAGATACACAGTAATTACTTATTAGTGGGTAATTATAAGTGTGTATCAAAAAAAAAACCAAAACACTAGCGGAATTAACTAGCGATAACCACTAGCGATTAGTAAGAACAGAAGGGCGCGTCTTCGTGGATGGCGCTGTCTTTATAATGAGAGGATAATGAAGAAATTTATTAAAAATGGTAACATTTCTCGGGATTTGTTCTGTGCAATAGTAGTGTACAGACGCCAGCACATCAACCTACTACAATCTGTCAAATTTCTTTGATAGATTTTCAACTTTATCGCTAAGCTTAAGGTTCAAAGTTGATTGGGAAAATTTGACAGTTTCGGGTAGGTTGATGTGCTGGCGTCTGTATACACGGCTACATCAAGCTATACATTTCCAGTTTTAGCTGACCTCGTAATGTATTGGTTTTTCTTACAATCAGAAATCAGCTTATACTGGTTATGTATAGCTTGATGTGTAGCCGTATGTACATACAACAGCTCTTTTCACCTAGTTTCGGATACGGCCAGTAACGGTTTTATTCAAAGTATTTATTTTTAACAGAATTAAAAAATGAAGGTTATTTGAACACTGCGCTCTTTCTGATCAGTGAACAAAGTTGAAACGTCACGCTCGGGTCGGTGACGCTGAATCGGGTATGCTCAGCTCCAGTCGGTCGGTGACGTTGAATCGCGTGTACCCGGCGCTGAGTCGCATATACTCGACTCCAGTCGTAAATTTTCGCTTCTATCGTGCGGTCATAAGCACACACCCTGTTTTTTTTTTGTGTTATTTGTCTATGCTCAGAATTTTACGCGAAAAAACCCAATATTTCTTATTGCAAAAACGGAAAACGGAAGTTATTTTGTGCAATTCCCAAGTCAGATGTTTTATTTTATGTTCCCACAAGTGTTCACTTTTCCATATTTATCTAAGATCTGCAATAACCTGTAATGCCTTCCACGGGCGTAAAAATCGGAATTTTATCGCGCACTGGATTTTCAACTCTGTGTGCTGAGCCGAGCATTGAGAATCCTACAATGCATCCCAGTGCATGAAAAAACACTGGTTGGATTTTCAATTCTCGGCATTAAGCAGAGCGTTGAAAATCCAGTACGCAAAAAAAAAAAACTCCTGTGCTGAGCTTACAAACGGGATGAGTATGGAATATAATAAATAGGTTTAATTTGTTTTTTTCTTTAAATAAATAACATTTGTTGAATATTTTGTTTTTATTCTTAAACCCTTATGCCTATAATATAAATCATAATGTAGTTTTAAATCATTACTACGGAGAACCAAGGTAAACGATTGTCCCGGAACATAAAGGGCTAAGGAAGGAACACACATGGGTTTTAGTCAGTAAGAGTCTGACACTCCCTTCCGCTTCACCCAGAGCGGGAGGGGTCGGTAACCGACACATCCCGAAGAATTGCCAAACTTAAGTGGCAGAACAGAGTAGCTATTCACAATCATTCGATAAGCTTCCGTGCCGAATCAAACATCAATCAATGTTGTTAAAAGAGTCCTGTGATCTGTGATAGCTGTTCACAAATCTAAAACCCATTTTTTTTTGTCAGTTTCAATCAAACAGACAATCGCTATTCTTTCGACAGCTGTTTGCTGTCGGGGGCAAGGCAAAATAGTAATTAAAAATGTGTCATTTTCGATTCGACAACCTGTCTAACGGTTGTGAATAGCTATGCAGATGGCCGATGAGGCCGAAAAGTTTTTGAGCGGCGCCCGTGTACCGGAAGACGTAGCGTTGGAAGGCCTCCCACAAGGTGGACCGACGACCTTGTGAAGGCCGCAGGAACCCGTTGGATGCGAGAAGCACAGAACCGGTCGAAGTGGAGGTGCTTGGGGGAGGCCTATGTCCAGCAGTGGACGTCTTACGGCTGAAATTATAATGAATCCTTACTCGTTTTTGCTATCGTCATCTCCATGTAACTGCAAAGAAAAGAAATATTTTCAATATAAGCGATCATGGTTGTGAGGCTACGAATGATAAAAGTCAAGAAATGTAACTCAAGCGGTGGGCGTTGCCGAAAAGGCTACCGCGCACCAGAACCAATCACGGCGCTTGCCGGAATACAACGCTTTATCCGAACGCAGCTGATTGGCTTATTTGCATGTGTGTTCTTTCGTTCGAATACTCGAGGTATTTTGTCAATGTAGTGAAGTTTGAAGCCGAAATTATCGTCGATTTTGTTCATAGTTATGCTTCCTCATTTTTTATTATTCGTAGTTGTGAGGGAAGTTTTGATTATGAATGTGGATGGCTCTAAGAGTAGGGGAAGACCAAAGAAACGATGGATGGAGCCCAAAAGTATGACAAGCAGTCTTACCAACGGCTATTGTGTTACCCAGTAACTGGGTTGAGGAGGTCAGATAGGCAGTCGCTCCATGTAGACTGGAAGCCAACCATAATTGGGAAAAGGCTAGGCAGATTGATTGAGGAGTTTACAAAAGCATACACCATGATGAATGCATTCAAATGAAGCAAGTACTTACAGCATCAGCAATCTGTATCCAATCTAATGCTCCAATGATTTTATCATTTTCAGACGGCTTCTTGTCCCAGTTCCAATTTGTGAATTCTTTGAAACCACCAGTCACCTTAAAAGTTACAATAATGACAGATGTTTTGATTGTCTTGTTGAGAGTATACACATACAGGCGTGCATGAGGAATGGTGTAAAGTTCACTCCTCACCACACACTGCTCCACAAGTAGGTATTTGCCCAAAAATTGACGTCAGGACGTTGTATATAATGCTAGTGCGTGGTAAACTTTGATTGCGCTATGCACGATTTTGCGTGACGTCAGTGTGATGCGTAGTTCGCATACAAATACAAACACATACAAAGAACTACAAATACATACAAAGTTTCATTTTAATACGACCATTAGAAGTCGGTTAAAATTTACTTCTAAGATTTTTTACATTGTTACGTACAAGTGAAGCTAATAAAAGCGTGTTAAAAATCACCTGAAACTTCCTCTCTGCATCTTCAGCAAGCGGTCTCTTTGCTTCTGTGACTACAATAGCTGTGTAACCATTTGGTAAACTCGTTTTTTTACCATTCAAAGGGTACCCACGAAATGATCCTGTTAATTCTAAAAAACCAGAATGATAATAATCTGGAATTCTGGATGGATGGATGGAATGTGTGTAAGATGATATGGCTAAAAAGGGGCTGACTACCGAGATGTCTACTAATAGAGAAGTATGGCAAAATACATATGTTGCACTATTCCCAAATAAATTATAATAATAATATCCTTGGACATTTCACACAACGCCATATAGTCCCAAGCTAAACAACCTAATGCTTGTGTTATGGTAACGAGATGGCTGATAAACTAAGTAAGCTAAGCTGATACATATACATTTTTTTTTTGTAAATTCATATTATAGATAAAACACCCAAACCCGCGAAATTCTGCGCAGCAGTCAATCGCTCAACCACTGGGCCAACTGTGTCGTCGATTGGTTTAAGGGCAGGATAATGATGATGACAATAATGTGATGTTACTTTATTCATTTATGTCTCAAGAAAGCTAAACATCTCTTATAATATTACACCGGCTCCCATGCCTTTTAAACTTGAACATACAAATGAGCATTGGCTTGGCAGGTTTTTTTTAAATTGTTTTCTGAAATTCGTTTTATACTTTTAGCGGTTGACTTTGAGGTAAACATGGCAGGAAGAGCGTGACTCCAGCGAGCCATCTACTCTGTATTCCTGCTCAGGTGTGGGTGGACTACACAAGAGCCCTTCTTGTTTTCAGTGACAGCCAGATTGTTTTTGCGTAGAGGCTTTGGACAAGCCTCTTTGCAAAGAGGTCTTAGACCACTGGCACAGAGTACTTTTTGATAGAGTGACCACTGGTGTGTCATGTCAAATCTCCAAGCTGTTGTTGGTAATGCCATTACTGTCGTTAAAAGGTTACATGCTGTGACTGCAGTCACAGAATACACTATAATATAGGTTAAGTTAAACTTGCTCCCTATTACGAGGACAATTTAAAATATCTCTGCTTTCCGCTTTTAGGAATACAAGCGTGACGTTGTTTTGCTTACCTCCATTTTCATCAGCACCGATGTAGGGCTCAAAATATTTGTTTGAGTTCGCAGGTCCGTCGAATGCAATTGAGCAAGCCATGTAATGGGCTCTTTGTTCAAATATTTCTGCGTTTTCGTCTTTTTTTAAGTTATTTTCCACTTGAATAGACATTTTTTAACCTCTATTTTGTGTTTTTCGGTTTTTCTGACTGAAATTGCGTTTTCCCGCCAAGCCAACAGAATTTGAATTTGACATTGACACTTCCTTGACAGTAATTTTCCACAGGTTAACATAAATTTAAAATGTCATGCAATGTTTATTGTAAAGCTTTACTTTCTTTTAGGGGCTGGAAATTATACGTGTGTATCTGCTATGATTATTGCTTAGATAAATACGTAAAAACCTCTTACGTTGTACTATTGTTCTGAATGTTTATTTTCTATTTAATATATTTATTTTACGATTTATCTTAGGAAAACAAGCTTTATAAAATATTTGCTTTTAAAATGGCAACTTTAGTATAATGTGTGTTCTGAAATCAAGTATTATAACGGGAACATCATTTTACTCACCTAAAAAGTAACGAATTTTGCATTTGTTTTAGTATTGCATAACTAAATATGCCTATTATTATATCTTTAAGTCATTTTGTTGTCATTTTAATTGCGGTAATAATAGAATGAATTAACAGAACCAGTTTTATCTTTAATGTTCGTATTTACATTGCTATCTTAATGTTTTTGAACGTCTCTCTGATTCAAAGAATCCTTGCCATCTCAAAAACAAATGATGTTATGGTTGTAGTGTCAAAATGTCCAGTGAATTGCAATTCATGACGAAAATTTCGCAACCATAACGAAATTATCACGGAATTAAAACAAAAGCATTATACATTTCGCTTTAATAACATAAGTTACTTATCGTGTGACGTTATGTTTAATCGCGTAGAGACCGTCGTCGCGTATGACTACCAATGTGTTGTACAATAATATTTATTCAGTTGTAACAAATCCTAATTTTACGTCACTGTAAATAATTTGGCTGTGTTCCTCTGTTTGTTTGTTGACTCATAATAGTCTGAGAACTTGCGTTGGCAACAAGCTAGTAAAGCAGTGACCTTGGGTATCATAACAGCTGTTTGTGTAAGTACCTTTGCAATTGCACCAATTTAATTTAAAAGGTAGAATAAAAAAAAAATAAGAAATCAATTTATTCACGTTTTTTGAGCCCGTTCTTTCGCTTTTTCAAGACGGACAGTGTTTATATTTGTTTATTATATTTCGCGGGTTATTCTCTAGATCTAGTTATCTTTCAAAAGACCTTGATAATAATATGTAAAGAAAGAGAGTGGACTATGGATGTAATTGTTGCATATAAGAAAGGCAATTGCTCTAGTTTTAACAGTTAGAAGCGAATTTATATGCTGTAGATAATAGCTGCATTTTATTATACATAAAAGTGAAACAAAGCAAGTTTGCAAATCAACTATCTAAAATATCATTATTTTTCCCACTCAATTTGAGTACCTACTTTCAATAAGATATGGATTCTAAATCTAAAATTTGCCGTCTTAGAAGCCTTAGTTTTTTTTTTTAACCTCAGATGAATTATCTGAGTGAGTAACATATTGCTCATAATTTGACCACGAAAAATGTCAAGGCCTTTGGAGGGTGTGTGTGTTCTTTGTGAAGAGTAGGTATCCATTAAGAAAGGGTTTCTCGAAATTCCACCCCTAAGAGGGTGTTATGGGTTGAGGGTGAAATTTCACACAGAGTAAGTTGCGGGCAGAAGCTAGAACCCTAAGAAATTGGACATAATTTAAAGTCACGCCCTCTTCCCGCATGGGGGTAGGCAGAAACTACAGAACGCTACCTGCTATGGTCCTTACATACTCCTTATGCTTCATATACTTCATACATCTGAAGACCAATTCTCGTAATTTAAAATATTCAAAATGTAGGTGACAAAAAATGACAAAACTTGTCATATTTGTTGGGAAATTAGAGGTATTTTTGACAGATTGAGACAGACCAGACTGTGAACGTTCTTAAAATTACGAGAATTGTCCTCTGGTCATACGCGGACATGCATTAACTTGTTTCTTAAATACATAGAAAATCTTGTACTTATAAAAAATAAATATTGAGCAACTATTGTACAATTTATTTTTATAACAAATTCTTGAGTGAGTCATTCCTATACTTAATGTTGTGTAGGTATATTGTAATGTTGTGGTTTTACAACTTTGATAATAATATTACCTAAGTACAAGCACCTGCCCGCGACTTCAACCGCGTGATATTTCTTGTTCACCCGACCCACCCCGTCGCATCGCATCGCATCGCCCGCACACGCTCTTACTTCGTTTTTGCTAAGCGTTCTTTCTGACTTTCTTTCATTTAGCTCGGCTCCTAAGAGTTGTAGCGATATAATATAAAACCAATAGCCTTTCACAAGAATTGGGCTATCAAATGTAAAAAGAATTGATCAAATCTGACGGTTAGTTCCGGAGATTAGTGCATTAACAAACTCTTCAGCTTTATTATAAAGTAAAGTTGTGTTTTACAACTTTTGATAAAAATATTTCCTGTTTATTACTAGTTATTAAGTAGAAAAATAAAATACATTAATCGGAAAACAATGGAAATTATTTCCTCATTTTATATCATTGACCATACATTGACGTATAAAAGTATTTGTACAAACTTACAGAAATAATGTTGTAAGTACCTATTTCATTACTATAAACCTCAAAACTAAGGTACGGTAAGGGAAATTAATTTTTAACACTCCATTTTTTTTTTTTTTTTTTTTTGTTTTGTGTATGATCTGCAATCGGCTTATCTAGCCATAATCAGATGTGGTTTCAGCGAGTTATATATTTTTTTTGACAATGTGGCTCCATTGAGCCGACATCAACACAAAGCATGATAAGAGCTATTTAGTCTCTCTGATCTAGGTCCAGTATATGCCATCTTTTTAGGCGTGTTGTGGTTTGGTTATTTAGGAGGTTCTTGGCCAATTGATTGGTATGCTCTAGTAGTCTTTTCTTATATCGCGTGCAGCTTTTGTTTACTTCTTCCTTTACCGTAGACATCTTTAGGTATTCATGGATTTCGGAGTTTCTCACGAACCACCCTGCTCCTGATATTGATCGTAAGGCTATGTTCTGAAATCTCTGTAGGATTTCTATGTTGGAGTTACTGGCAGAACCCCACAGTTCTATACCATAAGTCCACACCGGCTTTATGATGGCTTTATAGACCAGTAGTTTGTTGTTCGGAGATAGCTGTGATTTGCGTCCCAATAGCCAAGAGAAGGTCTTGTATAGTATTGTTACCTCTTTTTTCTTTGCCTTGATGTGGTTGGCCCATGTTAGTCGCCGGTCTATATGTAGACCCAAATACTTTACACAGTTAGTCGTGCGCAATTGTTTTCCTTCCATATAGACTGGTGTACATTCACCTTTTCTTAGGGTAAAGGTTGCGTGCACAGATTTGCTTACACTAGGCTTTATTCTCCATTTTTGAAGCCAAAGTTCTATTTTGCTAATTTGTGTTTGCAGCTTTTGTGTAGCAACGTCGGGGTCTTTGTCACTCGCAAGGCATGCAGTGTCATCCGCATAGGTTGCTGTCGTTACCTCTTCAGTGCCTGGCAGATCCGATGTGTATATGGCATACAGTACTGGGCCAATCACTGATCCTTGCGGGACTGAGGCAGCGATGTCATACAGGTTGGAGTACTCGTCTTCATATTTCACTTGAAACTTTCTTTGGTGCAGGTATGATTTTATGAGCATGAAGAACGAGTTAGGTAGAAGCTTTTTGAGTTTAAAGAGTAGTCCCTTGTGCCACACTCTGTCAAACGCCTGTTGAATATCTAGGAACACCGCTGAGCAATATTCCTTCTTCTCTAAGGACTGCCTGATTTTGTGCACCACTCTATGTATTTGTTCCACTGTGGCATGATTCTCTCTAAACCCGAATTGGTGGTCGGGAATTATTTTGTCTTCCTCTAATATTGGTTTTAATCTTCGTAGGAATATTTTCTCAAACAATTTAGATAAAGTTGGGAGAAGACTAATGGGTCTATATGAACTAGGATCAGTTGGAGGTTTCCCTGGTTTGGCCATCATACATATCTGCGATATTTTCCATAGCTTAGGAAAATAGTGAGTCCTAAATATAGCATTTACAAGCATTGTCAGAAAGACTATTGTTTTTCTAGGAAGTCGTTTGAGTATCTCGCCAGTGATAAGGTCGAAACCAGGTGCTTTTTTGTTTTTTAGATGATTTATGGTCCGCTTCATCTCTCTCGGCGTCACTAATTTAATTGGTAGTGAGAGTTGCTGATCACTGTTGATACAATTATCCAATTCTTTCTCAAATTCAACCATTGTAGATGGATTGGGGGTAAAAATATTTCTTAAGTGTTCTGCGAAGACCTCAGCTTTCTGATTTGGCTTCCTAGCCCATGTTCCTGTGGGCGTTTTTAGTGGGGGTATAGAATTGAGTGGCCTCTTGAAATTCTTGGTAATTTTCCAAAGAGAGTAGTTATCTTTGTTCTGAGCCGATAGTGTAGACAATTTCTGTTGAAAAGTAGCATTTCTGTTCTCAATGATCATGTCTTTCAGTTCCCTAGAGATCCTATTAAATTCTCTTCTGTCATAATCTGATCTGCTTGCATGAAGCCGCCTCCTCGTTTTACGTTTTTCATCGAGTATACGGCGTATTTCAAGAGGTATGTTATATTTATTTAACAGGAGTTCCAGGGTCGGAGTAGTACTCCATGCCGCCACCTGTATAAGGTTTGTGATGTAGAATGCTGCATCGTCTATTTCTGCCTCTGTTTTGAGACTCACTTGTAGGTTTGTTTCCTCTTGTAGGTATTCGGTAAATGCATTCCAGTCCGTCTTATGATTGCTCAACTTATAGCTTTGTTCTTTTTGTATTATTGTTGCACTAAGTGTCAGCAGTACAGGTGAGTGATCCGATAAGGTGTCAAGAGACGATTCTACTTTTAGATATATGTTTGGGAGCCCCTTCGTAATAAAGAAATCGAGTAAATCTGGAGTTCGGTACGGATCTGTTGGCCAATAGGTTGGTTCGCCTGTAGAGAGGGTTATTAATCTGTGATTATCGACACATTTCTTTAGCTCCCTTCCTCTAGTTGTTGTCAGTCTGCAACCCCAGTCTGTGTGCTTGCTATTCCAATCACCGCCGCAGATATACCTGCAGCCTAGAGTATCAAAGTACTTAGAAAGCATGTCCTGCTTAAGTTTATGCTTGGGCGGACAGTATACAGAGCTTACGTTGACCGGACCAAATTTGTCTTCTATAGTGACAGTTGTAGCTTGCAGCCAGTCTTCCTTAAATTCGCCATGAAAGTAATGTCTAATGTTATTCTTTACAATTACCGCTGACCCTCCATGCGATGTATCGTCAGGGTGATTTGTGCAATATACACAGTAGTTGTTCATTTTGAATGTCTTTCGGTTATTGAGATGAGTCTCCGATATTAACACTATATCTATTTTGTTTGCCTGAATCAACATTTCCAGCTCCTGTTTATTTGGTAGTAAACCATTGATATTCCAGGTGGCTTTAACACTCCATAAGCATTTTTCCATAAGAAATTTGTTCTTATGGAGCAAACCTAACTTAGAAAGATGTATTAATGATCCTGATGATTATAATTCTGTAAATTCGTACCTGTTATAGTCGCGAATCAGATTTTGATCAAGATACAACCTGACACTGACCTGCAAATTGCAAAAAAACGTAAGAAAATTTGAATTTAGCGGTCTGCCACCTGCGCATTCACCTGAAGTCCAACGTAATAATGGGCGAGCTTATTGCATTCCACCGAGCACAAATCCAGACTGCGGGCTGCTGCTACTGAGCTATTCCTTATGGAAAAACCCAAAAACACTTCAAAAATTGTTATTAAAGTAGCGGCTTCTATGTTTAATTAAGAAAATAATGAGCTCGTAATTATGATGTTAACGCGCGTAGGTACTATTTAGTGAGAGTCACTGCATTCCTTTCACGTGCGTAAATATTACGTACGTTGTCAGCGCAGATAGAGCAGCATACTGCTCAAGCAGTTTGTCATTGATAAATAGATAAGACTCCGCCTATCGCAGTCCACTGCTGGACATAGGCCTCTCCCAGGCTGCGCCACAACACCTTGTCCTCCGCCTTTCGCATTCAGTCTGTCTCAGCCACGTTTTTGTCGTTGTCAGTCCATCTAGCTGGGGGGCGTCCTACACAACGCTTGCCGATACGTGGTCTCTACTCCAGAGAATATGAACGTTCACAGAATGATCTCAGTCTCAATCTGTAAAAAATATCTCTAATTTCCCAAATTTTTGACATTTTTGTTTGTCGCTGAGATGAGACTGCGACTAGATTTTGAACGTTTTAAATACGCCTTTTGGACTCGTCTGCTCCAACAGCCATCGGTCCTTCGACAAACATGGCCTACCGCACTTTAGCTTACTTACTCTGCAAGTAATGCCGGTAGCTCCGGTTCTATTCCAGATATTCTATTTCAGACGACACGGTTGGCGCAGTGGTTGAGCGATTGACTGCTGTGCAGCATGTCCCGGGTTCGTTTCCCGCACGGAACAAATATTTGTACGACCTACAAGTATTTGTTGCGGGTCTGGGTGTTTTATCTATAATATGTATGTATTTACAAAAAAAAAAAAAATGTATATAAGTAGTTTATCAGCCATCTCGTTACCATAACACAAGCATTAGGTTGCTTAGCTTGGGACTATATGGCGTTGTGTGAAATGTCCAAGGATATTATTATTATTATAATTTAATTTCTGATTTTATATTTCAAAGAAACTCCAATCATAGCCTTCATAGCGCTTCATAGCTCGCGTATAAATAACTAGCGTCTGCCAGCGACTTTGTCCGCGTGAAATTCGTAGTTCCCTCGACCCATCGCATCGCATCGCCTACCCGTGCTTTTACTTTGTTTCCGCTTAGCGTTCTTTTTGACTTTTTGATCGGCTCCTACTTGTGCTTGATGTTAAATACACATGTTGAAGCCCACAGATTTTCACTTTTACACCCACTTTTGCATTTATATGTATAATGTTACACATGTTTACAAATAAATATATCTTTATCTTTAAATAGCTTTTCTCAAAAACTGGGCAATCATATGCAAAAAGCCCACCAGCGATGAGCGCGTACAAACAAACAAAGTATTAGTATAGAATCATCGATATATTTGTACTACGCACGTATATAGAAGTAGCTTCCGCCCGCGGCTTAGTCCGCGAGGTATATCGATAAAAACTATCCTATGTCCTTCCTCGGGATGCAATCTAACTATCTGCCTAATTTTATCGAAATCCGTTCAGTGGTTTAGGCGTGAAAAGGTAACATACAGACAGACAGTTACTTTCGAATTTATAATATTAGTATGGATAATTGTACATGTACTTAGATGAACTCAATCACTGCTATTATAGAATTCAAAGAGCATGCAATAGATAATTCCCTGTGGCGTGTGTTCTAGCATGATCGAGATTTTTATGCAGGTCGGTCTGGGCTCTGGGCTGACCCTTATACTAGGCTCAGTCAGTCTGCCTAGCCTTTTCCCAACTATGTTGGGGTCGGCTTCCAGTCTAACCGGATGCAGATGAAATCCAGTATTTTACATGGAGCGACTTCCTATCTGACCTCCACAACCCAGTTACTAGGTAACAAGATACCCCTTGGTAAGACTGATTGTCAGACATTCGGGCTTCTGACGACTCGTGACGACTGTCAAAGATCCATGTAGTTATGCTAGGCTAGATATGCCAATTAAATTCATCACAGTTGCTATTTTTATAAGGAGACGAAGGCCAAAGAAAATATGGATCGATTGTGCGAGGAATGATATACAAAGAAGAAAGAAAAATTGTTTATTCTGCACAAACAAAACGCAAATTACAAATAAAAAAAAAAAGCCAAAATATACACATACCATAGTCAGAAGCCTCGTAATCAATTTAAAAAAATGTTGACAATTTTGTCCATTGCCAGTCAGGGCCAGGGACCTGAATATTTAAAATAGGGACCTGGTTATGAAAGGGAAGGTAGTCAATGATAGCGTGACGTTTGACAGGGGAGAATGGATGGGAGACTTAAATCAAATCAAATTCGTCTATTTGCTTAAAAGTGTGGTAGGTACACACGGCTACACATCAAGCTATACATTTCCAGTTTTAGCTGACCTCGCATTGTATAGGTTTTTCGTACAATCAAAAGTCAGCTTATACTGGTTATGTATAGCTTGATGTGTAGACGTGCGTACAAAAAAAAAAAAAAAGATAATGAGAAATTGCAAATGTACCTATAGTTCAATTTCTTGTTCGTGAGTTTTATTTATTTTGTTTGGGAAACAAACAGAAGCAATAAAAACATAAGTAGGTATACAATTAGTTCAACACTATCTAGAAACAGTTTCCACAGATTTCTAACAAGTAAATTTCCGAAAAATCCAACAAATCCAAGATCATAAAAATCGGTCCAGAAATGGTGTAAGTAACTAACCCATATAACAATTATTACTATAGTACTTTATCTCAGTGAACTATTGTAACCCGACTTTGTTTTATATATCGCTCATTTGGAGAAACATCGACGTAAATGTATTTTTTCCCAAAATATGAGTTACATATGCCAAAGCACTTAGAAAGCGTATTTATTACTTTAGGAAAGCATAGTCGTAAAAAAAAAGTTGCAGTTACGTCGATGTTTCTCCAAATGAGCGATATATCGATAGATATAGAGTAGGTATGTTGTTACATACAGTAATAGACAAATTAATAATAATTAGGACAGGAAGTTGATGTTGAGTTGCTATTTTTAAAAAGAAAACATAGCCATAATGTTTTTTTTATAATTTAATTTGGCACTTACATCAGTTACATCGTAGATCGTAGTATTATAATAAAAAAAATCGGCGACAGACAACAACAACAAAGATTGCCAAATACCCGCCAATTTTCCGTCAAAGCATTGCCAACTTTGAAAAAAAAAAAAACGTGCCACAGATAGAATTTTATTTTTGTCTCTGCTATATCCTGGGGAATCGACTAAAATAAGACTTCAGCTGTTTATTTTACCCAACTATAAATATCATGTAGCATCTAGGTTTT
Organism: Gortyna flavago; assembly: GCA_963669345.1. Taxonomy (NCBI): domain Eukaryota; kingdom Metazoa; phylum Arthropoda; class Insecta; order Lepidoptera; family Noctuidae; genus Gortyna; species Gortyna flavago. The sequence continues at coordinate 6,406,542 of OY770154.1, forward strand.
TGGGTCCTGCTTTCCATTCATATTTATTTTTTTTGCATCACGTAAGTACATAAGCTACTTTTCATCCTGGATCGCAGACGGAAGTCGCGTCGACAGCAAGAAAGCTAAATAAATCTGATCCTTTCAATTTAAACCGTGATTTTTTTTTTTTGTCAAATGCGGCGCTGTTTTCGCGCGCGGTTTTTTGCGTGCGGTTTTCTGTTTTGTTTTGTACAGACGCCAGCACATCAAGGTACCCGAAACCGTCAAATTTTCCCATTCAATTTTGAACCTTAAGGATGGGAAATCATCAAATGACCCCTCCCGCTCTGGGTTGAGGGAAGGGAGTGTCAGACTCTTACTGACTAAAACCCATCCGTGTTCCTTCCTTAGCCCTTTATGTTCCGGGGCAGCGGTAACCCTTTCGGACAATCCCGCTGCCCAGCTTGATGTGCTGGCATGGACTTATGTGCTGGCGTCTGTACCCACTTAGCTTCTGCTCGCGACTTTGTAGCGTGAAATTTATTGTTCACAAGGTGACAGGGACATTCACGCGCAGTGTTACCATGAAATCGGCGTTTTTTGTCTATTATAAAAAAAAATCTGATGTTTTATAGAAAAGTTCAATAGGTACCTTCGTGGTCAAAATTTATGGAACAGCTATAGTTTTTTTTTTGAATAACCGGTGAAAAATTTCTGCCCTAGAGGGTCTAGAATCGTGTAAGTACTGAATTCATGGATACAGATTGGGCATCGATGTCCCTACCATCCTGTATATCCTATGAGACTCAGCAATACTGGCGACGGGCCCGTGGCTAAATAATAAGTTAATAACTGACGCACAGGTCGATCGATCAGGTTAAGCTACGCTTGCCGCGGTTGGTCTGTGAATGGGTGACCATCTTTACATACCAAGACCTCTCTGTGCCTCTGAAAGCACGTTAAGCCATTGGTCCTTGCTGTCATTCGTGGAACTTTGAAAGTCGTTACGGGCAGTCAGAAGCCCGACAGTCTGACAACCAGTCTTACCAAGGGGCATCGTATTACCCAGTAATTGGGTTGTGGAAGTCAGATAGGCAGTGGCTCCATGTAAAATACTGGTATTCAGCTGCATCCGGTTAGACTGGAAGCCGACCCCAACATTGTTGGGAAAAGGCAGGCAGATTACTCTGCAAATTCTGCAATACTGTAACTTTGTATTAGTGAAAGAATTTTCGGAATCGAATCAGGGTGCTTACTCTCAAATAAAATTCCGATAGATCGACATCGGAATTGTCAGTCAAACGTCAGGGATTGGCTGGACTCACTGAGTCTAGCCAATCCCTGACGTTTAACTCAACCAACTGACGTTTGACCAATGTCGATCTATCGGAATTATATTCGAGAGTTAGCACCCAGTAGCTCCGAAGATTAGGTATCCTTTTCATACAAACTCATAAATTGTACCTCTTTGTAATATTAGTACTTACTTATCGATTATTATGATAAAAATTCATGACGCGGCAATTATGATAAAATACTAATTTACTTATAATCATTAAGAGGTGATTGTTCAATCGACAGATAATTTTTATTCGTGGAATAAAATTGACAGAGATTTTGTATGGATGAAATGTCAAAAATTCAAAATTATTCCTAGAATAAAATTATCTGGCGACGGAAAAAATATTTAGCCCGATCTCCAAAATTGTTAATTAACCAAATAATCAAATTCGAGCAGACGTTTGCAAGTACAAAAACGTTAGGCACAGATGCCTATTTACATAACATTAGAATCTAAATCGAGGTCGTTTGATAAAAACAAACCGAGTGAATGACCTGCCGATGAACATGCGAATATTTAAGATCTTGTCACATTATAGATAAGATAAGAAAACCCAAAACAATTTCCCGCGGTAGCTGTGCGCAATCAAGAGGAAACGGATTGGAATTCTGTGAAGTTTATTTCATTCAACTGACAAATAGTCTGTGCGTTTAAAAGAAAAAGCATCCGTTTTTTCATTGTTGGATTGTGAGAGGAATGATATGAACGAGAAAGGAGTGAATGATAGCGTGACGGTCGACAGGGAGAATGGGAGAACAAAACTTGTTGTGCTGACCCGAAGTAACATGGGACCAGGGTAGGAAGATGGTGTGTAAAACTGTACCACTTTCCCCTGTCTGTTTGTTTGAAAACTGAGTGATATAGAATGGAGGTTATATTTGACAAAATTAAATACAATTGTTTGATTAAAACCGGCCAAGTGCGAGTTAGACTCGCACACGAAGGGTTCCCTACCACCATACAATATTTAACACTACATATAAAATAACTGCAAAACAATCACGTTTCTTGTACGGGAGCCCGCCATAAATATTTATTTTATTCTGTTTTTAGTATTTGTTGTTATAGCGGCAACAGAAATACACATTCTGTGAAAATTTCACCTTTCAGCTATCACGGTCCATGAGATACAGCCTGGTTACAGACGGACGGACGGACGGGCAACGGAGTCTTAGTAATGGGGCCCCGTTTTACTCTTTGGATACGGAACCCTAAAAAGATAATAATTTAAAAACAATTTGGTTTCTGAGTCGAGCAAATTTAAAAATCAACAGAGCCAAGTAGGTTATTTTATTCGGGAAATCCTGAAACATGCACGTTAAATACAACCGTAAACAAACAGAGACAAATATTTGAATGACTCGTTATCTTTGCCCGATCTTTGCCCGCAGTCACGCTAGGCTAGGCAAATCAAGGCACGCCTAATTTGGCAAGTTATAAACATCACACTAGACAAAGTCATAAAACCGCGTCTTAAAAAACCTGCTAATTGCGAGTCGGGACTCACACAAGACTTACCGTCGTGCAAGATTTAACGCTATGTATACTTTTTAAATACTTTCGTAAAAGAAAACATAGAGGTATGAGGAACAGGGTGCAAAGTTCACTCATATTCTATAGAAAAGGGAAGATCCTCCGACCAGATGGGTGTTGTGTCTGGCGGGCAACTGCCCGATGATTCATGTCGGGCCGTTGTATCTATGCTAGTCGCGCGGTAAACTCTGCTTGCGAGATGCAGGATGTTGCGTGACGGCTGTATGACGCGTTGTTCGCATGGCGTTGTAGATACCGCTGCAAAAATATAAATAGAAATACACTGAGAAAATTTCAAGTACTTAATACAATAAACTTTTGCTCGATCTTAATAATGGCTGATACAGCCAAAAATCCAATTTCACCGCCTGACCGGGGGATCAAACCCAGGACTCAGGCACTATTCTAAAGATACAAATAATAAGCTTGAATATTTACATTGTTGCAGTGCAATGGATTCCTTCTTTAGTTTATTTGACCCTTCAGACGGGAACCAGAACAAACAGAAAAATAAAAAGAGGCACAAACCTGAACAGGATACAGCCAAGAAGAAACCTGACGCTCCCAAGGGTAAGTGACGTCAAAATGACTATAGTTCGACTTTTAATTAGCTGCAGTAAAATGACACTTCTAAATAACTCATTTCGGACTGCGTTTAAAGATATGCATGTCAAATAAGTTTCGTTTTTTACACTATTCTGTACTAGGTAAACAAGATTTGGTTCATGGTCGCGAAAAAACAAAAAGACGCCAAATGTAACACATAAACTGTCATTTTACTGCAGCTAATTAAAAGTCCGACAATAGGTTTTTGTTTGTGACGGTACTATTATAAAATCATATTATTGTAACATCCTAGGATCGATGTCGCATCATTTTTATTCATAGATTTCCACTTCAATCTGTCCGCCTTTTCCCAACTATGTTGGGGTCGGTTTCCAGTCTAACCGAATGCAGCTGAATACCAGTATTTTACATAGAGCGACTGTCTATCTGACGTCTGCAACCCACCAGGGTAGCACGAAACCCCTTTGTAAGACTGGTTGTCAGATTTTCGGGCTTCTGACGACCCGTAACGACTGTCAAAGATCCACAAATGACAGCCGGGACCAACGGCTTAGTGTGCTTTTCGAGGCACGGAGGGGTCTTGGTAGGTTGGTGGGTAGTTGGGGAAAGGCTAGGCAGATGATGAGATGAATTGAGATTTTATTTAAATAGAGACTGTGCTAACATTATCTGTAATTCTTCTTTGAACATTCTCTTCTCCCAGGACGCAGAAGAGGCCGCAAATCGAATGTGAAGAACGAAACTTTGCCAGAAGAGTCCTCTTTCCTCTGCGAACCGGATCTCAGCACTGATCTCCTAGTTAAAGATGTTAGTTATATCGAGAACTTCATTGAGATTAACAAGAAAGATGATGGTGAGTGACCTTCTCATTGTATTACTAGCTGCGCTCCGTGGTTTCACCCGCATAAGTGTCGATCCCGTGGGGATATCGGGATAAATAGCAGCCTATGTGTTAATCCAGGGTGTCAGCTACCTCCGTACCAAATTTTATCAAAATTGGTCCAGCCGTTTGTGTATAAAGAATACAGGCCCGTCTGAATGTAGTTTGATCGGCATGCTTGGCGTGTATATGTCGCAGGCAACTGGTTAAATTAGCCGTTCAGTTAATTGCCTGGCCTTTAGAAGTAGTGCTCGCCTCGCTTCACTCTCTCGGCTCGCACGCGGTCGATCACAGTTCTAAATTTTTTTTTTTTTTTTATGACATTACGCATCTCCGCTCGTCGGGGGACGAGACGGAGTATGTGGGACTCCCTGCTAGAGTGGCAGTATACCCACTAAAACTCAGCGGTGTTCCCTCGTCGCCGTGATGGGAGGGTCATGGGAAACCGGCTCAGCCTTTACTTCCACGACCCTCCCGGCGCATGCCCGCCTAGCTGGCGGGCCCCGCGTGCCCCCCGAGCGGGAGCTGGGGGGCGACGGGAATGGCCGGGAACACCTGGCCATTCCCGTCCGACACTAGTGGAGGCGCGTGCGATGCAAGCGAGGGTGCCCCCGCACCCGTATCACAGTTCTAACCTAACCTAACCCATTTGGTCGGGGTGCCCTGGCTTAGTTACTGCGACCAATTCGGCTCGCGCGTGATTGGTTACAGACTTCCAACCTAAACTGTAATTGAATATCATTCAGACCGTTAGTTGAACGGCCGCCGTTTAGTTAAAAGGCTAGGCGGTGAACTGAACGGCTAATTTAACCAGTTGGCTGCGACATATACAGGGTCAAATTAAATTATCTAGTGAAACTCTGCAGACGCGATTGAGGAGTATCGATATCTGAACACAATAAAATGAAAATAGTAGTGTTGTTACTTGGAAGTACGAGCTGAGAAAATATGTTTCATCGTGTTTAGATTTCGTTACTCATCACGTCTGTGAAGTTTACTTATAAAAAACTGATACTTCAAGTGAATAGGTACATTAACTGGTCTCGATGGCCGCACAATGTTTTATCGTGTCTAGATATCGATACACATCAAATTTAATTTGACCCTGTAGGTACGTTAGGATTTTATTATACATAATTGCAGTGACATTAAAATGTAGGTATTCAGGATAAAAAAAAAACAGTGGCACTCCGGGAGTGCCGACAGAAAGGAAACAAAACACAAACAGAATACTTTGCCATCACTCACTGACATATCGGATATACATTAAAACCGAGTACATCCCGAGGACAGCCGAACACATCCGAGCGATGTCGGTTACGGTAACAGTGGCGCGAGTTCAATGGTTTTTTCACATCTCAAAAAATGCCCACGCGCCTTAAGAAGTTTTCACTTCAAAAAAAAAAAACAACCGACTTCCAAAAAAAACTACAAAGTGATAAATAACTTTTATTTCGGAAGTCGGTGTCGTTGGTTCTGCATTTTCGTTTATTGACACCGACTTCCGAAATAAAAGTTATTTATCACTTTGTAGTTTTTTTTGGAAGTCGGTTGTTTTTTTTTTGTAAAAAAGTTTTTATTTTTCACTTTTTAGTGAAAGAGTTTGTAATTTATCTAAGTTACAATAGCATAACGTCAACTGCTCATCACCTTTTACAAAATATTGCTTTTCCCGATGCTGGGACGTTAATTTTTGAGGAGTTCTCCTGGTAAGAACCTGAAGAACTCCACTCCACCACCACATGCATTGTGACGAGCATAAATTGCTTAGCAACCATATTAAAGTAATCGAATCGCAACCCGTGAAATATTTATCATTGATTAGTTCCGATGGCCGTCTGTAGTCTTCATCATCAGCTCCACTTTACCAAATGATGATTTCCGAGAGCAAATGCTCAAGTTACTCTAAAAAATATCGAAATCGCTATAGGTTTGCCAATAAAATTTGAGGGTTTCCCTCGATTTCCATGGGATCCTCTCATCAGATTCCAACTTGCTGACAATGGGACCACCTTGGGAGTATACCCTTCAAGTTACTCTAAAAAATATCCAAATCACTATAGGTTTGCAAAAAAAAGTTGAGGGTTTCCCTCGATTTCCATGGGATCCTCTCATCAGATTCCAACTTGCTGACAATGGGACCACCTTGGGAGTATACCCTTTCAAACAAAAAAATAATTTTCGAAATCGATCCACAAATGACGGAGAAATCGGTGAACATACAAAAAAAAAAAAAACATACATAAAGTCGAACATATAACCTCCTCCTTTTTGGAAGTCGGTTAAAAATATACTTAACTAGCTTCTGCCCGCGGCTTCGCCCGCGAGATATGTCGATAAAAACTATCCTATGTCCTTCCCCGGGATTCAATCTATATCTCTGCCAAATTTTATCGAAATCCGTTCAGTGGTTTAGGCGTGAAAAGGTAACATACAGACAGACAGAGTTACTTTCGAATTTATAATATTAGGATGGATTATGTTTTATCTTTACAGACAAAACAGACAACGACAAGAAACCAAAACGCAGGAACTCAGGCAGAAAATATAGACGAAAAAAGAACAAAATATCCCCTGCCAAAGATATCACTAATTCACCATGGATTACAGACGGTGTCGATACGGACACCAAGAATTGGAACAACCAGCTCTCAGTACAAAAGATATGTGACGAAAACATTGGAAAAAATGTCAACGATTTAAAAAATAATTTCAACATGAAAAATAGACTCAACGAAGGAGGCATAGACAAGTTCAGAGACAGAGATGTCTATAATGTCATTGACAAACTGGAAAAGGTTATATTGAAGGATGATATGTATTTGGCTGGAGATTTTGACACAAATGACTTGGAGAATGAATTCTTCTACAGCTCAGATGATATGGAGGAGTATATTGACGATTCGTGAGTATTATTTATATTTTTTAATTGTTTATTATTTTATTTTCAAGCAAATGGTTAATATTTAAAAATCCCTTGAAAGATGAAAATAATAATTGTCTCACGAGACAGACTTCGACTAATGTACATGTACAGTTGTGGAAGGGAAACCTCTACGTAAATGAGATACTTATAAATAAAGAGAGTGAGAGTGAGTGGAGAGGAGAGAGAGAGAGGGGGAGAGTGAGAGAGAGGAGTGTATGCGAAACAGAGAATGTGAGTGAGAAAGAGAATGTAAGTGTGTGTGAGAGATAATGTGAGTGTGTGTGTGTGAGAGAGAGAAAGTCGCATGGAGGGGCATATCGCTTTTTCCTTACGTGACGGTTTCTACCAGTCAACTCCTACCGTAGGCAATTTAGCTCCAAAAATCAACTTTATTTAATTTTTCTGCAGAACCTCAGAGCCTGAAGACTCTGGCGACGAGGTGTACGGCAGTCTGCCGCCGGAGCCCAGGTTCGGTAACGTGGAGTACAAACTACAGCTGGTTTCACTGTGCGAGCGGCGGTTCCAGCATCTAGTCACACAGGTTGGTGTTATTCAACTGTATTCGTCTTATTAAATTAAAACAAGTCCCGTTCATCATCTGCCTAGCCTTTTCCCAACTATGTATGGGTCAGCTTCCAGAGTGATATGTAGATAATAATACATAAGTTAACGTTATCTTTCGCAGCTAAAATGGCGGCTGCGTTCAGGGGGCGGCAGCTGCGTGTACGTGCTGGGCGTGCGCGACTGCGGCGCGCTGGTGGGGCTGCGCGCACGCGCACTGCGCAGCTCGCTGGTGGCGCTGCGCAGGATGGCGCAGGCGCTCGGCGCCACGCTGGCGCACGTCACGGCCAGGCGGGTGGCGCCGCACAGAGCCGTCGCTGAGGTCTACGTCAGAAAGGTAAGGCTGCTCCATCTGTGCAACAAGCTGTCAGTAGCTTCGAAAAATATGGATTGATGTCAGCCATTGATTTATAATAGGTTTCATGAGTGGCCGCCATTTTGAATAAAAATCAAAATGGCGGACAGTAGGTATGCCACGGACCTTCAAAGCCCTTTCTATATTTATATCTATAATATTTATGGTGTAGATAATAAAGAGTATTCTATCAACCACCAGTACACTGAGCGAAAAATTACCTACCTATTAACGTAATTTTGATATGTGCCGTGTTCGTTTTAAATGATGATGACCTCGTTTTGCAATAATGAGGAATATGTCCTTGTTTCAGTTACCGGACCCCAAGCAGAGTGTGGAGTTAAGAGTAGCGGTTATGGGTGCCAACGAAGCTGGCAAGTCTACGCTAATAGGAGTATTGACTCAAGGTACTTTTAAAATCTATACAGTGTGTCAAGTTAAACGAGGGACATACTTTAAGGGAGTGTCATACTCATGAAAATGAACAACTTTTATTATGAGGCGGACTCAAAAATATGAAAAAAAAAAAACAGCTGTTCTCTACATTTTGTCCAGTTATGTGAACATAAATGTATAGAGCGGCTGGTTTTATTTTTTCGATTTCAATGTTGTTCTCTTACTAATAGTTGTTAATTTTCACGAGTACTACACTCCCATAAAGTATGTCCCTCGTTTAACCTGACACACTGTATACATGTCGCAGCCAACTGGTTAAATTAGCCGTTCAGTTAACCGCCTAGCCTTTTAACTAAACGGCGGCCATTCAACTAACGGCCTGAATAATATTCAATTATAGTTTAGGTCGGCGTGTAACCAATCCTAGCCGAATTGGTCACAGTAGCTAAGCCAGGGCACCCCGACCAGTACCTGGGATTGGTGCTCGACAGCCGGTGGGATTTCGGCCCCCACTTCCGGCGGCTGGCGCCCAAGTTGTTGGGCGCGGCTGGGGCGCTGTCAACGCTGCTTCCCAACCTGGGGGGCCCGAGCGCCGCCTGTAGGCGGCTCTACGTGGGGATCGTGCGATCGATGGCCCTGTATGGGGCCCCGATCTGGGCGGCTGACCTGACGGCCGGCAGCATCGCAGTTCTGCGAAAGCCGCAAAGAGCGATGGCCGTCAGAGTCGTCCGGGGGTATCGCACGATCTCCTACGAGGCGGCTTGCGTACTGGCCGGACCACCCTGGGACCTCGAGGCGAAAGTACTCGCGTCATTGTATCGGTGGCGCGAGGAAGCGCGGGCGCGAGGCGAGTGGCTGATGCAGCGCCATATGGAGCTGCGTCGGTCTCAGCTTCGCGAGGTCCTGGTGGCGGATTGGCGGGACAGGCTTTCACGCCCTGCCGCCGGCCTCGTCACTACCGAGGCGGTCCGGCCGGTGCTCGAGCGCTGGCTCGGGAGGAGGCACGGCTCCCTGTCGTTTCGGGTGACACAGGTGCTCTCGGGGCATGGTTGCTTCGGGAAGTACCTGTGTCGCATAAACAGGGAGCCGGACGCCCGGTGTCACCACTGCGTCGACTGCCGGGAGGACACGGCGTGGCATACGCTGGCAGAGTGTGCCGCTTGGGAGGAGCCGCGCCGTGCCCTCATCTCAGAAGTAGGCAGTGACTTATCGCTGCCGGCCGTGGTCGAGTCGATGGTCGGCAGCGAGGAGTCCTGGGACGCGGTGGTTTCCTTCTGCGAAACAGTCGTGTCGCTGAAGGAGGCTGCGGAACGGGAGAGGGAGATTTCATCCACTCACCCGGCCCGCAGCAGGCGCACCGGGCGTCGGCGGAGGGCGGACAACGCCCTCTTCCAGCCCCCCTAAATGGGTCCAGGGGTGACGGACTCGGGGACGTCCGTCGCCCCCCACACATCAGGACCCGAGGTGGCGGCGCGTAGTGTTCCACGCGCGCCCCTCTTAGACGTCACGGGGGGAGTTAAACACCTCACTCCCCCCCTTGACCAGACGAGGCCCGCAGTGGCGGGCCGGCACCAGTCGGGGGTTGCGGAAGGATCTTACGTTCCCGCGACCCCCGACGTAGGTGTGAGATGGAACACCGGGGTGGTTTTTAGTCAGTAAGAGTCTGACAGACCCCGCCGCCCGCCCCAGGGCGGCGGACATCCATGAGGATTTTCCACCCCGGAACAAAAAAAAAAAAAAAAAGGGCACCCCGACCAAATGGGTTAGGTTAGAACTGTGATCGACCGCGTGCGAGCCGAGAGAGCGAAGCGAGGCGAGCACTACTTCTAAAGGCCAGGCAGTTAACTGAACGGCTAATTTAACCAGTTGGCTGCGACATACATACAAAGTATAGTATATTTTTATTTCTGTATTTATATTAAAATAATAAGTAAGTAAACGACTAATACCTAATTAATGAATAGAAATAACAAAATTAAATCCTAACTTAACTAAAACTATAAACAAACTAAAATATACAAATAAGGGCTAATGTTACCTAACTTTTATTCGAAGAATAAAATTGACGTTTGACAGATTTTATATAAAATAGCTGTCAAAATTACAAAGTTATTCCTTGAATAAAATTATCAGATGATTGAAAAATCAACCCTAAATAAAATTGAAGGGTTTTTTTTTTGTAATGTCAAAATAAAAGCTTTTTACTGAATGCATAATATGAAAATATATAATAATATGCGGTAGGTACTTATAACAAACAATTAAAAAAAAACACCCTTTATCCATCCAAAGGTTGTCTTTAAAAGCGATAAGGGGGCCTATAAAGGCCACTTTGGCAGAATCATAAAACAATTCATATCACGCAATTCATCTGTTTGACAGTTTCACACCTATATATCTCTGAAGGGTTAGGCAGAGGTGTACCTATAGCATTTTACACACAAATACAAATCTCCATACAAAACTGTCATACAGATGAAATTGCGTGATATGAATTGTTTTATGATTCTACCAAAGTGGCCTTTTTAGGCCCCAAGAACGCCCATTGTGTCACCCATTTTAAAATGTTTAAATTTATATACAGCGTGTCCCAAAAGGTTACGTAGCTGGGAAGGGAGGGGTGATAGGGTTGGTCACAAGGGTCACCAGAAAAAAAAAGGTACAGTTAGCAAAATAGCCCCAAAAGGTGTAAAATCTTTAGTTTAAAAAAAAAATGCCATTTATTTTTTTAAATACCCATTGGGGATTTTTTTAATGATTTTTTTTTATTTTTCTGTTGACCCTTGTGACCACCCCTATCACCCCCCTTCCCAGCTACGTCCCCACAAGGTGTAACATTTTTAGTTTAAAAAAAATGCCATTTACTTTTTTTTAAATACCCAGAGGGGATTTATTTTTTATGTATATTTTTTTATTTTTCTGGTGACCCTTGTGTCCACCCCTATCACCCACCTTCCCAGCTACGTAACCTTTTGGGACACCCTGTATGTATGATTTATGGTGTACAACTGTACATAATAAAGATAATATAACATAATAATAATTATATATCTACTATATTGTATGTTTGCATATACAGGTGAACTAGACAACGGCAGAGGCAGCGCTCGTTTGAACATGTTCCGACATCTGCATGAAGTTAAAAGTGGCAGGACATCGTCTCTGAGCCACGAGATACTGGGGTTCGATGCTCAGGTAATGTATTGCTATACAGGTTGAAATTGAAAACATGCGACAAATCGAAATGGGAGATTGTACTCATCATTATCAACAACTTTTACTATGGGACCAAACCAGAAAACGCTAAAAAAAATCAGCTGTTCCCTACATTTTGACGAGTTATACGAACATGATTTTTGGGTATATGGACAGACGCCAGCACATCAAGCTACTACAATCTGTCAAATTTCTTCAATAGATTTTTAACTTTATCGCTAAAGCGTAAGGTTCAAAGTTGATTGGGAAAATTTGACAGTTTGGGGTAGCTTGATGTGCTTTTTTTTTTTTAAGAGTAATCTAGTTGCGAGCTCGAACTCACAGGTGGGCGCGGCCAAAAAGCACGCTGTCTCAACTCGCATCGTGTCTGACAGAGATGGTATCAGTGATGAGCAGTTAGACGATAGTCTACACGCACAATGTCTAGTTCAACACACACAAATACCGTTCCGAACTGAAACGACACGTTAGACGATGCACACATGCACTATAACGCTAGTACATTCTTTTTGACATGCACCGCCATTCAACTGAGTCATCGGTCGCCCGACGCTCAGCCGGTCGGGCGGGGTGATATTATTATTACCTACTGTTTATGTTATGCCGCATTACTTAGTAATTGACTACCTAGATATTGTTTTCAAGATTATTTACCTATCTTATTTTTTATCAATACACAAAAAATTTAGGTACCTAAATGTAAACAATCTTGACACATCTTTTTATTTACTGTTTGAAAACCTAGTGTTTTTTACAATCGAATTAATAATAATTTGAGTAAGTTCTAGAGTTATATGAATTTCAAGACGTGACACATCAATATTGTTTGCATATAGTATGTAAGTACTTACCTAAAGTTATTGGGGTATAGGTATGTAGTGGTGGGTAGGTATGTAGGTAGGTATCAAACTCGTAACTTTGAGTGAGTAGCGGCAGATTGCAAGGGTTGTCAGTTGCTTACTCAATTATTATAAGGGTGATTTTGTAGTGTGTTAGGATAGGTTTAGGTATACCTATTAATGAAACACTACTATAAAATAAAATAAAATATAAATGTTTATTATCAATAATAACAAAAATGCGCGGCGTGAAAGGAAGAAAGAATTTATGGAATGCATTGGCGCGATGGCGTTGAGGTTTGTAGCGGACTGGCGAGGGCCCGAGGGGCGCGGTCCGTGCGCAGGGGGACGCGCCGGCGCGGGCGGCGATCCGATCCGATCGTCCTCGCGTCGGTCTTCGGCGGTAGGTAATTAGGTATACCTACGCAGCTACGGTACAATTCTCCATTCACCAATTCTCTTTTGGATCTGTTTCATAAAAAAACCAACATTATATACAGGGTCAAATTAAATTAGCAAGCGAAACTCTGCAGACGTGATGGGTGTCGATATCTATCCATAATAAAACAAAAAAATCAAATAATTTTATGACTTTTTAGTGGAGTCAATGACCGAACTCAGTGTAGGAGACACTTGTAATATTATTAGTTTAAATTTACAGTTTTTTTTATTTAAACTTCACGACGTGGTTGGTATCGATTTCTCAATACGATAAAACAAAAGAAAACAGATTTTACTATCTCATACTAAACTTCAAGTAACAAATCTAGAAGTGGTCGTTGACCCCCAAAAAAATACATCAAATCTTTTTGATTTTTATTTTATAGTGTTTAGGGAACGATACCATCACGTCTGCAGAATTTCGCTAGCTAATTTAATTTGACCCTGTAATAATAAAGTAATATATTTTCCTACACACCATTATTTATTTATTTTATAAAAGTAATGTATTTATTCATATACCGTTTTAATTTTTTTTGTACTAGCTTTTGCCTGCGATTCAGTGGTTTAGGAGTGAAAAAATAGCACAAAAAGGTATTTTCGTCTTTATAATAAATATTAATAAAGAATTTTCGTCTTTATAATAAATATTAATAAAGAATTTTCGTCTTTATAATAAATATTATTAAAGAATTACTAAACTCTATCAACAGTCACATAATAATTTGTGACAACCCATTGTGACAACCTTCGTTCTCGCGCCACACGCGCCTTAGACGCGAGCGCGTTGCGCTCCAAAGGCAATGGCGAATAGCGATGCGACGCGACGCGGCGCGGCGCAGGTAATTTGCTACCTCATAAGATCAGCTGCTGCCAGTTCGTAGATTTAGTAATCCATAGGAAGAACTTAATTTTATTATATCTATAATGTGGCATAGTACTATATTATTATATAGTACTTACTATAAGTACCTACCGATATAAATATTTTTAAGTACCTACCTACTAATATTAAAAAGCTGAAGAGTTTGTTTGTTTGAACGCGCTAATCTTACAAACTAGGTACCAGTTTAAGCTTTTTTTAGGGTTCCGTGTGGATAACAACAAATACAAAAAAACAGAATAAAATAAATATTTAAGGGGGCTCCCAAAAAACAAACGTGATTTTTTTGCTCGTGTATGCTCGATATTGATAACGGCAACAGGTAGACGCTCGAAATATTTACAGAATATTTAGTTATATATTCAATATATATTTATTTATATATTCACTTTAAAAAGAAATAATTAAATTAAAACAAAACATTTATCTAAGGGGGGCTCCCCTAGAACAGACATGATTTTTTTGCCGTTTTTATAGAAAATGGTACGGAACCCTACGTGCGCGAGTCTGACTCGCACTTGGCCGACTTTTTGTGTTAGGTAGCCTATAGCTATTGAGAAAGATTATGTTAGGTACAGATAATGAAACATCACACTGCGACTCATGGGAGCGGAGCAGTGGGATAGATTCCTACGGGCCTACGGGAACGGGGGTAAAAGCGTGGGGAAAAGTACAAGTATGCCTATATGAGTACTTAGTACGATATAAAAACAGGTACATACCTACATACGTTATCAAAAGGCCACCGTTTTCACCTGATTCACGACTGCCCATTGATTTTACGATAAATTATGTTATAAACCTCTCTTTATACATAAGTATGTATGTATTATACATTTTTGTTACCTACTTAAAATACAAACAACACGAGTTAGGAATAGGTAAGGGATAGTGGTTAGATATAATTATGTATGGATACCTACTAAATACTACTCGAGCACTCCTCCCCCCATTTCCACGAGCACAAAATAAAAGTTACTAGCGCGCCGCTTTCTGAGCGAGCGTCTTGCCTACATAAGGTACCTTGTGTGTGTACGCCGCCGCCGCCACTGAGCCCGGCCGCGCGCCGCGCCGCCGCCGGTCTTCATTCAAGCCACAAGCACCAAGTTTTAGGCTCTTAGCTGTGCAGAAAGCCACAAAGTGTATTAGCTAAAAGATAATTTATTATATATAATCTATTATTAAAAAGCTGAAGAGTTTGTTTGTTTGGTTGAATGCGCTAATCTCAGGAACTGCTGGTTCGAATTGAAAAATTATTTTGGTGTTCGATACTTGAATAGTCCATTTATGGAGGAAGGCTATGCTATATAACATCACACTACGATCAATAGGAGCGGAGCATCAATGAAAAATGTTGCAAAAACGGAAAAAAATATATTCCTTTTGTGAGCTTCCGTTGCGTGCGTACGCTGCGTAAACGGTTAAAGTTACTCAAAAATAATGTTTGACGGATTTGTTCCCTTTTAAATGTACTAAAAAAAAGGCCGCGACAGCATATGTCTACCTTATAAGGTTGACTCACTATAACCTTTTTTATGGTAATCAAATTTGTTCTAAAATAATGCATTATGTGTGAAGGTGTTTTTATTATCATCATGTTTTACCTTATTGAAATAAACACATTATTCATCACAAGTATTTAATGTTGAACAAAATTGCCCTTGACATCAATTGATTTCAATGAATATCTTAGAAGATAATTATCATAGTTTTAAAATAATACAAATAATAATGCTAAAGAGTTTGTTAGTTTGAAAGCTCAAATCTTTGGAAGTATCGGTTGGATTTATGAAAATCTTTTTGCATTTTATTGCCCAACTCTTGAGGAAGGCTATAGGACCCTTAGGAGTTGAGTAGTAATAGCGAAGGCGATGTGATGCGACGGGGTGGGTCGGGGGATCAAAAAATTTCACGCGGACGGAGACGCGGGCAGAAGTTAGTTACCTATATTATAACAAAAAATATGCTGAAGGAGGTCCCTACCTAAATAGGTTAGTTATAAGAAATTGTACGACTTACCCATTGTTTATTTGTAGTTGTTCACAAATCACACCAGTTCCTCAATCAACCAATACAACTTCACTGACACAGCGTCCACTCAAACCAACAATTCCAATTTCAAATGAAAATACGAAGTCCAAATTGTAGTGCGAAGTCAAACAGATAATGTAGGTAGTATCGAAATCCAAAGTTCAAGCCAGGGGTCAATGTAGTGTTCACGTGCGAATGATAATAATTTATAGCGCAAAGGAGTTTAGTCTACATACATACGAACGACATAGGCCGCAGCCGGCAGCAGCAGACTGAGTCCAAATAGTTCGAAACGTGCGCAAGACAGTATTGTGCAAGTGTGCGTGAGCGTCTTCCCCCCGCACCGCGCCAGGGGGAACATTATTGAGTGAAACGCACGATAATTCCATAGTAAAACGAGCGCGTAAAAATTACGAAACGTCCTTTGGAAGATAGAGTTTTATGAAAAAACCACTAGATAAATCAATTACAAATAAAGCTTATTGAATTCTTCGATAATTGATCTTTGTCGGGACGGTTTTTGTTTTTCAGATTTTATCCTTCTTTTATTACTTATTTACACCCAAAGTTACGTTAAAATTAGCAAGAAAAACGAATCTTTGTTGGCTCATAACTTTTTAATGGCTTTTTATTTTACAATTCTGCTACCGTACAGACAAAATTAATAATAAGACAAAACGATAGAATGTTTAACTTTGGATGTACATAGTCAAACAGTGGAGTAAAACACTCCCGAAATTTGTATGGAGAAACTTCGGCAAAGTGTGCCCTTAAGGATTGGATATCACCAAATGACCCCTCCCGCTCTGGGTGGAGCGGAAGGGAGTGTCAGACTCTTACAGACTAAAACCCATCCGTATTCCTTCCTTAGCCCTTTATGTTCCGGGGTAGCGGTAACCCTTTCGGACAATCCCGCTGCAGCTTGATGTGCCAACGTGAACATTTTAGGCTGATTTTGATAAGAGAGTGTGCATTTACAAAGAAGTCTAACAAAAATCTTTTTTACAGGGTAACGTGGTGAACTACGGTTGTTCAGAACTAATGACAGCAGAGAGGATCGGCGAGAGGAGCGCTAAGCTGGTGTCGTTCCTCGACCTGGCCGGCCACAGCAAGTACCAGCGCACCACGCTGCACGGGCTCACCGGGTATTCCCCACACTATGCTATGTTGGTGGTGAGTTTGTGTTTCTTTAATCATCTGCCTAGGCCTTGTGGCTAAGTAATAACAGTCGCACGGGTCGATCGATCAGGTTAAGCTGCTCTTGACGCGGTTGGTCTGTGGATGGGTGACCATCTTTACATACCAAGACCCCTCCGTGCCTCGGAAAGCACATTATGCCGTTGGAGGCTGTCATTCGTGGATCTTTGACAGTCGTTACGGGTCGTCAGAAGCCCGAAATTCTGACAACCAGTCTTACTAAGGGGTATCGTATTACCCAGTAACTGGGTTGTGGAGGTCAGATAGGCAGTCGCTCCATGTAAAATACTGGTATTCAGCTGCATCCGGTTAGACTGGAAGCCGACCACAACGTAGTTGGGAAAAGGCTAGGCAGATGATGGTTGCAGTAACTAAGCCAGGCCACGCCGACCAAATGGGTTTGATTATGCTAGAACTGTGATCAACCAAGCCAGCGAGCAAACACTAACTTAACCCTTACTTATCCCCCAGATATCAGCGACAGCGGGCATAACATCGATAACAGAGGAGCACATAAGCCTGTTGACAGCACTAGACCTGCCATTCTTTGCTGTCATCAGCAAATGTGAGCTGGCGGCTACCGCTGTCAAGACTGTGACCGCCAGGCTGACTGAGTTGCTGGTTGCGGCTAATAAGGTAGGAAATTGTATGGCTATGGCGATGGAGCGAGCGTGCCCAGAAGATGCCTAAGGCAAGGGAACAGTTGGCAGTCAGATAAGGTGTTGGTGTGACTGTCCAGGATGTAAAAACTGAAAACAGTGATTAAAATTTGTATAAAAGAAAGAAAAACTGTTTATTCTGCACAAACAAAACGCACATTACAAATAAAAAAAATAAAAATAGCAAAGAAACAAAATATAAATATACAGCGCAGTCAAAAGCCTATAAATCAATTTAAAAAAATGTTGACAGTTTTGTCTATTGCTTGATGTCAGGGCCAGGGTCCAAAGACAACACACATTCATTGACATTGACAATTTGAGGTTGACATTTGACGTTAAAAATTAATCCGGAATGCGCCTGCGACACTGGCCTACTGTGTATGTATGTGTGTGTGTCTGATTTAGCAGCATATTTTGTTTGTTACAGAAACCACTATTGATTACGGATGAGAACCTCGCCAGAAACTGCGTGGCTCCTCAGAAGCTCATCATAGATGCGCTGGACCATACAAAAGAGGAAAACGAGTAAGTATAACATCACCAGTTTGTTCTGCACTAGCTACGCCTCGCGATTTCACCCGTATAAGTCTCGATCCCGTGGGTATATCGGGATAAAGAGTATCCTATGTCATGGCCTACCCATGTGCCAAATTTCATCCAAATCGGTTCAGCCGTTTTAGCGTGAAAGCGTATCAAACAAAAACAAACTGACTTTCGTATTTATAATATTAATAGCTTCCGCCCGCGAGGTATGTCGATAAAAACTCTCCTATGTCCTTCCCCGGGATGCAATCTATCTCTCTGCAAAATTTTATCGAAATCCGTTCAGTGGTTTAGGCGTGAAAAGGTAACATACAAACAGACAGACAGAGTTACTTTTGAATTTATAATATTAGTGTGGATGATATTATGAGTTTGTCTTCACAAAACAAATTTTACCCTTTAGCATTGTAATTTGGTGTTTTTCGTTGCAGCGTGGAAACAGAAGTTATACCAGTTTTTCCCGTGAGCTGTGTTCGAGGGAACGGTCTGAGTGCACTGCATGCATACTTACTGGCTCTAAGACCGCCACAACCTGTGACTACGCTAAGGGCTGATGACGTAAGTAATAAAAAAAACAATATACTGGACAGGGTGCTTACTCTCGAATATAATTCCGATAGATCGACATTGGTCGAACGTCAGTTGGTTGAGTTAAACGTCAGGGATTGGCTAGACTCAGTGAGTCCAGCCAATCCCTGACGTTTGACTGACAATTCCAATGTCGGTCTATCGGAATTATATTCGAGAGTAAGCACCCTGTAACGAGCGCTAATATCGATTTTTAAGTGTTTCTCGTACTGTTATTTTACTGTACCAACAATTTTATTTTGTTATTTGAATGCTTTTTAGTACCCAAAGGGTAAAAACTAAGACTCCACTGTCCGTCCGTCTGTCACCAGGCTGTATCGCATGAACCGTGATAGCTAGACAGTTGAAATTTTCACAGAATGTGTATTTCTGTTGCCGCTATAACAACAAATACTAAAAACAGAATAAAATAAATATTTAAGGGGGCTCCCATACAAAAAACGTGATTTTTTTGCCGTTATTTTATATGTAGTGTTAAGTATTGTATGGTGGTAAGGAACCCTTCGTGTTCTAACTCGCACTTGGTTAGTTATTTTTTTAAGATTTTTGTGTTTCGTATCAATCAACTAGCTGCGCCCCGCGGTTTCGCCCGCATAAGTGTCGATCCAGTGGCAATATTGGGATAAAATACTGTCCTAATCCAGGTCATGGTTTACGTTTGGGACAAATTTCATTTAAATCCGTTCAGTCGTTTTAGCGTAGCAAACAAAACATACAAAAAATCTATTTAATGTTTTCTCTTCATAATATAAGTTTAGATTAGGTATATTATGACTAGCTGTTGCTCGCGACTTCTTCTGCGATCAAGACAAAAGACACGTGGCGCCATCTATTATCATAATAACGTTATTGTTGTTTTCCTCGGGAACAGCACTTTTTCTCGGGATTTTCTGTACACCTGACAACGTATATGCAAAATTTCAGGATGATCGGTTCAGTGGTTTAGGCGTGAAAAGGTAACAAACAAACTTACTTTCGCATTTATAAAAAAAAATAAAATTGGAGTGTCTGTTTGTAATATTAAAATAACCGCTTTTTTCTATTTTTTTTTATACACGGTACATATATATATTTTTATATACCAATAAGTATATTTTTTTTTAAATTTTTGTCTGTCTGTTTGTTCCGGCTAATCTCTGAAACGGCTGGACCGATTTTGACGGGACTTTCACTGGAAGATAGCTGATGTAATAAGGAGTAACTTAGGCTACTTTTATTTTAGAAAAATAATTAGGCTTCCACGCAAAAAAAAAAATTAAAACGTTTTTCGCCATGCACGCGAACGAAGTCGCGGCCACAGCTAGTTTATAATATTTGTTAGGATTGCATGCATATTTTTTTTTAAAGGAATTCATACAGTAAGAAATTAAAGGCAAATTAATTTTTTATTGATCAGCAGTATAACAAAACCATTTTTTATTGTTGCAGGAAACGTGTGAGTTCCAAATAGACGAGATTTTCCACGTCGGAGATAACTCTGGGCCTGTGGTCGGGGGCTTGTTGGCGAAGGGGCAACTGTGTGAAGGAGATAGCGTTATCATTGGTAAGTGAGTTTTTTAATAGTACGTTAGTATTCGCAAGGCTGCCAGCCTCAAGTGGGATTGGGCGGGTCACATCAGCCGCATGCAGGATGACTGCTGGGCAACAGTTTCCACACAGTGGCTGCCTGGTCGGCACAGGAAGCGGTGGCGAGATGACCTGGATGCGTACCGCGAGGGCTGGTTTGAGTTGGCGCGGGAAAGGAGTTCCTGGAAGGATTTGGGAGAGGCCTTTGCCCAGCAGTGGGACAGTATAAAAAAAAGAAAGTATTCGCGCAAGATTGTTTTGCACGACGTTTGGCAAATGACTTTACATGTCGTGTAAAAAATATTAATCATCATCTGCCTAGCCTTTTCCCAACCATGTTACGGTCGGCTTCCAGTCTAACCGGATGCAGTTGAATACCAGTATTTTACATGGAGCGACTGCCTATCTAAGAGCAGTGGTGGCCCAGTGATAACGGCCGCGACTTACAAGTTATTGGTCGTAGGTTCGAACCCAGACAGGCGCTTTACTTTGTGTAAATTAATATTTCATTACCTCTGGAAGGTTAACAACGTGAGAAAACTGGCATGTCCTAGAACCAAATATACGAAGACATGTGACATCTACCAACCCGCAATGGGCCCGCGTGGTGGATTACGGCCCACTCCCTCTCACAGAGAGGAGGCCTGTGTCCCAGCAGTGGGAACATTATAGGCTGATTATGTTATGTTATGTGACGGCCTATCTGACCTTCCACAACCCGGTTACTGGGTAATACGATACCGCGATAACCCTTGGTAAGACTAGATGTCAAACTATTCGGGCTACTGATGACCCGTAACGACTGTCAAAGATCCACAAATGACAGCCGAAGCGTTTTTCGATGTGATTCTAAATAAAAAAAAAAACTACAAATTTAATGGGTACCATTAAAAAGGTAGCTGGCACTTCAATTAAGCTATGAACATAATTAAAAGTACTTAATATAACAAAATAATTAAAATGATAAGCGATTTAAGAATAATATCTTACTAATATTTTCATTTTACGCTTCAAAATTGTTTCAAATGTCTCGAAAACTATTAAATTTCGGCCATACATATGGGGGGTTGAATTTGTTGCATTTTGGCAAATATTCTCGTTGTTCATCACTGGGGTACAAAATTATTGTAACCTAACCTCAAAACACTTCAAAGTTGCTTCTGCATCATCTCCGGCGCTGCGGGAAGTGCAACCCCTCCGCCCTTACATAATAAAGGATAGGCACCGCAGCTCACTTCCGCAGCTTCGGTTTGCTGCAGCCTCAGCAGCTACGTCTCGCACGGGTGCCTATGCTTTGTTACAGCAGGCGAGGGTTGTTCTCCCTTCGCGCCTCCAGTTTTTATATACACTGTAGGGGTAGCAGCCAAAAGACTAGTGAAGTCGGGGGTGCCCGATTCGGTTTTGAACAGATTCGACCTATTCAAACAATGAAGTGTCCCCCAACGGTGGACAACGAGAATATTTTTTTAAAGTTGTTTCGCTGTCCCCCAGTGGTGGCCAAACAAGTGGTGCACATCGGGATTATACCCTAACATGGCCGGCCCATTGCCGCTTCAGCTTGCGTATTCTGTGAGCTATGTCGAAAGTTTTCGTTCTCTGCCGGCTGACGCCACAAGTTAACCATGTGATATTTCTCCCACAGGTCCGTTAGAAGACGGCTCATTCACGCGCAGCCTAGTGCGCAGCATCTACCGCAACCGCGCGCCGTGCGGGCGCGTGCGCGCGGGGCAGTGCGCCAGCGTGGGGCTGCGCGGGCGCAGCGCGCGGCCCGGCATGGTGCTGCTGGCGCCGCCGCCGCACAGCAAGAGCCGCCCGGTGTTCTGTGACTGCCAGCACCAGCACACGAAACATGTATGCTACCAAATTATACTTTCTACAATTCCATTTAAGATTCTAAATAGTCTACATTCATTAAAATGTATCCTGTGTTTGCAATTTAGCCACTGAACATGTAAACTAATTTGTGTTTTTGCTAAAATAATTTTATCTCCAACACAACGATCATTCTAGGCTTCAAATAATTACAAAAAAATCACTCATAACCTATTTTTAACCGACTTCTAAAAAAAGGAGGAGTTCTCAATTCGGATGTTTGTATTTTTTTTCAATGTTTTTTCGCTCATAACTCCGTCGCTTGCCAACCGAATTGAAAAATTATTTTTTTGTTGGAAAGGGTTATACTTCCCAAATGCTCCCATCAAAATTTCATCGAAATCGATCAAGCGGTTTTTGAAAAATCAACAAAAATCTAAAAATGTATGTACATTGTCTACATTAACACGTTCAGTGCCGGGAGCCCTCCACGAGGGTTCACTCAAATCGCATATGGGATGCCGGGAGCCCTCGCGGAGGGCTCATTTTAAATGTACGTTTTTCTTAGCGAATATAGCATTATAAACTATGAAAATAAAATTAGTCGTATATTTTAACAAGATTTATTAGTATAATCGTTGGTTTTCAAATACCAGCATTTTTATTTTCAAAAATAATTGGGTGCTGGGATGCCCATATTTCAGGGATGGTAAACCGTTTTACGTTTAGGTACAAATATTCACTAAAAATAAACATATTTATTTTGAGATTATAAATTAAGAGGATGAGTTTATAAATAGAAGCTTCAGCATCAAAAGGGTAAAAACGAACACCCATACCCATGGTGCAACTTCGTTTGACTGTCAGTCCGTTCGTTTGTACAGCTGCTCATTTCAGGAGCATACTTCGCTACATACAAGTCGTTTGGTTTTGTCATTAGAGTATTATATTATCTGTGGTCATGTATACAATGTGTAACATAATTAACGCAAGACCTCATACACCCCAATTAGAGTAGGTATTGAGTTGAAAGCATAATACAACGACCAAAAAAAATTTTTTTAAAGCTAACTTCTATTACTATTAAGAAAATCGTGTTGACCGTAACACTATTTTATGCATTTAAAATATAGTCTTATTGCTTTGAAATAACATTTAATTTTCTTGAGCTCAATCACCGGTCCGTATGGCAAAATCACTGACCTCTAATAAACAAGCTTGTATAATACCTGGTCAGTGGGCAAATTACATAATTAAAAAAAAATGTCTTTTCTCAAAAATGCTTGGAAATTTGAGCATTATTTTGACAACCTTTTTTGAGTTAAATCGAAATTGCTGTACAGGGGGCCTAAAAGGCTACTTTGGCAGAATCATGAAATAATTCATATCACGCAATTTCATCTGTATGACAGTCTTGTATGGAGATTCGTAAAATGCTATAGGTACACTCTGCCTAACCCTTCATATCCCATAGGTGTGAAACTGTCAAACAGATGAAGTGATAAGAATTGTTTTATGATTCTGCCAAAGTGGCCGTTTTAGGCCCCCTGGCCACATACATGCGAGCAGCGGCCGGCAAAAGTTGTATGAAAATCCATATCTGTCCTGGTTTAGCGGCCAAATAAACATAGCAGGTAAACTCATATATGTCGTGTTATTTAAAAATGGAACGATCTTTTACTCCAAAACATGGCAGCCAAGGAAGTAAAAAAAAAAAAAACTAATTATCACTTTAACGCGGGAAAAATTATTGTTGTGCGTTGTTCGTCATTGATTTTGAAAGTAATTGTATTTTAATTTCCGCGCATTATTTGAGAAAAGTACTATACAAGCCTTGGCCACAACTAGGCATTGATGGACGAACGTGTAAATGTGGGCCGAGGCGAAGCCGAGGCACACATACGTAAGTCGTAAGTTAATAAGCTGTTACAAAATAATAACGTTTTATTACTTAAAAAAATATTAATATTGCATAATGTTACTGTTTAAAAAAATATTACATTGAAAATTTCAGAAGAGGTTGGACACCCCTGTCACGGGATCAAAGCATTATACTTTTTCTTCATTTTTTTATTTTTTATATTTGACGTCTTCACGCCACTAGCACATGTAAATACCCCCAGAGATACTAATTAAAGCAACAAGACGTTCTGAAAACACTAATTTACTTCTTTTTATAGTGTTTTATAATACGGTTTCAAACCTAATGCCGACGACCCTCCTCGAGGGTTCACTTTAGCGCAAACGTAATGCCGGTGACCCTCCTGGAGGGTCCATTTGCAAAATGTATGGCGGCATGGCGTATGAGCTCTATGAAAAGTGGGCGGAGTCGAAAGTGTTAACGAACTTTTCGGTTACGGCCATCGGGACTACTCAATGATAAATATTTCACGGGTTGCGATTCGATTACTTTAATATGGTTGTTAAGCAATTTATGCTCGTCACAATGCGTATGGTCAGATAAATTATAGAGTCCCGTCAAATTAATCATCGCCTGACGTAAATTGACGTAATGTTAGTAGGCAAGTTTTTAAACACGTCTAAACTTGAATGGAGTAAGTGTCAGGCGCTGATTAATTTAACAGGACTAAAATAAAATTATCTTGAAAAAAAAAAAAAGATGCAATGAACTTAAATTTAGTTTTATTGTGAACAAGGGAATCGGCACCAATTTCAATCTTTTCACCAAAACAATTTCATCCACAGTTAAAACAGCTAATTCAACAAAACTTAACAGAGAAGACAAAAAATCGCAAAAATGTACGAAGGAAAAACAAAAACTTGCTGCAAGACATCGTGACGGCAGAAGAGTGTCTGACGAAGGACATCGACGATGTTGACGAGACTAATATATATGAAGATGATGAGGAGGATGAGGCCAAGTGTGACGACTGCGGGTGCGCAGATAAAGTGATGCTGGAGGACCCGAATGATCCACGAGGTTGTGTTTACTTTCAGGTTAGTAGTTAAATCAATATAAATTATTAACTGCTCTCAAAACGGTGAAGGAAAACATCGTGAGGAAACCGGCATGTCCTAGATCTGAAAATTCGAAGACATGTGACATCTACCAACACGCACTGGCGGCACCGCGTGGTGGATTACGGCCCTCTCACAGAGAGGAGGCCTGTGTTCCAGTAAGTTCATTTTTATGATGATTGATCATCATCATCTGCCTGCCTTTTCTCAACTGTGCTGGGGTCGGCTTCCAGTCTAATTAAATGCAGCTGAATACACCGGATGACATTTTTCACCGTCTCGAAATTTTTACGGGGTGTTCTACCCATGAATATGAACAATGTTCATTATGGGACCAAATCAGAAATCACGAAAAAAAAATGAGCATGTTTCATACATTTTGGTCTAGTAGGTATTGCAATTTTGTATTAAACAGCTGATTTTTTTTCGTGTGTTAATCCAGCGTGACAGCTACCTCCATACCAAATTTTATCAAAATTGGTCCAGCCGTTTGAGCGTGAAGAAGTAACAAACAACACACACACACACAAACTTTCGCCTTTATAATATTAATAATTATAATTATTAATTAAATTAAAAGCCAACACGGACCAATGAGGGTTTTTGAAAAATTACGTTTACTAGATGGCAGCACTGAGACGTCAGGTCCGGCCACCTGTCACAAGTGTCAAAGCGCCTATAATTTCTTTAGACGTGACTGAATGATGAACGAACGAATGAAACGAATGGTGATTGACATCATATATTTTATATTGGAAGACCTCTTGTCAAAGTGGCGCCAACTGGTGTCGTGAATTTTCATGAAAACCTTCATTAATGTGATTGTTTTCAGGCATCAGTGCAAGTACTGCGCCACTCGACCGTCATCTATCCTGGCTTCCAGTGCACCGTGCATGTCGGGAATGTGAGGCAGACTGCTATCATAGAGGTAAATATATGTGTTAAATAATAAAGGGTGTCTCAGAAAGAGTGCACTTTTTAAATTTAGAATAATCTTTGTTTTCGTGCAAGTGGCAACTCTGAAATTTGACAGCTGTCACCTATGTTTATTCCGATTATTAAAAATGGGGCGCTTTTCGATAGAACAGCGCGTTATATTTGTGAAAACTCATCACAAAAATGGGAATGGGGAAGTTACGCTGAAACCGCTCGCAAACTTCGTCAAATTTTCAGTCGAGAAAGTGCACCTAATGGTCAAGAAATTTGATGAAACTGGGTCGATTATGGATATTAAGAATCCTTTGCGTCAACGTAGCGGTCGGTCTCTTGAAAGCTGCTGTAAACGAGTGTCGCCGAAAACCCGAAAACATCAAATTTCATTAAAAGAGTAACGGCCTGTCACCAGTGGCGTGCATTGCATATAGGCATAGAAGCAGTGCCTATCTCGATAAATCACCATAAGCCTGTCAATTACATTTTAGTGTAGTTATAATTTAATTAATTAAAAATAATTGTATTTTGTCCCCACAGTAAATTATCATACATAAGAAAAAACAAAATCTTCCTATAAACGCGCGGCAGTAGGCATTCGCCAGACGGCCTACTCGGCTCCCGTATACTATTCGCGCGTTGTCATTGGTCTTTACTCGTTCAAGTTAATACGACGAAATTAAAAATACATACGTCTCACGCGTAATACCGTGACGTTCGACTTTCGTAATTTATCACCTTAAAGTAGGCATGCCTACTCTAACCAACCGAGTACGAAACTATGAATGTTATAATCGTAATTTGTAATTCGTTTGTAATTTGACCGTGCGAAGAAAGAAAGGGATGGATATTGAGATCGCCGATAGTGAGGTAAAACTTTCTTTTTGTTGTAATAGATATTTTTTTTTATATTTCTGATTAGTGACCGCGTCTGTCTAGACTAGATCCGGCCTAGTGTCTGCCTGTGCCTACCTATCCTGAAAACCAATGCACGCCACTGTCTGTCATCAGAGCCGTGGGGGCCATTTGCCGGATATTTTATTCCATGCTTAATCGGAACATGTCTTCTTTACAATCCAATAAAAATATCACAACTCTCTCATAAAATATATGCTTTTATTATAAAATGAAAAAGTGCACTCTTGTTGAGACACCCTTTACAAGTAAACTAGCTGACCCGGCGAACTTCGTCCCGCCCCGCCAGCCGCTCTGCCTCCGGTTTTTAAATCTCTGATATCTTCTAAGATATCCACAGGAACATGATGATTCCATTGCATAATGTTCTTAATAACCATTTCACTGTTATTGTTATTGAAGTGAAAACATCTTTAGGCGCGTTGGGCATTTTTTTTTTGAGATGGGAAAAACCATTGAACTCGCGACACTGTTACCGACACCGCGCTGCATTCGGATGTGTTCGGCTGTCCTCGGGATGTACTCGGTTTTAATGTATATCCGATATGTTTTTTAGGTTTTTTTTTATTGTGTTTATGTTGTTCCAGGGTATAATGTCTCTCCACAACGTGCTGCGAGCTGACGAGACAGCATCAGTTCTGTTCCGATTCGTGCGCTGTCCGGAGTACCTCGTCAGAGGTAGGAGACTGCTGTTCACAGCTGGACTTGGCACCAGGTTAGCATCATTACGATGTACATTGATAGGATCAAATTAAACATACACACACACACACTCACACACATCACACACATACACACACACACACACACACATTGGATTTTTTTTTTATTTCTAGCGAAACTCCACAGAGGTGACGGGTATCGATATCTGAACATGATAAAACAAAAAAATTAATAAATTTGGTGGTTTTTCTTTTTGGGGTCATCAACAGCCGCACTAAAAATATCAGTTTAGAAATCAATTTTTTTTTGGGTAAAATTTACAGACGTGATGGGTACCGAATACCGATACCGGTATCGATACCGATATACCTCAACACGATAAAGGAGATTTTATCAAATCACACAAAAAAAATTATCTCATCTCTCGGTTCGTCTGTCGGGCATTGACCAAGAAATCATCAATTATATTTATTAATTTTATTTTGTCGTGTTTAAATATCGATACCACGGAGTTTTGCTAGCTAATTTAATTTGACCCTGTATACATAAGGTCTTACAAAATGCGTGTCAAGGTGTCGCAAGCGCTACTAGTGAGCGTAAGGTCCATTTAGTTTTTATCAAAATCGGCCCCGAGACTAAATATTTTTTGCCATTTCTTGTAGTTTAGCCAACTATGCAAAACACTCAGCAGTTGAAAATAAAGTTAAAAATAAATAAACCTCCACTGGTCCGTGAAAGCATCAAAGCTGTCAGAGTCACGCAGCTAATTTATTTTCGACTTTGTTTGAAGGGACACAATGTTAATATTTATTCGGCCGTAAAAATATTGCGGCGAGATTTCATCACGCACTGGATTTTCAACTCTCAGTGTTGAGCCGAGCATTGAAAATCCGACAAAGCGCATCTCAGCGCGTCCAAATATCACAGGATAGGATAGTTTTTATCGACACACAGTGGAACGAATGTATGGGAGCGGTTGGACGTAGACATGTCCGAAAAATAAGAGTAAAATTATGACAAACTAATGATGCCATCTTATTCGATTACTTAATGCCTTCATAAATTGTGGTGATGAATTTCTTCATAACTCCCATATTTCGGGAGTAATTTGAGAAAATGTGAAATTTTACTATGAAAATGAGTGTATCGAGCTCTCTCCCTCCTGATTCCGGGCTTGTTTCAAGTAGCGGTCTCTAATATCGTAATGCTATTACTAAGAGCTATATTTAATACTAAGACACATAGTGCGCCAAATGTGCACTTTCTGGGATAAAAGGAAATGAAAATTTAAAAAAAAAACGTTTTTTCCCCATTTGTATTTACTTTAAACCGCAGACAGACTTATTAAGAGGTCTATAAATATATTATATATATACAGAAATATATATTAACAAAAATATTCACAAGAACTGATGAGAGTATGACTTTTAAGTAAGTTGATAATAAATTACCTAGTTTCATTAAAAGTACAATAAATAATTAAGATGTAAGCTCTAATTTACTAAGTTACACATTTTAAAACAATAACATCATTTAATTATCTTCGTCATCATCATCATCATCAATTAATTCAAATTCAGAATCGATGTCCGCTAAATCATTTATGTTAACAAATTCGATATCACTTTTCTCAGAATCCGTAAGCTCATAAAATTCCTTAAAAGAAGATTTTTTTACAAACTTATTTCCTTTTGGACGGATACTTGTAACAAGTGGATCAGAAGACAGTAAAAGATTGTGCATAATATCTTCATTGCATGAGATACTGCTATGCTTTCGAGAATGCCCCTCTCTATATTTTCTAAAATCTTTATTTCTAGCCTCAGATGCCTCTTCGGATAGAAAACCAATGGGCACAATTGACATGTTCTGAACTATGTCTGGCCCATGCATTAAAATTTTATGAAGTGAAGAAGGCATATAATACCATGGGTATAACTCCACGTAAAGCTTAGCAGTATCAAAGCAGAACTCTCGGAATTTAGTTACGTTGATCTTCTCTCCTGATGAAATACACTGCAAGATCACACAGATTTTTCTTAAAAGCATAGCATCTATTCCGGTCAGTTCAGCAGATTTAGTGTAGTTTTCAAAAAATCTCCTTGCCGAGTTGCCATTGTTGGTGGATCCACTGCCTTGTTTCACAACATCGAGAAGTAAGCCCGTTTCTCTTCTTACAGCCTCTTGAACTCTTTTCTTCCTGTCATCAACTTGCCTTTTTGCTATATCACCCCTTACTTACCATGATTTTATGTCTAATTTGTAGGAAATGTGTAATAAGCATTCCATTGAGCGAATCCAAGCGTGAAGGGTGCTTAAGCTATATTTATACATGTCCTCGTTTGCGTGTTTATCTTTGATTAACTCTAAATTATTCATTTCTTTAGGACAAGCCTTGCATATGTCACACACTGAAGCTGCTGTATTGGATATAATGGAATGAATTTTACCATCAATCATTGTCAACAGCAGTTGGTGTTTGACACTAATTCCATCAGTGATGGTGGATGGAGTTAAGGCTTCAATCTCTGCTTCGATTTCAGCCATCTCTCTCTGCACATTTTCTTTGGTTTCCTTTATAAACTTAAACAATATTGGCCGGCAAAATGAAGTGGAAGATGGTCGCTCGTTTTCCCAAATTGTTACACCTTTTGAGACGAGCCGCAGTGGTACAAGACTAATCATAAAATTACTAGCAAGATCGATTTGCTCATCTTCACTCGTCCTTTGATGATAAATGCTTTGGCTAGATGATCCGTCAAAACCCCATTTGCTGGTCAATACAAGCTGTTGATTGGGATCAACAGGGGTTTCTAACGACCTAATAAGTCTTCTTGAGGTTAAATCCATCAAGGCTTGTAATTTGATTTTTGCAGAGCTCTCTGTAACTGTGAGATCTTCTTTGGCCGGATAGCACTTAATTTTTTCTTTAACCAACATGTAGTAACTCGGGTATTGAAGAGCTCCTTCTTGAGTGTTGAAATCCCGAAGAGTGTTATAGCGCCATTTCGATAAGTTCATCGATACATAAAGAGCCAATGCCTTCAAAGGGGATATTTCCCGTACCTGAATTGATTTACCTTCAATGAAGGCTTTGATTTTTGAGGCCTCTTCTGGATTCTCCGTCAAGTATTTCATAACATAAGCTGTATCGCTTTGTCCTGCCTTTTGAAGCGCCCTTTCGGCCGAAAACATAATTTCAGCGCTGCTACTGCTGCATGAAAGACTATCTTCAGTGCGTCTTCTTTTTTGCCGGTTACTAAGGTCCTCAAAAGATTTACGAGGACTAGGATGTGTACAAGTTGAAGCATCAGATTTAGCAGGAGAAATTATGGGCTCGATGACGTCACTTATATTTTCTGTAGAAGGTTCCATATTTTCATTCTGTAATTCCGGCCATTGAATTGCAGCCTGTAGCCAAATCTCATGTTTCTTCCGAAACTTATCTGTGCTTCTTCCAGACTGTGTCCATTTTGCATAAATGCGGTAGCAAAATCGACGACACCAGTCTTTTAAACTTGTTTCAGCACTTTCACATAACTGAACACAACTGTTATCTTTTAAAACACTGAACAAATAGTTAAAGTCGCGTAAATCTTTATGTGCGCGTGCGCATAAAGCAACGTGAATATCAAGATTTGTATTAAAATTTGGAAAATACATTGCGAGATTAGCTTGGATACAACGAGGTGTAAATCAACACTGATTTTAAAGTTACTAATAGTGACCTATTTATATAAAATCCAGGTATCCCAGGTATCCTTTGTTAAATATTGCAAGGTAATTAGTTATTGTGATAATTAGTAAATGATGCATGCTAAATTAGTGTATTAAGAGCCATTTAGTAATTAAATAATAGCAATGTTCTTATCAGTAATCATTAGTGCATCAGTTTTATATGTAAACCTTAAGTCCCTAATTATATATCCTAATTAGCTTATATCTTCTCTAATTGGCTGCTCAGAAATGTTATTGTAATAAGGTAAACCTTTAGAAAAACGGTTTTAATCAACAAAATAAACAAAAAATAAAAAAATTGTGTTATAAAATAAACATCACTCTTTATCCCAGAAAGTGCACATTTGGCGCACTATGTGTCTTAGTATTAAATATAGCTCTTAGTATTAGCATTATGATATTAGAGACCGCTACTTGAAACAAGCCCGGAATCAGGAGGGAGAGAGCTCGATACACTCATTTTCATAGTAAAATTTCACATTTTCTCAAATTACTCCCAAAATATGGGAGTTATGAAGAAATTCATCACCACAAGTTATGAAGGCATTAAGTAATCGAATAAGATGGCATCATTCGTTTGTCATAATTTTACTCTTTTTTTTCGGACATGTCTACGTCCAACCGCTCCCATACATTCGTTCCACTGTGCGACATACTTCGCGGGCGAAGCCGCGTGCGGAAGCTAGTACTTAATAAAGTTTTTTTTTTCTGTTACAGAGGCATCGGCCGGATTACTCAAGTGTTCCCCTACATACCTTGAACAAACCTCTATCATTAGTTTAAGTTCATACTATTTTTGTCACTTTAACCTTATTAAATTGTAGCGACAGAATCACTTTTATTAATAACGTCTTGGTTAGACTAATTCTCTATTCGCGATAGGCAGGTTTTGAAGTCACACGTCGTGGAAATTTTGCACAATATGACCGATTTTGGTTTTAAATATAAATTCTGATAAAAGTGTTATTTAAAATAAAGAAAAAAAATAACTTTTCGTGAATTTTTGTTAATAAAAATCCTAAATTCATTCATTCATTCACTGACAGCCAAAGCACAGCCTATACTGCTCGGTCAAAAATCATGAAATTTTACACAAGAGTTCCTTCTTTAACGAAGGTGGGATTTTGCACACATCGTGCAATTGTTTTTGCACGAAGACATTTGGCATGCGTTGTGCAAACCTTCCCGGCGCGGAGTGTAGTGTCGTTTGCGTTTAGGGGTTAGCATTTTCAATTTTAACAATGCACATTTTTAATTAAAATTTATAGGAAATTAATATTTCTGGGTATTACCAAATACTTTTATTATAATACTTAAATACAATATGAGGGCCGACACAGAACTGGCGAAGCGCGAATTTCAACCTTGTAGCTCTCAAACTAAAGTCGATAAAAAAAAACTGTTTGTCTCCGCTTCATGCTCTCGATCTTGAGGAAGATTAATTTAATTTCAACTTTATTTTAATGAAGGCAATGTTCATATTTGTTCTGCAGTGAAAACCGCGCTGTGTTTCGTCAGATCTGCTCCAGCCCTCGGCTATGTTCATTATAAGTAGAGAAATTTAGCAAAATGTTGCTTAAAAATAGACAAATTTTCGCTTGGATATTTAAAGAATATACCATATACATAATTTTGCCGCCAAGCAGCGTTGCTGTATCCTGCACTATAATTGCGTAACACATTCCTCTCATCATCTGCCTAGCCTTTTCCCAACTATGTTGGGGTCGGCTTCCAGTCTAACCGGATGCAGCTGAATACCAGTATTTTACACGGAGCGACTGCCTATCTGACCTCCACAACCCAGTTACTGGGTAATACGATACTCCTTGGTAAGACTGGTTGTCAGACTTTCGGGCTTCTGACGACCCGTAACGACTGTCAAAGATCTACGAATGACAGCCGGGACCAATGGCTTAACGTGCTTTCCGAGGCACGGAGGAGTCTCGTTATGTAAAGATGGTCACCCATCCACAGTCCAACCGCGGCAAGCGTAGCTTAACCTGATCGATCGACCTGTGCGGCTGTTATTATTTAGCCACGGGCCCCTCATCAATCTGAATCATTTTGAAGGATATTGCTAATTCATTGCTTCATATGTCGGAAAAGTGTACGTAAATAACGCAATGTATGTTGTTGAATTATCAAAATGAAACTCAGAAACTCATTGCTACTAATTGCTACTGTGGTACGCGATTACCCCTCCAGTTTGAAGGTTATGTGTGCCGCTGTAGTTACAGGCATTATGAGATATTACAGCTTTTGTCTCTGTGATGGCAACGCATCTGCGATATCACTGGTATTTCCACGTCTACAGGTGGCGGTGACCACTTAAGAGCGTTTACGACGTACGGCATTTCATACAAACTTTCAAGTCCTGGTTTTTCGTAATTAATGAATCGATTTTAATGAAACTTCGTACGCTTATGCAGGATACAAAGGTGTATAAAGTTATTTAAGAACATTTTCGAAATGTCATATTTTAAAAAAGATAACTGGAAATCTCTGTTTCTATGGAAACTTTAAAAACATTTTCGAAAAATAGTGTTACAGTCAAATAAGGCTGTACTTAACACTATTTTTCGAAAATGTCATCCAATGTTATCCTGCTTATGTGTATGAATTTTAATTAGAATCGGTTCATTCATTTCCAAAAACAAGGGCTTGAAAGTTTGTATGAAATTCAGTACGTCGTAAACGCTCTTAAGCCTGATTATCAGGAAGCCATTTAATTCCCCATTAGTTGAAGCAACAATGAAAGTTGTACCTTATGGTGTACCAGAAAGCTATGGTCAAAGAAAATCATTCAATTTGTACTTAAAAAAAAAAAGTACTTCTGTCTTATGGAAAATGACCTGTTGAGCATTTTTTACTCTTACAACGAAAGTACAGAGGCCAGTACATCAAGTTACCCCAATCTGTCAAATTTCTTTTATAGATTTTCAACTTTACTACAAAGGAATAAGGTTCATATTCATTTGAGAAAATTTGACAGATTGGGGTAGCTTGATGTGCTGGCCTCTGTAAAATTAACTCCTCGATTGCTATTTGAGATTCAAAATGCCAAAAATCATATTTTAATATCAAGTTTATAGTTAAAACATGGGCTTCGTCCATACTGATCCCTAGTTCCAACTCGCCCGCTTTTTTAAATGCCTAGTGGCTTCAAGGGTTCAGTTTCTCGGAAAAGTGTTACGATGTAGAAATTAAACACTTGACGTATAAATTTTGCTCTTGATCTTTTTCTATATATATATATTTTTAACAAAATAACGTACTAGGGTTTGAATTACAGAACATTCCTCAAGTCCAGTTTGATCGTTAATCAATCGATTTATAAATCAAATCAATGAAATCAAAAGTCATTTATTCAAACTAGGCTGAGAATCAGCACTTTTCGAACGTCAAAATTACATAAGACATAATACTTGTATACAGGTGCAAGTTTGAATGCTGTTATAAAAGCGAATATCACCTAGCACCAATATATGCTATTCAAACACGCAAAGACGGCGAGTAAGTTTTAATTATTGTACAAACTGTGATTTGTGATGACTGAATAAAAATAAAAACAAACCATACAAGCACTTTTTTCCATCAGTACTTTTGCTTTTTAGCTAGAACTTATTCATATTCAATTATTCATCAAATATAAGCTAACACCAAATCGCTTATATCTAAGCTAATTCTACTTTTTTTTTTTTATAAAAAACTTCTTAGACCAAAAAAATTAAATAATTTAAAAAAAAAACGGAGTAACGTAAAATTTGTAAACAAAAAACAACCTTTTACATACAATTAGAAACTAAACAATTATTTCTGTTGTTTAGCGATTGTCCATTGAGAGTCAAATATAAGCTATATATGTAGAAATATACGGCCCGGCAAGTTGGGACTAGGGATCAGTATGGACGAAGAAAAAACTTGTTCAGGATGTTAAATTCAATTAAAAAGTTGGTATTTCTTTAATGTTATAACACAGTTACTAGGTAATGCGATCTCCTTGGTAAGATTCTGAATTGTGGAGGTCAGATAGGCTGTCGCTCCATGTAAAATACTGGTATTCAGCTGCATCCGGTTAGACTGGAAGCTGACCCCAACATTTGGGAAAAGACAGGAAGATGTGTGATGAGTGAATGCGCAGAAGTTATTAAAATAAATGTAAGTACAATGATTAATGGTTTAATAGTTTGGTATTTGTGTAATTATTTACCTTCTACATAATGTACTCACTTCAGTATTATACTCGTAACTTCTCTCAAAAATAACATTTGGTCAACCTCGTATTGCTTTACCTCTTTAAGATCGTTTACGCCGTACTGCATTTCATACAAACGTTTAAGCCGTTGTTTTTCGAAATTAATGAACCGATTTTAATGAAACTTCATACGCATAAGCAGGATACAAAGGTCTAAAAAGTTAGCAGAGAACATTTTCGAAATGTCTTATTTAAAGAAAGATAACTGGAAAACTCTGTTTCTATGGAAACATTAAAATCGGCATTAATTTGGCTGTAACACAATTTTTCGAAAATGTTCTCTGCTAACATTTTAGACCTTTGTATCCTGCTTATGCGTATGAAGTTTCATTAAAATCGGTTCCATCATTTCGAAAAACAACGGCTTGAAAGTTTGTATGAAATGCCGTACGGCGTAAACGCTCTTAAGGTTGATTGTCGCTTGCACGTCATAAAACAAGGGGGAAAGCTAATGTGGTGGTAGGAGTGCTGTGTAGTCAATTATTTTACATCACTCTCATAAGTATGCTTCAAGAGTTATTACTTTATTACACACTAATTATATTGATAGTGTAGCGGAAAGATGAATTATTTTTACCTGTATACCAAATAGCTTGTTTGACTGTACACACGGCTACACATCAAGCTGTACATAACCAGTATAAGCTGACTTCTGACTGTGAGAAAAACCTATACAATGCGAGGTCAGCTAAAACTGGAAATGTATAGCTTGATGTGTAGCCGTGTGTACATAAATTTAATTATCAACAGTTGTGGAAGCTATTTTAATGCACCAAATTACATAAAATGGGTTGAAAAGTGGTTTCGATAGCTGTATGCAAAGATTTAAATCGTTAGATTCGCCCTACCGTGTTATCGTGTTTCGTTTTGACACCTCTGACACACAATGCCGCAGTGAATTGACTTGATTGTCATTTAAACGCTATTTTATAATGTGTGAGCTCATTCTTTTCAGTACACATGGACACATTTTCGCGTGACTCGAAATACGGTGAGGGCAAATCTAGCGATTTAAATCTTTGGCTGTATGTATCTTTCCTTGCCACTTTAGTTAATCTGCACTCATTTAAAAAAAAATATGTCTCATAAACTTGACTTTCATAGAACAATTATTTAGTTTGAGTCGAATTCTTAACCAAATATAATGTTAAAGAATTCTTAAAATATTCTTGAATTGACGAAATAAGTACCTTTTGTGACTTCCAAATATTAAATACTATTTAAAACTTGATGATTGAAGAAGAAGATAGTTTAAATATCTAACCTAACTTTTTAAATTGTTTAAAAACATCGAAAAACTACTGTTTAATATTTCTTCGTTTCTGAAAGCGTATTTATCTATTCTGTTATCAAATGTCATATCAACTTATATGATTGGTTGTTGATATTTCATCCAATCACAACATTCACAACAGATTAAAGCTGTACAAGAATTTTTTGGCGCGAAAATCGGATCTAATGTCGCCATCTTGGTTTTTTCAATGCAATTTTTCAAAAATAATTTCGAAAATGCGTCAAAAGATTCTCGTAACACTTTACAGTCCCTTCACATTTATATTACCTCTATCAGCAACCTTATTGTAACGAGAATAAAGCAGGAAATTGAAAACGAAATTAATTTTGTTTCGTTACCACTAATGTTATCGTATAACGTTCCAAAATTTGTAACGATACTAAAAAATAAAAACATCATTAACGTTACAAAACAAAAACGTTATGGAATATCATTTTCGTAAAACAATATCATAAGTAACGTTATTGGTATCCGTACCATTATGCTTATCCGCTTGTAATAACGTTACAGGTACAACGTTACCGATTCATTTGTAACGTAATTCTTCATCTTTTTTCGTCATCTTATAAGTTATGAAGCTGGCAAAGTAGAGTATCGAAATGAATAACGTTATTATATCGTTAATATCGATATATTGATAATATTGTTAGTGAACAGTTTAAGATTTCGTTCCACTTGTCAGTATCAGTATAGCCAAAGAATAAATTTTGTTACGATCCTGGTGGAACGGTACAATTTATCGGTATGTACTGGAACTTTAGCGTAACGTTATTTTGAGTAACGTTTCAAGTCCCTGGAATAAAGATCACTGTGATTTGGTCAGTCAATCAGAGGTAAAATAACTGAACGGACTTCAATAGAATTGACAACAGATTGACACATGAGGCTTTCAGAAAATGGGGTTCTCTTACTGCCGCACTCGGAGACGTCATTTAAAATTAATCAATCATTAACTTTTATTAACCAGCATATTTTGGCACAAATGTCAACCATATTGAATTGTATTCAATCTGAAAAATTTTTGAC
The DNA here is from genome assembly GCA_963669345.1 of Gortyna flavago. Lineage (NCBI taxonomy): Eukaryota > Metazoa > Arthropoda > Insecta > Lepidoptera > Noctuidae > Gortyna > Gortyna flavago. Next base: position 6,444,641 of record OY770154.1, read on the forward strand.
TGAATGCGTTTCTATTCATAGTTGTTGATTATGGTTAATGATTTACGACTCTGAGTACTGGTTATTGTGATTTTTAATATTTCTATCACATAAAACTTTGTATGTTGCACTCAATATAATATCAAACTTAAAATATTGGTTTTATTTCTACAAAAGTAAAATAAATTCACGCGTGTATTACGCAATGGGCTAGAGAGAGGTGTACACACGGCTACACATCAAGCTACACATAACCAGTATAAGCTGACTTCTGATTGTACGAAAAACCTATACAATGCGAGGTCTGTATGATCTGTAGCATCTGTATGAAAATTTATATCATAAGCATCAATTTTCATTTTGAGCAGAAGGCTGTGAAATGCCAGGTTAAAGAGATATCAGACCTGCAAGTAACCATTTAAACGTATTAGTTTATGACGCTAACATTCACTGCAGTTTTCAATAATATTAGTTATTGATTCTCATAACATTGAGGGGGCTTATGGCTAAGTAATAACAGCGGCACCGGTCGATCGGTCAGGTTAAGGTTAGTCCCTGGATGGGTGACCATTTTTACATACCAACACCCCTCCGTGCCCCGGAAAGCACGTTAAGCCGTTGGTCCCGGCTGTCATTCGTGGATCTTTGACAGTCGTTACTCTCTAACTGTATTGGTCATCAGGCCAGGCTCCACACAAAAATGCCCATCATTCTTTCATGGTACTCAAACGAAAGGTCAGACTAGAGGAGGAAGAGGCTGAGCTAGATTGTTAAATATTATTATTTATTTGAATTGTGTACTGGTTATACATGGTTTCAATAAAATTATTGTAATTGATTGGTGTTTTCGGATCGTTAGTTTATTGATTAAAATATTCTAATTCAATGAAATGCTCTCTATGCTATAAATACGATGTGAACCATTCATGACATTTTCCACGGATCCCTATGCCATACAGTTTGTTTAATAAGATGTTGAATTGTACTTTATCATAAGCTTTTGTCATATCAAGCAGTAATCCTATTGCATATTTCATGGAGTTGATGATATCGAGAGCTTCTTGTATATATTTATAGATGGCGGGGATTGTGGATCGGTTTTTTGAAGCCATTTTGTCAGTGTATTTTTCACAATATGCATAGACACGGTTGAACATGGCTTTTTCAAATATTTTTGATGCAGTTGGTAGGAGAGCGATGGGGCGGTAGTTATGTGGGTCAGTTTTTGCATTTTTCTTGTGTATTGGCTTTGTAAGGGCCTTCTGCAAGAGGCTGGGAAAAGCACCTTCCTCGAAGACTGATTTTTCAGTTTGTAGAAAAGAATGTTAATGATAGATACATTTTAAGGAACGATTCTGAGTATATACTTCCAAAGGCTTTACCCGTTCATCCTCGGGAGAACGGAGGGAAAGCATTTGTACGAAGATAATAGATGCCAGAATATCTGAAACAAGAAAAACATTGAAACAGTCAAGTTAGACCGATTTAAAATTGTCCATAGTAACAGATTTCAAGTTATCTTTTTTTAAATAAGACATTTCGAAAATGTTCTTTACTAATTTTTTAGACCTTTGTATCCTGCTTAAGCGTATGAAGTTTCATTAAAATCGGTTCATACATTTCGAAAAACAAGGGCTTTAAAGTTTGGTATACCGCCGTTTACCCGAATTTTATTTGCCCTAATATCATTTGCCATAATAGTCAACAGCCATAATATCATACGACATAATACTCATTTGCCCTACTCTCATTTGCCATGTTAGTCACGTGCCAGAATCATTGTTTCCCATAAAGTCACTTACCATAACATCATTTGTCATAATCATTGTAAGCCCTAATTATCACATGCCCTAATTATCACATGCCATAATTATGATATGCCATAACATAATTTGCCATCGACATCGGGTGTGTAACGGTTGTTTATATCAAGAGAAATTGGATGCAATTGGGACTTTAGGGCACCCCGACTCGGACAGGTTAGGTTAGAAGGGGATGGCGGGGTCGTGTGAGCGAGCGAAGCGAGCGAATAGACCGCAGGTGCTGGTTATGGTGGTTCTAGTTGGATAGCTTACCTAGTTTTAGGTGCAAGGCCTCCCATTTTCAGTGATCCTGACATGAAGTGTTGGCCAGCCATGGCAGCCGCGAAGTTAAAGCAGCGGGTTGCAGTGAAGCCACCTCTCCTGATTGACTCGCCGAAGCTGCGAAGTAATGAAAAGACCTGGAAATTACAGATGAATTAGAAAAGAAAGAAAGAAAAATATGTGATTTGAGACACACACAGGAAAGAAAAAATTGAAAAAAAAAACCAGTCAAGAGTGAGTCGGACTTGCGCACCGAGGGTTCCGTATTGTGAAACGTGAAATGTCTTTAAATTTTCATCGGCGAGGCCTATATTCGTCAGAGAATTTTAAGTTTTAACACTGCGGTGTAGAATATTGCAGTTTTAGGCCAGCGCCAACTCTTGACCGATAGTGGAACTAATGTAATTTTTTTGATGATTTCTCAAAAAGTGGGCTATTTAGAGATATCGTTTTATTTTTCCTGTAAACTTTACATAAACTTCTATAACAGGATAATTTCAGATTTTTCTCTGTACAAACTGCGGGGATAAGGGGGGAAGGTTTTAGGGGGGGGGTCGTCTAGTGGCAACCTCTGTTTTTTTTAATATGTTCTATCTGTGGATAATGCAGTGGACTGCAACATTACTACATAAACTTGTGTAAACCTTACGTATTATATATGTTGTAGTTGTTTATTATCCCTTAATAAATAAAATAAAATACCCCCCACATGGCCTAGTAGCCCCACTTCGAATTCTTAAGAACCCCTTTCAGTCCCAATAGTTTGGCAAACGTCATCTAAAACTATTCCAGTTGATAGCATTAGTAGTTCTTGAGATATCCAGCTGTGACAGACGAACAGACAGATAGACTGAATCGCACCATAAGGGTTTCTCTTTACCATTTTGGTACGGAACCCTAAAAAGACCTGTGCGAGGTCAAAAAGGCTGCTATCTCAGCATAATACTGCGATATTTATAAAATAAACACCGCAACGCTCGTATTTATTTATTTATTTATTTGTATTCTGATAGAGCCGGCTGTGACACCACGGACACGCCTACGGACATCTATGAATCCCACTATTGGATTAAAAAGTTTAAATTTTTCTTCATAGGTGCGGTTTTTGTAGTTTTCGTGGATGGTAAAACCGATAGTGAAGTCAACATGAGAATACAAGATGGCGGCTGCGAATATTTTCAAATTTTCGCAGCCGCCATCTTGGATTTTAATTTTGAACTTCGTTCCTGCCCCGAACTCACACGTTTTTTTATTATAAGCCTGTGTTGTCCCACTACAGGGCAAAGACCTGCCTTCCCTCTTTCCACTTTTCCTGCTCTACTGCGATTGTGGGCCAACCCTTTAAGAAGGAGTCCAGCTTATCCCGCCATCTTTTTCTGCGATTGTGGGCCAATCGTTTAGCCACTCACACGCCCGAGTTTTTCCATGACGCGCTCAATACTGCTCCCGAACACTTTTTTCCTACGCGCCGCGGGTGGTCTCGCCACTTATACACGACTCCTACACAAAAAAATTCTATGGAGCGATGGTATACTGTTTATTGTTTCGTTACGAGGACAAATCACACATCATTTCAAACCTTGTTTCTCTCTCTCTGGGCTTGCCGCGGAGTTATTCCCTGCCATTTGGGATCCCAATGCTTAGGCTTTTACGCTCCGACGTGCGACAGATGCTGTGTGGACAGCGTCCGCTATTTGTGTTTCCGAACGAAATATAGACTTCCTAATGCGGTCTGTGAGTTAAAAATGTTTGGATTACTGTAAACGGGCTACCTTTATCTAGGCCTTACCTATTAGAGTCACATTCCTGACTAAAGCACCCAGGCATATTAACACCCCCATTTGGATAGAAGTCGGAATTTGCCAAAGGAGTCAGGTGGCCCAGCAGCCCAGCGTTGGTATGAATAACCTCGGTGTATACTGCATCGGTAGCATTGAACTTGTCATTATTGGTTACCCAGCCTGTGAACGCGGGATCGAGCCCTGAAAAGAAAACAAGAAGAAAAAAAACTGTCACTCCGGGAGTGCCGACAGAAGTGAAAACAAAACACAAACAGAATACTTTGCCATCACTCACTGACATATCGGCGGCATATAAGTCCATGGTCAGAAGCCCAAAATTTTGACAACCAGTCTTACCAAAGAGCACCGTATTGCCCAGTAACTGGGTTGTGGAGTTCAGATAAGCAATCGCTCCATGTAAAATATTGGTATTCAGCTGCAGCCGGATAGATTGGAAGCCGACCCTAACATAGTTGGGAAAAGGCTAGACAGATGATGATGAGATAACTTATATCCGAGGAATAAAATATGACAGTTTGACAGCTTTTGTATATAAAATGTATGTCAAACCACATTATTTATTTTGCAGATAAAAGTAGAAAAAAGAATAGTTGAAAAAAACTATAAAACCTGACTGCCACCTTAAACTAAAACTGACTGAAAAGTTACCCATTTGGGTTTGAAAATAATAATGGTATGCGTCCCGCTTGCTTCCAACTTTTATTTAATTTAAAATGGGCTTGTTTTTCCCCGACTGTGTAACTGCCAGAAGGAGGGTTATTAGCTTACAATTAGTTTTAGTTTAAGGTTGCAGTCGGGTTTTTTTTATTACTTTTTGTTTCCAGCTTTTTATCAGTTTACAAAATGTGAAAGATTTCGCAGACGATTTAGTTCTTGGTACGTGTTATTTACGATATATTTTTGTAATCACCTTTTAAAACCCTTTATTTTGATACCCCACTCGATAGGTTTAGAGAATAAATAAAATCGAAGACAACAATGGCGCCAAAAATCGGACATTTTTTTTTTCAATTTTGATATACCCAGTGCCACTCTCACAATTAAGACGAATCTAACAGCACCTCTCAAGCTGAAATCGATCAAGCCGTTTAGGCGACAGAGCGTGCCAAAGAAATATATTATTAGGTATACACTCACTCGAAAAAAATGACTGGCATAGTCGGATAAATATTTAAAAAGACGTCTCATGACCGCCTAAAATAAAAATATAACTTACCTGTGATATAAGCGACTTTTCCCCCCAGACGCCTTCCGACAATACCAGCCTGGTGAGCCCCAAGATTATGTCCCACGATATGGTAGTTGGCAAGCGTCGACCCTGTGACTTTGTTGAGCCATGTTATAAAATTTGCTACCGATTTACCTGAGGAGAGAAAGGGAGGGAGGGTTTATGGTGATTTTGGTCATATTAGTTAAAAAAACTTTTTTACAAAAAAAAAAAAACAAACGACTTCCAAAAAAAAAACTACAAAGTGATAAATAACTTTAATTTCGGAAGTCGGTGACGTTGGTTCTGCATTTTCGTTTATTTTCACTTTGTAGTTTTTTTTGGAAGTCGGTTGTTTTTTTTTTGCAAAAAAGTTTTTATTTTTCACTTTTTAGTGAGAGAAGTTTGAATTTAAAAGTTTGAAATTTTAATTTATCTAAGTTACAATAGCCTAATGTCAACTGCTCATCACCTTTTACAAAATATTGCTTTTCTCGATGCTGGGGCGTTAATTGTTGAGGAGTTCTCCTGACAAGAACCAGGAGAACTCCTCAACAACCATTCACCATACGCATTGTGACGAGCATAAATTGCTTAGCAACCATATTAAAGTAATCGAATCGCAACCCGTGAAATATTTATCATTGAGTAGTTCCGATGGCCGTCTGTGGTTCATCATCAGCTCCACTTTACCAAATGATGATTTCCGAGACAAAATGCTCAAGTTACTGTAAAAAATATCCAAATTGCTATAGGTTTGCCTATAAATTTTGGAAAAAAAGGGTTCATTTCAGCATTAATGCCAGACAGATGCTGTCTGACGCTGGTTTTCTAATGAACCTTTACCTACTTAATAGTGAGTAATTTACGCGGCCTACCCAAATGTCCTTTCTTTGTTATTGTGCGTCGAATCGGTGAGCTCCTAAAGTTCTGAGTTGAGCTGCACGATTTTTGATAAATGCGTGCACTGACTGGACAGGTCCGCTCAATCGATGTGGTCCTTTCCTCAAAAGACCATTTCAGACACCAAACTACACATGGTTTTCACATGACCAAGATTTTGTCAGGACTTTAAAAGAGACTGTGACCTCTGAGTTTGTTTCGGCCTTTCTTCTCAGAATAGTCAGATAGGAAACGCTGACCTCATCCAGTTTAAAAAAATATGATTGACGTGTAAAAGTGTTTGTACAAACTTACTTACAGAAAATAAATTATTTATCATTTACTGATGTAAACTCACCAGAAACAGATGTATTAAGGACAACCACAGGGTAGACAACTGTGCTAGATCCATGGCTCCAATCCACCACGATGACGTTCACATTTTCAGCCTCCAAGAATGCTGAGAAAACAAACAAATCTATGTAACTAGCTGTTGAACGCGACTTCGTCTGCGATACATGATGAAAAGTAGCCCATGTCTTTCTCCAGGGCATGGTCTAGCCGTGTGCCAAATTTAATGTGCGACAGTGTGTTTGTTTGTTCACGCTAAATCGGCTGAACGGATTTGGATGAAATTTGGCACATGAGTTGACCATGACCTGGAGAAAGACATAAGCTACTTTTTATCCTGGATCGCAGACGAAGTCGCGTGCAACAGCTAGTAATATTATAAATGCGAAAGTAAGTTTGTTTGTTACCTTTTCACGCTTAAACCACTGAACTGATCATCCTGAAATTATGCATATACATTATCAAGTGTACATAAACAGATATAGGGTACCTTTCATCCCGAAAAAAGTGCTGTTCCTGAGGAAAACAACAATACACGTGGCGCCATCTATTATCATAATAATGTTGTTTTCCTCGGGAACAGCATTTTTTTCGGGATGAAAGCTACCCTATGTCCGTTTCTGTACACCTGACAACGTAGGTATATGCAAAATTTCAGGATGATCGGTTCAGTGGTTTAGGCGTGAAAAGGTAACAAACAAACTTACTTTCGCATTTATAATATTATTATACTAGCTGTTGCACGCGACTTCGTCTGCGATCCAGGATAAAAGTAGCTAAACAAATATCAACTTTAAAGTAATTGTAAATAAGTTGATTTCAGAGTAACTAGCACTATAGAAAAAGTTATAAAAATGTTTGAAGTTGTAGCGTAAACTGCACTTTATTGTGTAGGAATTAAAGTTACTTTTCCATAAACTCATATTTGTTTACATTGTTGGCAAATAAGTCGCGCGCCTAAATAGGCCGCTTTGGCAGAATCCTAAAACATTTCATATCACGCAATTCATCAGTTTGACAGTTTCACACCTATATATCCCTGAAGGGTTAGGCAGAGGTGTACCTATAGCATTTTACGAATCTCTATACAAAACTGTCACACAGATGAAATTGCGTGATATGAATTGTTTTATGATTCTGCCAAAGTGGCCTTTTTATGCCCCCAGATCAGAGGGGCAATTCTCGTAATTTTAAGAATGTTCACAGTCTGATCTCAGTCTCAATCTGTCAAAAATACCTCTAATTTCCATACATTTTGACAAGTGTTTGACATTTGTTTGTCGCTGAGATGAGACTGCGACTAGATTTTGAACGTTTTAAATTACAGGAATTGGCCTTCAGTTATGCCACGGAATTTCAAAGTCCTTTGCTTCTAATCGCACCTTATCAGTAGGATAGTGATAAAAGGTTTTTTTTTACCAGGTACTAGTACAGTATTAATGGCTGCTGTGGCACTCTCAAGCCATCCATGAATAAGTACAATAGTTCTTCTGTTGAAGCGGTAGTTCGTGGCATTGAGCAGCTTTTCGTTGTTGAGTACTATTGGCTGACTCAGTGTAGGATTCTTTCTGGAAAAAAAATTGGAATACCATGAATTTGCCACGGGCCCCAAACGGTATAGTAACGCCACTGGCTATCAACAGTAAAGTGAAGCCGGTTTCGTAAACATGTGTGCACTTAGTGAGGTGTAGTTTGATTGTCCTGTAATGTTAATTATATTATTATAGATAGATACTTTGCAGATCTAGTATTGTATACAGTCGAGTCTTTTACAACTGAACAGACAGCTGTGCTGTTGGGGAGTTTGTTGCGCCACTTCTTCTCCCCAGCGAAAGCACTAGGAAGTGGTGAAGGGCGGGCGTTTTGGGGGACTGTGTTTTGTAATTTTGACGTTCGAAAAGTGCTGATTCTCAGCCTAGTTTGAATAAATGACATTTTTTTTTTTTTTTTTGTGAATGGTTGTAAATGTGTGCGTGTGAGCGTGTATGCACAGAGCGGAGGTGTAGTTTTGGCATGTTTCGCTGTATCGTTCTCAGCGCTCTGTCTTGGTTTTTTATTTGCTCTGAGGGTCTACTATGGTAGGCCACGTCTGTACTCTAGTAAAGAGAAGTGGATGGCTCTGTGGTAACGGCCGCGACTTACGAGTTGTAGGTCGTAGGTTCGAACCCAGACAGGCGCTTTACTTTGTGTTTATTATTTTATCACCACTGCTCTCAAAACGGTGAAGGAAAACATCGTGAGGAAACTGGCATGTCCTAGAACCAAAAACACATGTAACATCCACCCAGCCGCACTGGGCCCGCGTGGTGGACTTTGGCCCACTCCTTCTCCAAGAGAGGAGGTCTGTGTCCCAGCAGTGGGAACATTATAGGCTGATTCATCATCATCTGACAAGCCTTTTCCCAACTATGTTGGTGTCAGCTTCCAGTCTAACCGGATGCAGTTGAATACCAGTATTTTACATGGAGCGACTGCTTATCTGACCTCCACAACCCAGTTACTGGGTAATACGATACCTCTTGGTAAGACTGGTTGTCAAACTTTCGGGATTCTGACGACCCGTAACGACTGTCAAAGATCCACGAGTAACAGCCGGGACCAACGGCTTAACGTGCTTTCCGAGGCACGGAGGGGTCTTGGTATGTAAAGATGGTCACCCGTCCACAGATCAACATCGGCAAGCGTAGTTTAACCTGATCGATCGACATGTGCGGCTGTTATTATTTAGCCACGATGGGCTAATTATGGTATGCTTATCATTCATTCTTTCATTCATCGTTCATCTATTCGTCATTCATCCATTCATCTTTTGCATTGTGCGCTGGGGATCAGACCGGAATTAGGCAATCCTTGTTATTTAGCAATATCGGTACGTACCTTGTAAAAAGATGATATTTGTTCGTGATATCAGGATTGTATCTTGAGTTCTTCTGCAGGTCCGCGACCTTGCCCCACATATCCAGGAGGATGTGCTTCCCATAACTCGCGGACACGTCTTTGTATGCCAGTACGCCGTCCACATTCGGGTGCAGCTGTTCCCTCTTGGACTTGACTGAACACGAGGCTTGGTTTAAATAAATTTATTTCTCAAAAGAACATAATTAATCTGCCTAGCCTTTCCCAACTATATTGGGGTTAGCTTCCAGTCTAACTGGATGCAGCTCAATACACTGGTATTGAGCTGCATCCAGTTAGACTTGACTTGAGGCAAATTGGATTACAGAATATCTAGGTTCCTAAATATATACTTTGAATTGACACTGATTTAAAGACGAGTTATGAGTAAAATAAGTTTTCAATAGAAATTTTAAAGTCCTCATAATATCTCGTCTTTATATCAGAATCCTTTCAAAATATATATTTGGGAACCTAGATATTCTGTAATCCAATCGGAATAAATACACACTACCTTAAGAATATGTTTGATTTACAAATTATTTTGGTATTACGTTTGTATGCGCAGTTCGCCGACCCCATTTCACATACCTGACACAGCAGCCAATCCAAGAAAAATCACCGATAGTACCCTCATTACTTTTGCTTACACAATCAATTGAATAATTAAGAAAACCCGCAAAGTAATTGTAAGACCTTCACTGAAAACGCGATAAAATCCGCTAGCATTTATTACAGAATAATTTGCACCCGTTTTTTTTACTTGATTTTATTTTAGCTTCCTATCACATTGTTATAGATTTTTGTGGTCAAATAACATGACAAATTAGGGCTAAGACACTGAACACGAATGTTAATTCAATCATGATTATTTTTAAACACGTACTTAATGGGTTCTGTAGTTCAAGTCATACTAACGGACAGACAGGTTGACGTTGCGTTATATATGTCGACTAGATAAATAATAGTGTTGGGGTGTACGTTGTTTTGTTTTTTTTTTTAAATTAGATAATAGCGTATTGTGCTGTAGAAAAACATAAAAACATGATGACATCATGGAAATTGCGAGATGAGCTGAGCTGGACTCCTTTCATAAAGATTGGTCCTTGGCAGCTCTGGATAAGGTGAGGTGGAGAGACAGCAGGGAGGCGTTTGTCCAGCAGTGGGAAATGAAAGGCCAAACAAAAAAAACATTGATAGATTATGAAACACCACGCTGCGCTCCAAAACGGGGATCCTAGACGGCCAGCTGAAATAGGATTGGGTAGATCAGGGATGGGATCCCTCAATGTAAAGAAGCTCAACCAACGTTATGGTCTTTTTTTTTAATAGCACTTCTCCCGTGACTTCTTCCGCGTAGATGTCATATTTTCCTCTACAAAATTTAACACCTGACTGCTTCGTTGGTCTAGTGGAAAAAAGGGTGATAACACAGCATCATAGAAGATCGGACCTTGCAGTCAGCGGAAATGTGTAGGTACACAATGTTCGAAACCTGAATGATGTCCTTTGTTGTACATTTTAAAAAAATGTTTGCATTTATAAACTTATGTCAGGATCTTCCTGTGCTCATGCCCCCCCGGACCGGGGGCCCCCTCTGGCTAGGGGCACGTGCCATTTTGCCCCAATGCCACCCTATAGTTACTCCAATGGCTGGTCACGTCAGTCGCATGTGGGTCAGTGACCACTGGGCAACAGTCTCCACGCGGTGGTGCTTGAGGATGACGATATACACGCGTGCTGCAGCAGTTGGATCAAGATGGCTCTGGAAAAGGTTGCCTGGTTTGAGGGAGACTAGTTCAGCAGTGGGACAGTGTAGGCAAATCTTAAAGCAAAAATATTATGACAATAGAAAAAGTTTTTTTACAAATTCAGAACGAGAAAGGTGGTTCTGCTTCGCCATTTTTTTTTTAACTTTCATGTGTAGTCATCTGGCTAGCCCTTGCCAACTATTTTGGGGTCGCCTTCCAGTTTAACTGGATGCAGCTGAATTCCAACGGGATTGAATTGGATTGGAATACGGCCCGCTCGCTCCCACAGAGAGGATGCCTGAGTCTCAGCAGTGGGAACTTTATAGGCTGAATATGATAAATGCTTTGAGCCAGTTTTTTCAGTATTTTTTTTTCCACCACGTATATGAATTATTATGGGAACTGAACCAATTACCATGACATTATCTGAACCCAGAACTGTTTCAGAAAAGGTGACATAAATAGTCTGATCAATTACGTTGTTACAGTCAAGTTGAAGTAACGATCATAGTTGCCCACCATAAACAACAGCTTTGAGCCGTTTGGGGTCGAAACGCTCGGGTCATAGGGCCCGAGTGCGCGTCTCCTTTTTAAGGAAATTTCTCGCCGGTTAGTCGACTCTTCACGTGACCAAAGGGCTGGGTCGTTCTTTGGTCAAAGTATTAGCATTGCCATTCAACGTGGCAATGCTGCCAGTTTTCTGGGCACGTTTCCGGATGACAGCGATGCGGACGAGTACTTCGACGCCTAAGTGTCCTTCGTTTTTGTATTTATTTATATAATAAGTTAGTTAATATATATATATATATATAAAATATTGTATGAATAAATACTTATTAAAAACGTTTCGACAATGCACTTCATTTGTTCCTTCAATTTATTTCAAACTTGCATCGTGTTTGTTGTGTGGGTTGTTGCAATAAGTCGGAATTATTCATTTAAAGAAAAAAAAAAGACAAAAAATTGTTTATTCGGTACATCATCATCACAAAAATAAAAACAAACGTTTACGAATTCAGGATTTGTTTGTTTTCCTTTTTCTGATTCATAATTAGACGAACAATAAAAGCTTTAATTCAATACGAAACTGCCAAATCGTCATTTGTTTTAGTATTATTGTTTCTTTTCGTAGAAATGTTAGTCATAATTAGAGCTGTTTTGCATTAAAACAAAACAGATATTAGTTATGTTATGAAAAACACATAGCATTGCTGTATAAGTCCATGCTTGCTGTTGAGTTTTGTAGATTTCTATGAATGACACTTGAAAATGACAGCTGCGCTGTCACGAGTTCTGCCAATGTGAAAGACAAGAGGTAACTTAGAGAAAGGTATGTATATTTCTTATTATTATAGCACATAAAATGGCGAAATTGTTAGACTGCTTCTTCAACCAATGTTTTGAAGGAAACATAATAATTAACATAACATACCTACACAGCTCATCAGATCAGGGTCCCAATTCTTTATTATTCCCCGCGAAATCTTACCACGTGCAAACCACGACAATATCGTGTCTTGTTAACGGCAAGGAATCAAAATGTCAACCGTACGGACAGCATGAATATTGATAGTTCAAACCACGCCATTGTGTCATAGAGAATAAGTTTATAGCAGATGCCGTGGGAATTGACGTAGTTTCGAAGTAAAGTGATCGAACCCAGACAGGCGCTTTACTTTTTGTAAATAATTTCATCACCAATGCTCCTAAAACGGCCAAGGAAAACATGGTGAGTAACACGCCTTTTTATTAGCTTCACTTGTAAGTATCTAACTAAAAAACAAACAATGAAATAAAATCTTCGAAGTAAATTTTAAGCTACTATTATCGTAACGTCTGAGTCTGTGGCGCCATATACATCGCCACATGCAAACACGAATCACACTGATGTCACGCAAAATCCTGCATCGCGCAAACAGAGTTTACCGCTCGAGCTCGACTATCTTAAATACAACGTCCCGACATCAAACGTCATGCAGCCCACAAGACACCTGTCTGGTCGGAGGATTCTCCTTTTTCTATGGAGGATGAGTGAACATTACACTCTGTTCCTCGTAGTACATAAGTAGTCTATAAGCCCTTGAAAAGTGAGAATAAGTTTTTAAATAAAACAATACTTGACAAAAGGATTTATTTATTTCGTTTCCAATATCTTCAACCGCGAGAAAATGGAGGGGCAGAGTTGGTTTCCATGTGGTAAATACCGGTTTGTCTGAAAACATAAGAAAATAAAATATTATTTCTTTGTTTGTTTGAACGCGCTCTGAAACTCTCAGTCAGATTTAAAAAGTTTTTTTGCTTTCGATAGCCCAGTTCTTGAGAAAGGCTACTTAAGATCACGCTGGGACAGTCCGAGAGAACGCTAAGTGAAAACGAAGTTAAAGTGCGGGCAGGCGATGCGCTGCGACGGGGTGGCGGATGAAGTCGCGGGCAGAAGTTAGTCTGAAATAAAATATTTTGATTTTGATTGACTTACCCAGTCTTAGGCACAAGTCCACCCATCCTAAGGTTTCCCCAGAGGAAGCAATTCCCGCTCATGGCGGTCAGGAATGAAGCGCAACGACGTCCAGTAAAACCACCAGACAGAAGGGACTCCCCTAGGTAGAAATATGACCTGGAAGATAAATAAAATCAATTATTGTGAATGTCAAGACAATGTGGGTCATTTTATTCAATTTTTTTTTAATTTCGTTATTCTCTCTGTTCTGTTAGTTTTTGTCATGGTCTGGCAGTTTGAGTAATTTACGTGGCCTACCCAAATGTCTGTCCCAAATGTCTTCTTTAGTATTGTTCGTCGAATCGTTGAGCTCCTTAAGTTTTGAGTTGAGCTGCACGATTTCTGACAAATGCGGGCACTGACTGGCCAGGTCCTCTCAATCTGTGTGGTTCTTTCCTCCAAAGACCATCTCAGACATCGATCTACATGCTACATGGTCTTCATATAACCTGACCAAGATTATGTCTTTTTTTACATGGATGGGAAATCATCAAATGACCCCTCCCGCTCTGGGTGGAGCGGAAGGGAGTGTCAGACTCTTACTGACTAAAACCCATCCGTGTTCCTTCCTTAGCCCTTTATGTTCCGGGGTAGCGGTAACCCTTTAGGACAATCCCGCTGCAAACTTTAAAAGAGACTGTGACCTCTGAGTTTGTTTCGGCTTTTTTTCTCAGAGTAGTCAGATAGGAAACGCCGACCTCATCTAGTATAAAAAAATAACATTGACGTGTAAAAGTGTTTGAGCATACCTACTTACAAAAATAAAATCATTTAATCATTTATTTATCTTTTTTTTTAAATCATTTATCAATCTGCCTAGATGATCCCAAAGACGTACCCTTGAGTGTGGTGGGTGGTTCTCGTGGGTTGCAGCTGAAAATCAGCGTCAGGTTGTTACCATATGTTGTCATCTGACATGATACTAAGCTGAGGCTCTTTAGGCACTATAAATATTATAATCATTGCTTTTTGTTTTGTTTTTTTATAGTATTTTTTGACATCAACAGCCTCTTAAGAGGTAATTGTACTCATTTTGAACAACTTTTACTATGGGACTAAACCTGAAAATGCGAAAAAAAATCAGCTGTTCCCTACATTTTGACGAGTTATACGAACGTAAATGTAGAGAACAGGTGATTATTTTTCGCCATTTCAGGTTTTGTCCCATGGTAAAAGTTGTTCATATTGATGAGTATAATGATCCTTTAAGAGTTTGTTGGTGTTTTTCCAATAACTCGTTCTTAGACAGACATAAAAACAAAAGTCTACAACGGTACCTAGCATGGTCACACTCCTGAGAACTACAGCCAGGCATGTCAATACCCCCGTTGGGATAGAAGTCAACTGCTCCCAGGGTGCCGACGTAGCCAAGGAGACCAGCGTTCGTGTGGATGACCTCAGTGTAGACCCCGTCTGAGGGCCTGAACTTGTCATTGTTGGTGATCCAGCCGGGGTATGCTGCGTCTAAGGCTATGGACAGAAAAGTGTTTTTTTTTTACTTCGTGATAGAAGATAAGATAAGATAAGATTACCTACGTCTGGATATGTGACACACGAAAGCAATTTTATTAATTTATGGTTTTGCGGCTTTGTGATGTTGTCACTTGGTGATTTTGTCACTGTGATTTTTTCATTGTGATTTTGTCACTTTATGATTTTGTCACTTTGTGATTTAGTCACTGTGATTTTGTTACCTTTTAATCTAATTGGAGGGTATTGTGTTAATTAAACTTAAATTATTTTGCAGTAAAAACAGTACAAGGTGGAATATAAATTAAATATTACGGGTTTCATTCATTTATACTCGTACGAATTAAAGAAAAGGCAAGGTTTATTCCATGTAGTTTTTTGAAGGTTTTCTCCATAGGACTAACAATTTTGAAAGATACCTTGGGTTTTCTTAGAAACTTGAAAAGAGGTCTAAACTAAAAGTTTTATAGCACTGTGTGAAATAAACCCGCACTTATGTCACGCTTTTCTGTGACATAAGTAGTCCATTTTTATACAGAAAAGCGTGACTAAGTGTGGGTTAGGTTGAGCTGAATGGTGCTGATCTATGCGTCATGTTCGTGAACGGGCGCCGTCAGTTGGGGCTGGTCATCACTTGGCTGCCTCGGCTTAGTTTTAATTATTTTATTCTTGGATTGTTGTTTTGTTAAATACACTTTTAACGAGTACGTCTTTGTTTTTACACAAAAAAAACAACTTTCATGAAATAATGATGTGACTAATATTTTTGTAAAATATAATTTAAAAGAGTGTCCATGGAGTTTCTTGCCCGTTCTTCTCCATAGGTACCTACGCTTTGGAATGGGCAACTAGCTTCATATTTTCTGACTGACCGACTTCTTGACAATTCGAAAGTGCCTCTAAATGGTCTAATTGAATTGTTTGAGTTTGACACGAGCTATAAAATAGTATACGAAACATGTGCCTTAAGCAGTCTTAATGCACAGCGTTTACCACCCTCGCTACGCCGAGCAATATTGGGCTACTAAGTCAAACGTATCGAATTTTTATTTTTTAAATTTGTATATCTCGTTGAATCAAAAGGCGTTACTAGTTGCGCTACCGAAATAAACTTCTATACTTTTTAACAATATCTTACCAGTAATATAAGCAATGTGTCCTCCAACATTCCTGCCAATGATACCAGCTTGATGGCCTCCCAGGCTGTGGCCCACGATATGGTACATTGTGGGGCTGGCACCAGTCACAGAGTTCAACCATTCAATGAAGCGAGCTACACTCTCACCTGTAAACAGAAATAATAACATTATGTTAAAGGAAAAAAGGGAGAAGGAAAGAAAGATCGAGTGAAAGAAAAGAAAGAAAAGAAAGAAAAGAAAGAAAAGAAAGAAAAGAAAGAAAAGAAAGAAAAGAAAGAAAAGAAAGAAAAGAAAGAAAATAAAGAAAAGAAAGAAAATAAAGAAAAGAAATAAAAGAAAGAAAAAGAAAATAAATAGAAAGAAAGTTGAAATCCCATGTTATAATGAGGCGTGTGGTATGATGATGATGATGATTGATTCCTCATACCTAGGGGTATCCGAAAACACCCCATGTATGTTCCGCGATTTTTGATAGTTTATGAGATATTCATATTCTTTTTAATTTTTGGGGAAATTCTTCGGGGACATCTTTAAAAAACTATAGTTTTTTTTCGACAAGCTGTTTTTATGTTTTTTTTTTTTGTGATGGGTCTAACACGAAATAACCTTTCATTAATAAAAAAAATATCTTCTTAACATTAGTGCAAGGTAAGGTAGGTAAGGTAAGGTTCGAAAGTGAGATCTTACGATAAAAAATTTATATTAAATTTAAAAGATGTAGATCGATTAAAAGTTTGAGTTGAATAGTAGAATCTGATTCATTTGTTAACATTTTAATTAAAATTGAAAAAGAAAATCAACTTTTAAGTAGGTATGTGTGTGTAGGTGTGTGTGTGTGTGTATGTGTGGTGGTGTGGTTGGTATGTTCTTGTTTGTATTTAAACTAGCTTTCGCCCGTGGCTTCGCCCGCGGCTTCGCCCGCGAGGTATGTCGATAAAAACTATCCTATGTCCTTTCCCGGGATGTAATCTATCTCTCTGCCAAATTTTATCGAAATCCGTTCAGCATGGTTTAGGCGTGAAAAGGTAACATACAGACAGACAGACAGAGTTACTTTTTTAATATTAGTATGGATTAGAGAATTGTTTTTTATTCTATTTATTTTGTTTTCCCTTCATCTCTTACACACGTTGTCTACATCTTTTTAATCTACTCTCCTATCGCGGGTATGCTGAAAGAGATTTCTTTACAAATAAGCATCACCTTTGTACATATTTTTGTGCTACTTTTTTCATATAAATGTGTGTACACACGGCTACACATCAAGCTATACATTTCCAGTTTTAGCTGACCTCGCATTGTATAGGTTTTTCTTACAATCAGAAGTCAGCTCATACTGGTTACATATGTACAGCTTGATGTGTAGCCGTGTGTACATAAATGGTTAAATAAATAAATAAGGCTTTAATGGTTGATCGTACCGGAAGTTACAGTGTTGGCCACAGCAGCGAAGTAGTTGATGGTACCTGCGCCGGCGCTCCAGTCCACCGCGATGACGTTCACATCTTCAGCTGACAGGAATGCTGCAAAGAAAATATTAGGATTTTAGTAGTGGAATACAGTATACAGGGTTATTGGAGAAACACCAACAACCTCTTAAGGCGCAGATATACGACTTCTAATGATTTTAAATTCAACATCACGTCTAATCGACCGGACTGATTTCTTTGAAAAAAATAAATGTTATACTAGCTAGACCATTTGCTTCGTAATTTGATATGTGAATATATGCAATTATATTTTTTTAACATAGTGTAATTAATTTGTAAAGTAATGTCTACCGCGGACATAAAAACGATAATCACGCAAACACTATCGGGTGTATTTTCATAAAACTTTTACCATATAAAAGACAATTTAATTCC
This sequence comes from Gortyna flavago, assembly GCA_963669345.1. Taxonomy (NCBI): domain Eukaryota; kingdom Metazoa; phylum Arthropoda; class Insecta; order Lepidoptera; family Noctuidae; genus Gortyna; species Gortyna flavago. The sequence goes on from OY770154.1 coordinate 6,462,563, forward strand.
CCGAATTTTAGTATACGGTTTTTATTTGTTTGATGTTTGATAAATCAACAATAGATGATTGTTTCATATTTTGCAATAAATTACCAGCGTTGTGTCATCGCGCTTCTCTTTCTTTTCTATGCAGTCCGATAGTGACCGCGTTTTAGATCATGTAATCGCCTTAAGGGGTCATTGTACTCATCATTATGAACAACTTTTACTATGGGACCAAACCTGAAATCGCGAAAAAATAAATCAGCTGTTCCCTACATTTATGGTCGTACAACAGGAAAACAGCATGATTTTTGTTTTATGTGTATTGATTTACTCTGTTAAACGGGTTGGCAGGTACGGTCGAACAAGCTATTTGGTACACAGGCAGCTAACTTGCAACTACTTTTAAACAATGGTGTGAGTGTGCTGAGCAGTCAATTATTTTACACCACTCCATTAAAGGTGCCATAAGCTGAAAAATTTATAACGCACAAAATAAAACTAAATATTGGCAGTGTGGTGGAAAGATGAATATTTTTGCCCGTATATCAAATAGCTTGTTCGACTGTACATCAACGCGCAAACTGTAGGTAACCATGAATTCTGCACATGACGAATGTCAAAGATCTATGAATGGCAGCTGGGACCAACAGCACAACGTGCTTTCAGAGACACGAACTTACACGGCACATCTCTAAATCGCACTAAGATCTTACCAGGAATCAACACCCTATTGAAGTCTGCAGTCACGTCATCCAGCCATCCGTGCAGCAGGACAACAGTTCTTCTAGCTGGGTTGTAGTTGTTGAGCCCGAGAAGACCCTCATTGCCGATCAGCATGGGTTGGCTAACAGTCGGGTTTTGTCTGGAAACAAAATTATCTATATCTACCGCATGGCTTTTTTTTTACAGAAAAAAAAAAAACAGCTGTTTCATACATTTTGGTCTAGTACGTATTGAACTTTTGTGTTAAACAGCTGTTGTTTTTTTCGTGATTTCAGAGTTGGTCTCATAGTGAAAGTTGTTCATATTCATGGGTAGAACACTCTGTAAAAATTTCGTAACGGTAAAAAAAAAATTCTCAGGTATCACACAAATATTATAAAGGCGATAGTTTTTGAGTGTGTGTGTGTGTTTTAATGTTTGTTACTTCTTCACGCTCAAACGGCTGGACCAATTTTGATGAAATTGGCTATGGATGTAGCTAACACCCTGGATTAACATAGGCTTCTTTTTATCTCGATATATCCACGGGATCGAAACTTATGCGGGTGAAACAGGGGGCGCAGCTAGTTAATAATAAAGCTGAAGAGTTAAGTGGTCCTTTTTTACCAAGGGAATCCCGTATACAGTTTGATGGGTGGTACTGTTATAGTAAGGTACTCTTAGGAAATATAAAACCCGAGCGCCGTGCTGCCGTCCTCGCCGCCGAGACCCGCCGCGAAGTCCCACTCCATGTCTGGCCCGAGCCTTGCTCGAGCCAGCCCGCACCGCTGAGCCGGTAGCTTTAAATTCAAGGCTAGATCCGAATCCTACAGGATGTGCCCTTACCATGTAGGAGCTTAGTTTTTTTTAAGCCCTGGCTGGAGGCCTTAATTAATTGAGGCAAACAGGCAAACCCGGCTAAGCAAAAAATAAATATATAATAAATTGAGTAGTATCTGGTAGCCAACCAGTCACAAAACGCGTTTGATCACAGGATCTTCCACTTACATTGCAAAATGAGGAACTTTCTACCATGTTCCTCATACTTCTGAAAAGAGCTCTAAATATCTATTTATCTTACCTCGTATATAAATGGTAAACGTTCTGCCTATCAGGGCTGTATCTGGCCGCCTCAGCCACATCACTGACGGTCCCCCACAGATCTACCAGGTGGAGAGATCCATCTGGTCCTTCAACGTACTGGTACCGACGACCATCGTCCAGCTTCCTCACGACCGGGTCATAGGGAAAAGCTAGAAGTATACAAAGTCAATATTAAGTCATTAATATTGTTCCAAAGGGTACCCAAAGGGTAAAAACGGGACCCTATTACTAAGACTCCACTGTCTGTCCGTCTGTCACCAGGCTGTATCTCATGAACCGTGATAGCTAGACAGTTGAAATTTTCACAGAATGTGTATTTCTGTTGCCGCTATAACAACAAATATTAAAAACAGAATAAAATAAATATTTAAGAGGGGCTCCCATACAACAAACGTGATTTTTTTGCCAATATTTTATATGTAGTGTTAAATATTGTATGGTGGTACGGAACCTTTCGTGTGCGAGTCCAACTCGCACTCGGCTGGTTTTTTATAGCACTTTGTGACCTAAAACCGCACTTAGGTCACGCTTTTCTGTGACTTAAGGCGCAAATATACGACTTCTAATGATTTTAAATTCAACATCACGTCTAATTGACCGGACTGATTTCTTTGAAAAAAATAAATGTTATACTAGACCATTTGCTTCGTAATTTGATATGTGAATATTTGCAATTATATTTTTTTAACATAGTGTAATTAATTTGTAAAGTAATGTCTACCGCGGACATAAAAACGATAATCACGCAAACACTATCGTGTGTATTTTCATAAAACTTTCACCTTATAAAAGACAATTTAATTCCCCGAATTTTAGTATACAGTTTTTATTTGTTTGGTGTTTGATAAATCAACAATAGATGATTGTTTCATATTTTGCAATAAATTACCAGCGTTGTGTCATCGCGCTTCTCTTTCTTTTCTATGCAGTCCGATAGTGACCGCGTTTTAGGTCATGTAGTCGCCTTAAGTAGTCCATTTTACACAGGAAAACGTGACTTAAGAGGTCACACGAGCTATAAAATAGTATAAGTACGACGCTAATTTTACGTCGTGCAATAATGAGCTACCTACTTTAAGTTACACGTATACGATCATTTATAGGCACTTTTTAAAGTCATCACAATTTTTCTGACTTTATTCCAATTTATTTGGGGTCTTGCACTTTTTAAAGAACGAAGTTTTTTTTTTAAAGTAAGAAGTCTTTTTTTTTAAGTAAGAAGTCTTTATTTTTCGTTATCCAATGGGTGATACTAATTTTGCTTGTTGTAAAAAAAATTACGGGAGGGGGTTGTGGCTAAGTAATAACAGCCGCACGGGTCGATCGATCAGGCTACGCTTGCCGCGGTTGGTCCGTGAATGGGTGACCATCTTCACTTACCAAGACCCCTCCGTGCCTCGGAAAGCACGTTAAGCTGTTGGTCCCGGCTGTCATTCGTGGAACTTTGATAGTCGTTACGGGTAGTCAGAAGCCCGAAAGTCTGACAACCAGTCTTACCAAGGGGTAATATCGTATTACCCAGTAGCTGGGTTGTGGAGGTCAGATAGGCAGTCGCTCCATGTAAAATACTGGTATTCAGCTGCATCCTGTTAGACTGGAAGCCGACCCTAACATAGTTGGGAAAAGGCTAGCCAGATGATGAAACGTAATTAATTACTAACGTTTACGTCGCGCGTTCTGTTCAATTCAGTTCAATGGCCCTTGAACTGAACCTTCGAACTGAATTATTGTCATCATAATCATCATTTCAGCCAAGAGATGATGATGTTGGCTTCCACTGCTGGACATAGGCCTTCCCCAAGCACCTCCACTTCGACCGGTTCTGTGCTTCTCACATCCAACGGGTTCCTGCGACCTTCACAAGGTCGTCGGTCCACCTTGTGGGAGGCTTCCAACGCTACGTCTTCCGGTACGCGGTCACCACTCCAGAACCTTTCAGCCCCATCGGCCATCTGGGGGCCTAAAAAGGCCACTTTGGCAGAATCATAAAATAATTCATATCACCCAATTCATCTGTTTGACAGTTTCACACCTATATATCCTTGAAGGGTTAAGCAAAGGTGTACCGATAGCATTTTACGAATATCCATACAAAACTGTCATACAGATGAAATTGCGTGATATGAATTGTTTTATGATTCTGCCAAAATGGCGTTTATAGGCTGTTCTGCGAGCAATGTGCCCTGTCCACTGCCACTTAAGTTTGGCAATTCTTCGGGCTATGCCGGTTATCTTGGATTTCCTATGGCTCTATTATTGTTATAAGCTGGTAATATTATAAAGAAAGAAAGAAAGAAAAATAGGTTTATAAGAGTTCATCTTAATCAGCCTATAATCTTCCCACTGCTGGGACACAGGCCTCCTCTCTGTGAGAGGGAGTGAACCAGAATCCACCACGCAGGCCCAGTGCGGGTTGGTACATGTCATATGTCTTCTAATTTTTTATTCTAGGACATGCTGGTTTCCTCACGATGTTTTCCTTCACCGTTTTGAGAGCAGTAGTGATGTCACAAAGTAAAGTGTCTGCTTGGGTTCGAACCCACGACCTAGACTTCGTAAGTCACGGCCGTTACCCTCGGCCACCACACTGATGTTTATATTAAGAGTTAAAAGTAACAAAAATATGAATATTTGGTTTACCTGACGCAACAGCTAATGCACAAAAAAATAAAGTTACCGACTTGTCCATTTCTTGACACGGAGTAATTATAAAATTCGCCACTGATTATTTTATTACTTTCTTGCATCATTATCTTAGATAATGCTAATAAATGATTAGAAACACATTTTATGATAATTTTAATGGAGTGTCTTGTTGTTTGGTTGATAATAATGATGTATTTAAGAAAGACTATAACTGTCCCACTGTGGGGCTCGTGGCTAAGTTATAACAGCCGCAAGGGTCGATTGCTCAGGTAAAGTTATGCTGGCGGTTCGGTTCGTGGAAGGGTGAAGATCCATGACATATCAAGCCTCCTCCAATCTCCATGCTTCCGAAAGCACGTTGGTCCCGGCTGTCGTTCGAAGATCTAAGATAGTCGTTACTGGTAGTCAGACGCCCGAAAGTCTGAGAACTAGTCTTAGTATGGCGTACCGTGTTGCCCAGTAACTGGGTTGTGGAGGTCAGTCAGGGAGTCGCATCCGCTTAGAACTTGTGCAGAAAGGGCGAATTCGCTGCGAATCGTTTTGCGCGAATTTAAACGCGCGTTGGTGAGGCACTGCAGTGCTATTCTGTAAAAATCTCACCGTGATAACTCAGGTGAAGTGAGCTTAAAGTGAGCTGTCATTCCATCTCATGCTAGGGATTGACACTATTGACAGCTCACTTTACCTATGTTTTCACGGTGAGATAGCACTACTGGTCACCAATACGTGACAACCTTCTTTCATATATTATATGTATGGCGCCAATACATCGCGCGAATTTAAAATGCGCGCGTAAATCGGCTGCACTTTGCCAGACTCTCAACACGCTCGTAATACGCGCGTGTTGCGCGGGTCGAGGTCGACATAGACTCCTTGTTGCGTCCAGTTTACGCGCGAACTTCAGATCGAGTGCACATTTCAAGGGAATTGGAGCGACACAATAGCGTCTCCAAGTGCTCGCACGTTTCCACACGTTTTTTTCTTTCTTCAGCTGAATAGCAGTATTTTATATGGAGCGATTGCCTAATCTGACCTCCACAATCCAGCTACTAGGTAATACGATACCCCTTGGTAAGACTGGTTGTCAGATTTTCGGGCTTCTGACTGCCAGTGACGACTGTCAAAGATCCACGAACGACAGCCGGGACCAACGGCTTAACGTGCTTTCTGAGGCAGGGTGCTGGTCTGCAACGTGCTTTCTGAGGGGTCTTGGTATGTAAAGATGGTCACCGATCCACGGACAAGCTGATCGACCCGTGCGGCAGTTATTATTTAGCCACGAGCCCCTCTTTGCCTAACACTAACAGTACGAATAGTTTTCATTTAACAGTCCAACAAAATTCATTATTTCGAAAACCACTACCAGTTCAACCCAACCACATTTATTGCGTTATGTACAGACGCCAGCACATCAACCTACCCGAAACTGTCAAAATTTCCCAATCAACTTTGAACCTTAAACTTTAGCGATAAAGTTGAAAATCTATTAAAGAAATTTGACAGATTGTAGTAGGTTGATGTGCTGGCGTCTGTACGTTGTCGAGCAGAACTTTTTTTCGAACATACGAAGTTATGAATTAGCAATATCCTTAAAAATGTTTCAGATTGTGCTTGAGAGTGCTAATCTGAGCCGGACTGACTGATAGACAAACTAATATTCTTAGTAGATATTGCTATTCGCCAATATTATCGACTTCTTATCATTATTTGTTAAAACATTGAAATCTGTTATAAGATAGCCGACACCTGTGGTTTCCGCGTGTTATCGGTCATCCAAAATAAATTGGGGATTTTTTCGTAACCATTTATTTCACTATGGCATGTATGGATTTCATTTTTGGTTATATGTTTATTGACTATTTGATTAATACCTACCATAGTCTGACTGAAGGAAAACCCATTTCCTCGATAGAATTTAATTCTGAAAATACTTTTTGACGACACGGGTGGCGCAGTGGTTGAGCGATTGACTGCTGCGCAGCATGTCGCGGGTTCGATTCCCGCACGGAACAAATATTTGTACGACCACAAGTATTTGTTCCGGGTCTGGGTATTTTATCTATAAAACGTATGTATTTACAAAAAAAAAAAAAAAAAGTACTTTATCAGCCATCTCGTTACCATAACACAAGCATTAGGTTGCTTAGCTTGGGACTAAATGGCGTTGTGTGAAATGTCCAAGGATATTATTTATTTATTATTCATTTACTTTTTTATATTTTTTTCTGTAATTCTATAATCCCTAGAGTAATATATTTATTAGAGATTCAAATATTTACATAATTTAAAAGCTAACAGTCTTAAAATAATATTATGTACAAGTATGTAAAAAGGGGAGGGGAAATAATTAAAGGGCATCAAAAAATTCTACCGCATCGCTGTCAACAGGAAACGTGCCCAAAAGGCTGGCAGCATTGCCACGTTGTATGGCAATGCTGATTCTTTGGCCAAAAAATAGGCCAGCCCTCTGGTCACGTGAAGAGTCGACCAACCGCTTGGCGATGTCTCGAAATAGTAAGCGGGCACTCAGGCCCCATGGCCCTAGGTAAAGAGATTGGAGAAAATCTCTAGTAATTTTATTGCAAAATTGCTTTCAAAATGTGCGCAATAGGCACTGAACAAATTGTATAATACTGGACAGTGGTAATAGGTAATTAAAAACTCTGCCTGAAAAATTTCTGATACACAGCTTAATTTTTATTTTTTATTTTATTTGATTTGGCGCTTACGCTGTTTTATTTTGGTTCCAGCACATTGTTGCGTTCTTTTTTCGCATGTGGAAGTTGTCGACTCTGTCACTTTCTGCCCGCCCAGTTCTCCTGCGGCCTATGTCAGTAACGTTTTACGTATCACTTTAATTGAAAGTTACCAAATGATAAAAAGGAATCTGATATAAAGACAAGATAATTATGAGGAATTCTCATTACTCCACTTTAAATCAGTGTCCATTCATAATATATATATTTGGGAACTTAAATATCCTGTAATCCAATCGGAATAAATACACACCACATTATGAATATGTTTGATTTACAAATTATTTTGGTATTACGTATGAACGCATGCTCCGTCGGCCCCTTAAGCAGTATACGGAACGCCGCATGGCAGTGGAAATTTAGTACCGACCTCTAGAACCCAATTGTTTTGTCACGCCGTTCATTTAATTTCAAAGAAATGAGATAAGGATTAGTTTAAACAAATTTCGATGACGAAAATTGTGATGTGATGGGAAATTAAAATGAAGTTTTTTATTTATTTGTGTTGCTTATGTAAGTCATAAAAGTCAGAATTTAAATGTCTCTAAACAATCTTGACAAAATCGCGTTTGGAAAGGTTCAGCGGCGCGTTTTTTTTTTTTGAGAAAAATTTTATTGCACTGCTGGGACTCAGGCCTGCATACCTACCACGAGCTCTTAACGCGATCCACTTTAGGACCTAAACTGAACTGTTCTGATAATTCGTACCATGACGTCAGTTTAACGATTCAATTTAGGCCGTGCCATCTGGATACCTACCACGAGCTCTTAACGCGATCCACTGTAGGACCTAAACTGAACTGTTCTGCTAATTCGTACCATGACGTCAGTTTAACGATTCAATTTAGGCCGTGCCATCTGGATACCTACCACGAGCTCTTAACGCTCATTCACTTTCAACGATCCAAATGCCGCTGAGCGTATTGGACGTCATGGTACGACTGTGAACGATGCAGTTTAAGACCATAAACTGAAATGTCTTGCTTTTGAATCGTTTTTAATTTGATCATGGTAGGCCTCCAGCTCTCTGAGAGAGGGAGTGGGTTGCAATCTACCACGCGGGTGCACCGGTGCAGTGCGGGTTGGTAGATGTCATATGTCTTCGAGTTCCCAAGAACTAAGTTCTAGGCGTGTGTTTTCGAACACACCTGTGCACAATAAATCTTCTGCGTACCTGGTAACTGTTGAGATTGGCCACCGTGACCGAAATCGGTCAAGAGGCTATTTTTAACTTTGCTTGAGTTGTTTTTTATAAGTTTTTATTGGTACAGAGGCCAGTACATCAACCTACCCCAATCTGTCAAATTTCTTTGATAGATTTTCAATTTTATAACAAAGGATTAAGGTTCATATTCAGTTGGGACAATTTGACAGATTGGAGTAGCTTGATGTGCTGGCCTCTGTACAAGAATGTATACAGTACTAGGTACGCATGGCGACATATCAAGCTATACATAACCAGTATAAGCTGACTTCTCATTGTACGAAAAGCCTATACATTGCGAGGTCAGATAAAATTGGAAATTTAAAGCTTGATGTGTCGTTGTGGGTACACGAATCACACTAATATTAAAAAGGCGAAAGTTTGTGAGTGTGTGTTTATATGTGTGTGTGTTTGTTACTTCTTCACGCTCAAACGGCTGGACGAATTTAGATAAAACTTTGTATGGAGGTAGCTGACAACCTGGGTTAACATATGGCTACTTTTTATCCCGATATTCCCACAGGATCGACATTTACGCGGGTGTAACCGCGGGGCGCAGCTAGAAAACTATATTTTAATTTCCGACAACACCAAAGACTAGCATAAAATTATTTTTCACTTTGTTCAAGTCGGTCGTTTTTTTTTTATTTACAGCTTATCTCCTAACTGAGATATCAGCAAGATTGCGGCTAACAACACCTATGCCGTCAGCGCGGCGTTCAAATGTAGACGCGGAAGGGCATGACTCGAATATTGCTAAAATGATTGACTTTATCAACAGCGTCTATAATGATATTGGCCGGAGCATAGAACGGAGTGGTAGTGGTAGGTTCCCTTCTAATATAGTACAGACGCCAGCACATCAACCTACTACAATCTGACAAATTTCTTTGATAGCATTTCAACTTTACAGTAAAGTAATAAGGTTCATATTCAATTGGGAAAATTTGACAGATTGGGGTAGGTTGATGTGCTGGCCTCTGTACATTACATAGTCTATTATTGCACGACATGAATGCTAAACGCCGTGCACGTAAACGTATTATTTTATAGTTCATGTGACCTAAACCCGTATTGAGGTATGAGGAACAGGGTGCAAAGTTCACTCATCCTCTATAGAAAAGGGAGGATCCTCCGACCAGACGGGTGTTGCGTCTGGCGGACAAGTGCCCGATGATTCATGTCGGGCCGTTGTATCTATGCTAGTTGCGCGGTAAACTCTGCTTGCGAGATGCAGGATTTTGTGTGACGTCAGTATGATGCGTAGTTCGCATGTGGCGTTGTAGATACCGCTACACCCGCATATATGTCACGCTTTTCTTTGTAAAAATGGACTACGAAAAGTGTGACTTGGTCATACAGTGCTAAGGATATATGTTGAAAAATTGTGGTTTTTCTATTTCGAGTAACTTGTTATGTATGTGGAATAAGGATTTAACATTTTGGTATATGTTTTTTGACTCTTTCGTCTATAGTCGGACTTTTAATTAGCTGCAGTAAAATGACAGCTTAGGTGTTATTTAATGACTGAAATTGGCGTCTTTTTGCGACCATCGACCAAACCTTGTTTTTCTAGTAGGTACAGAATAGTGTAACAAACGGAACTTATTTGACATGCATATCGCTAAATGCAGTCCGAAATGAGATGAGTTATTAAAAAGTGTCATTTTACTGCAGCTAATTAAAAGTCGGAGTATAGTAGGTATCATGTAAACGGAATACACGATTCAATGAATTTTTCTCGATACAAAAAAAAAAATTATATCCGACATCACGGCGAATGATAAGAGTTATTCAATGGAATTTACTTTAAAACAGAGAATTTTGCATATCAAAGTTTACTCAAAGTAGTTTTAAATGTTAAAAAAGGAGTATATAAATTCGTTTTGGCACATACGTCATTTTATTCCGAGCGCACGCGCATTATAGCCATCTCTCTTCTTTTGCGTTTCAAAAGTAATTCTCTTTCTGTTTCATTTTTAGGGTTCCGTAGCTCAAAAGGAAAAAACAGAACCCTTATAGGATCACTCGTGTGTCTGTCTGTCTGTCCGTCTGTCACAGCCAATTTGCTCCGAATCTTATGGACCGATTAAGTTGAAATTTGGTACACATATGAATCTCTGTGACCCAAACACAGGCGTGTAACGTAAATAAATGAGTTTTGAAAATGGGAGTCATTTTTGAGGGGTAAATAGACAATTAAAAAAAAAAAAGATTCGCAATCTGTACCGTGTGACATATTAAATGAAAGGGCTTATCGTGAGAATCTCAAATATTTTTTTTTCATAATTTTAAAATAAATTGTATTGAACTTATTTAAGACAATACACGGAAATTTACCATCCCCCACCCCTTATCTCCGAAACTACTGAGCCTAAAATTTTGAAAAAAATACAGAAAATAGTTTTATACCATAGATTACAGGAAAATTAATGAGAAGTCTATGATCTTGAAACAACATGGTAAATCTCTCAATATTGTGCGTACAAACTTACATTTTCATTTGGAATGTATAGGAGAACATGTTTTTCAACTACAATGTTAAGTTTGTTCTTGGGATAAATTCATTCCAACTACGGAACCCTTCATTGTGCGTGGTCCGACACGTACTTGGCCGGTTTTTTTTCTTTTTGGTACTTTTTTTTATATAATTTGTTTTTATTTGTACTGTTTATTTTGGTTAGCGATCCTCCTGTACGAGTCGCAATACATACTTTTTCTCTCTTTCTTTCTTTCATCACCTTAGGTTTTCGAGGATTTTAGATTTTAGAGGTAGCGCCGACATGTTAAATAAATTCTTGCAGACCTACAGTTGCGCCGATTTGAATTGCCTGTAGTACAGGGCATAAATATTGCTCCGAGTTCAGAGGTACCAAATGACGAGGATACGGAGAATCAATTGGAGAAACTGCAAGATACCGAGAGATACCATGTGATTGATAACCCAGAGGTTTTAGAAGACTATAACAAAAAACAGAAGCTGAAGAAAACTGCGTAAGTTTCTGTGGAATGACCATTTATTTAGAACTAGCTTCCACCCGCGGCTTCGCCCGCGAGGTATGTCAATAAAAACTATCCTATGTCCTTCCCCGGGATGCAATCTATCTCTCTGTCAAATTTTATCGAAATCCGTAGAGTGGTTTAGGCGTGAAAGGGTAACATACAGGCAAACAGACAGAGTTACTTTCGAATTTATAATATTAGTGTGTATAGAATAGAATAGTTCTTTCATTGCACAAAAATACATGTAGGTACAAGTTATAGATGTTAAGTTTAAAATGATCCTATACTTACTACCTTAACTAAGGCATGTAAGCAAGTAACTCTGTCTGTCTGTCTGTTTTACCTTTTCACGTCTAAACCACTGAACGGATTTCGATAAAATTTGGCAGAGAGATAGATTGCATCCCGGGGAAGGACATAGGATAGTTTTTATCGACATACCTCGCGGGCGAAGCCGCGGGCGGAAGCTAGTACCACATACTATCAAATCAATTTCTATATATATACTAACACATTCAATCAAATCAATTTATGATTACCATGTCAAGATGATTATGTTGATGTGATGATGATTTATTTTATTTACAGTTAATTAAAACGCTATAACACCAATTACATTAATTAACATAGAGACAATAATTACGTTTACAATAATAATACAGGATGAAATTGAATACATGCGACAAATAGAAATGGGAGATTGTACTCATCATTATGAACAACTTTTACTATGGGACCAAACCAGGAATCGCGAAAAAAAAACAGCTGTTTCCGACATTTATGTTCGCATAACTCGTCAAAATGTAGGGAACAGCTGTTTTTTTTTTGCGATTTCAGGTTTGTTCCCATAGTAAAAGTTGTTCATAATGATGAGTACAATCTCCCATTTCGATTTGTCGCATGTATTCAATTTCAACCTGTATAATTTAAAAGTAACATGGAACAGTGGACTCCCTTGCATACTTTCTCTCACAGATCACCAGACATATACGCATGATTTTAAGCCATTCATCCGCAAACATATCACGTTCAGGTTTGGCAGCTAGAATCACAGGCTAGGATGGTATGCAGCACCTTTAGAGTACGTCAGACTGGGGATTCGGTTTGGTTTTGGTTGACAGTTGAGCAAACAGATTGTGCCAGCGAAGATGCAGAGGGTTCGCTGTTTCCAGTTGGTTGAGCTGAATGGTGCTGATCTATGCGTCATGTTCGTGAACGGGCGCCGTCAGTTGGGGCTGGTCATCAATTGGCTGCCTCGGCTTATTTTTATATTTTTTTATATTGTTGTTTTGTTAAGTACTATTTGCTGTACTCTGGACGCTCTTAACACGTACGTCTTTTTATTTTATTACATCGTTCTCACATATAATTATAAATTCAACATTAATGATGTAACTAATATTTTTGTAAAAATATAAATTAAAAGAGTGTCCATGGAGTTTCTTGCCCGTTCTTCTCCATAGGTACCTACGCTTTGGAATGGGCAACTAGCTTCATATTTTCTGGCTGACCGACTTCTTGACAATTCAAAAGTGCCTGTAAATGGTTTAATTGAAATAAACGCTGTGAGTTTGAGTTTCCAGATATATTTTTTCTATCATTGCATCTTTCATTCGAAGTTACGAAACGTTAAAACACAAAATTACATTAGTGAAAAATTAATTAATTAGTGAACCGATACCACGATTGGATTTCTCTCGTTTTGGATGTATTTCACTCGCCTATTGAATGCTAGAAAAATTTAATGAAAGGATCAGATGAACGTTCATTACTGTAGAATTTTGTAAGTGTCGTGTAAATCCTACTTCCTATATAAAATATCATAAATGTGAAAGTTTGTGAAGATGTTTTCATGTTTGGATGTTTGTTACTTAATCACGCAAAAACTACTGAACGGATTTGGATGGGTACACAGATAGTTTATAACCAGGATTAACAGATAGGGTACTTTTTATACCGATATTCCCACGGGATCGAAACTGACGCGGGTGAAACTGTTGGGCGCTGTGAAATAAAACAAAAATGAACATAAACTAGAGTGTGAACATTCAGTCGAGCGAAACGTCCGAAATCAGCTTTAACTATACCAAATCAACCATTATCATCATCTCTGTGTCGAGGTCGTCTTTCTCTCCAAACCGGATTACAACCTGACTGCGTATCTGACCACTACAACCCTCTTACTGGGTAAGGCGATAGTCCTTAGTAGGTAGGCACTGACCTCTATTAAACAATTGTATAATACAGGTCAGTGTAGGTAGGTATAATAAGACTGGTTGTCGGACTTTCGTGTTGCTTGACTGACATAGGACTTATTAATTCCATGGATCTAGTACTTACTTATTTCATAGTAACGGCTGTCAAACGTGGACTTATTATAAGTCCACGGCGAATGACAGCCGGGCTTACCCGCATCTTAGTTTTTTAATCTATCCCCTGCATTATATTGTAGTCTGTGGCCGGGGCCATGTTGGCAAAAATGATGGTGTCAGTTCCATAAAATCCGTCAATGAAGAGTTGAAGTTAACGTTTATTTATTTATTTATATGTCACTTTAACGACTTGCTCACTAAGACACATATAAACAAAAATCACATACAGTTTTAGGAATTGTGATGGCTTATCGTGCTTTCCAAGGCAGGGACGGGTTTATGAGATGGACGGTCACTCAGCCACGGACTCGTTGTTTAGCCAAGAGTTTTAAATGGGTACTAAAAGTATTTATATTATTTTGTGTATTTTATTTTCTTTTCAGGAGGCCCTTGAAACCAGCGCCTGTTGTATCTGAGACCACTTCTGAAGCGAAAGCATTTAGTACGGTAGAAAAAAAACTGAGATATTATCATACCAAGTGTAAGTCACTTTTCATCACTTCTACAATCCATACTTACTAACATTATAAGCGAAATCAGTCTGTCTGTTATCTGTTTTCGCCTAAACCACTGAACCGATCGTTATGAAAATACTTAGACAGATGTGTATCTGCATGGCTCTGGGCAAAACATAGAGGATCCATCTACCTGTTCTTGTTAAATGACCTATGTTTACAAATAAAGCATTTTGATTCTGATTCTGACGAATTTTGATTTATGGCACACAGAAACACCATGTCCTGGGTTAGGACATATGATACTTTTTATACCGGTAGTAAGTTCCATTTCAGATCTCCACGCGGACGAAGCCGCGTGCAAAAGCATAATCAGTCTACAATATCCTCACTGCCTGAGACACAGGCCTCACTGAATCATGTTTGCGTCGGCTCGGCACATTTGATCTAGCATAGCCGAGCGACTTTTTCCAGAACATTTATCTACAAAATACAGGGTTAAATTAAATTAGCTAGCAAAACTCATAGCAAAACGAAAAATAAACGATTTGATGGTCATTTATTTTGAAGTCAATGACCGTATTTAGTGTATTTGCTTGAAATAACAGTTCAAAAATTGGTTTTATGATTTTGTACACTTCACAGACGTCATGGGTTTCGATGTCTTAACAAGCGGTCGTTGACCTCTAAAATATCATCAAATCATTTTTGTTTTGTTTTATCTGTGTAGCATGCTTACTCTCACGAAATATAGCTCTTGAAAGATTACGTAAAATATCAACATTTATTGTTACAGCGAAATCTGCTGCTTTACATAGGAGCACCGACAGTAATACATCTAAACAATCACGCCACACACATAACCATAATCCATTGAACGGTATGCAAGAATTTACCACTGTCGAGCGTACGTACCGGCCTAGCTTCCTAGATGATGATGATGACGGTGACGAAAAACTTCTCGAAGACATAGAAGTGACAGTCACTGAAAAAGAAATCAATACACCAAGAGCAAAAGCAAAAAATCACCGGGGTAATACTGAGAAAAAGCCCAAAATTAAGAACACCATTAAAATTGAGAAGAGAACAGTGGATAATAAAGTTTTAGACAAGGGATATCAAGCTAGAATCGAAGAGGAAAAAGCACAAATACACTATATAAAAAAAACTGCTCAATTAAAGCAGGAGTTGCCTCATAAGACGCAGAAGAATAATGATGCATTGATAATAAATGAAGAAAATAGCGGAAGTTATAAAGAATATATAACAACTAAACTTGATCACAATAGCAATGAAAAGCTGAGCGAGGGCAGCGTGCATAAAAATAACGGAAACAAACTGATAAAAAGCACCACGGATACGAACAGTGAGAAAGATAAGAAACCAAAAGACAGGTCTCGGGATACAAACATAATAATAAATGCACCGGTAGAGAGATTCATAGGAAGGATAGACAAGTCGGCTTTAAGAACTAAGCAGAATAATAACCATGACCATAAAGAAGAGCATTCAATCTATGCACATAAAGAAAACAAAGAAAATAGCAATAAACAATTCAAAAGCAGGCACGAAAAGAGAGACAAATACGGTAGAAAGAAAAAAGATAAAATTGTTGATAATTGGAGTAAAAAAGAAAAAGACTGGAATCAAATTGATAAACAGCGATACAACAAAGATATTGGGTATGATAGAATGGAGCATGAATGGAATAAGAGACATCAACAGTACGATGAGAATGACAATTTGGATTTGAATGATAATGAATGGGATAAAAATGACGATTTTAATAGCAGAGACTATGATTTGAATAAGAGAGATGATGATTGGGACAAAAGAGACAATGATTGGAATAAGAGAAATAATGATTGGGAAAAGATAGACAACGGTTGGAAAAAGAGAGACAATGAGTGGAATGATAGAGACATTGATTTGAAGAAACATTTAGATAGTATTGATTTGAATAAGAGAGATGATGATTTGAATAAAAGAGAAAATGAATGGATTAAACAAGAAATTAAGCCTTTTAGAAATGATCGGAATAAAAATGATTGGGATAACAAATATTCAGAGATGAATGCTGAGAACGACAGGGGTAAACACGATAGATATCAAGTCGTCGACAGGAAAAGGAACGGTGGTGACTTTATTCAGCATTCTGAAGTTTAACTAAACTTCGGTCTCATTAAAAAAGTGGCTTCGTCATATCATAACGGCTGACGTAAAAATATATCATTGCACGCACTATACGGTTTTTCCGCGCACTAGATTTTCAACGTAATGCCCTAAGCATTACGTTGAAAATCTAGTGCGCGAAAAAACGTTGAAGAAGGAAGAAAGAGTTGAAAATCCAACAAGATGTTTGACGCGCTGGGATGCACTCTGTTAGATTGTCAGCGCTCGGCTCAACACTGAGTGTTAAAAATCCAGTGCGCGACGATATTTTTACGTCCGTTCGAACGTGGGGTAATGTGTCAAAAGACGATCTGAATTTGGATAGTCAGTTGGAAAGGCCACTTTGGCAGAATCATAAAACAGTTCATATCACGCAATTCATCTGTTTGACAGTTTCACACCTATATATCCCTGAAGGGTTAGGCCGAGGTGTACCAGTAATATTTTAGGAATTTCCTTAGGATCCTGTCATACAGATGAAATTGCGTGTTATGAATTGTTTTATGATTCTGCCAAAGAGTGGCCTTTTTATGCCCCCTGGACGTTATTCTGTGACCGACGTGACCGTTCAACGCTTTCTTAGGAATCTGAAGAGGATTACAGTACCTACACGCAAAAAACGCAAGTTTTAGAAGCAATAAAAGTATATGATTGACTACAGTAAACAAAATCAGAAAAATATATGATATTCTTCAGGATATATGCTAGGCAGATAGTGTATTGAAAACGTAATACAACTAATTTGATACAAGTCTAATAAATATATAATATACAATCATTCTTTTAAATATTTATGTAAATCAATTATTTCAATTTCAATTCTGATTTTTTGCCAGATTATTCTACAAGCAACATACTAAAGCACAGTGTTTATACTTTTTTAGTCCAAACAATAGATTTTTTTTATAAATAATTTTATTGCTTCATATTTTGCAATAAATTACCAGCGTTGTGTCAACGCGCTTCTCATTCATTTCTATGAATTCCGACAGTGACCGCGCGTTCATATAGTACCCTTATAAACTGAAAAGATTTATATAAACTGATAAATAAAAGCTTTTTGTTCTATGACTGTTCTTTTATTTTGGAGTATTGCCCTATGGTCGAGCCGGATACTAAATGATACAAAGACAAAAAAATCAATGGGCAACATAGTCCTTGTGTCAAAATGTACAAATTGCCTAGTGCCAAATGACATAACGGCGGTAGTGACGGGTGTTGGCAGCGGGGTTATGGTGTCAAAAAAGGCTCTCTAGGAAATGTAGCTTTTACAGTCACTATGGTGTATTCTTCCTAATTCGGTTCCGTTGGCAACTTTGCACCGTTTCGGTACGGAACCCTAAAATTGTTGATTCATATACACTTGCGTGCAAAAAAATTGGCCGACCCCATGCTCTCCATTTGAAACACGATGTCTCCAAAATCGTAATGACATTATTTTCTTTATCCTTTTGATGGATTATAATTTTGTACTTGTGAGGACTTTATAGGCCTTTTAGACTTTAGATCTGTAGATGATTTTTTTTATTATCAAGTACCTGGTACTTGTTGACAGGCCTACGCTGTCCTCCCATACCTATTGTCACTTGAAAACATTGTAAAAACCAACTATTTTTAAAAGAGTCACCGTGGAGTTTCTTGCCGGTTCTTCTCCATAGGAAACGACCAATTGGAACCGTGCACCTAGCTTCTGACGTTTCATAAGTGTCCATGTAGGTTTATGTCAAATAAAATATTTTGATTTTGATTATTTTATATTTTGTGAAGGTAGGTCTGTAAGGTGCAGTTTATTTGAACATACTCGTACACTATATTTTGTTCTAAGCAATATTCTTGACAAGTTCGACTCGATTCTTTAGATGTCCTCATCGCTCACTTTTGCTCGGAAAAAGTGCGTATCTTTTTATGTCAATGAAATTGACAAACGTAATTTTGTTTGTTTCAATTTTTTTTGTTTAATCAAATTGAACTTGATATTGTTAACGAACTTCAAAGAAAAGGAGGTTCTTTATTTAATACCCATTTTGTAAGTTGGTGATTTTCTCAAAAACTAAAAAATCAGTTTTGACAATATTCTTTCACTAATGTAATCTACATCTTACATTCAGGAAGGTTTAATCCATACTAATATTATAAATTCGAAAGTAACTCTGTCTGTCTGTCTGTCTGTATGTTACCTTTTCACGCCTAAACAACTGAACGGATTTCGATAAAATTTGGCAGAGAGATAGATTGCATCCCGGGGAAGGACATAGGATAGTTTGTATCGACATACCTCGCGGGCGAAGCCGCGAGCGGAAGCTAGTATACAACATAATTATTAGGTTATTGTTAGTAAAACTTATTGAATTATATTGTTTTAAATCGAAGAGCACATGGCCGTGGTGGGTCGATTTTTATACACACAAGTGTAACTTTAAAAATCAATTTTTATTACAACCAACGAAATCATAAAACACATATATTTTATTGCTTTTACACCCATTTTTTATTTTTATTATGACTAAAGTTGAGACATTCTTTTTTTGGTCGAAACGGCAATTTTTAAACTCAAGTCAATGGTTTCAGTTATAAAATAAACAAATTATAATTCGTGAACTCAATCATGTACAGAGTTATTTTCAAATTATGTATTGTATTATCCATTGGTGAGTACTTACACTAGTTTTTTACAATTCTTATCCCAACTATGTTGGAGTCAGCTTCCAGTCTAACCGCATGCAGCTGAATACCAGTATCTAACATTGAGCAACTGCCTATCTGACGTCCATAACCCAGTCGCTGGGTAATACGGTACCTCTTGGTAAGACTAGTTGTCAGACTTTCAGGATTCTGACGACCTGTCAAAGATCCACGAATGACCGCTGGAACCAACGGCTTGAGATGCTTTCCGAGGCACGGAGGGGTCTCGGTAATGTAAAGATGGTCACCCATCCACGGACCAACCGCGGCAAGCGTAGCTTAACCTGATCGATCGACCTGCGCGGCTGTTATTACTTAGCCACGAGCCCCTCTTTGCGTAACACATTAACAGTAGGAATTAAGAATGTCTTTCATTTTAACAGTCCACCGAAGGGTATTTATCTGACCTCCGACAGTCCTTCAATGTATGTAAAATACTGGTATTCAGCAGCATCAACTCACATTTTTATGTTCCAGCTTAGACAGAGGTTTACTTTGTGTAAATCAATCATTTCATCACCACCGCTCTCAAAACGGTGAAGGAAAACATCGTGAGGAAACCGGCATGTCCTAGAACCAAAAATTCGAAGACATGTGACATCTACCAACCCGCACTGGGCCTTTTTTTATCGTGTGTAAATCCTCATGGATGTCCTCCACCCTGGGGTGGGTGGAGAAGTCTGTCAGACTCTTACTGACTAAAACCACACGGTGTCCTGTTGCTACCTTTAGCCAGGGTGCTGGAGTGCTCACGCTCCCCCTGCAGGCCTCACCCTAGGGCGGCCGGAGATCGTTCCGCGTCCTCCGGCGCCAACCTGTACTGGGCCTGCGTGGTAGATTACGGCCCACTCCCTCTCGAAGAGAGGAGGCCTGTGTCCCAGCAGTGGGAACAGTATACGCCGATTATGTAATAGGTATGCACAACCAGCCGTGGTGGTGATGTGACGGGTACGTATTACAATACCGAAATTTAAAAGACCGTATTTTAAAATACTTATGGAAGAAATCCTTGAAAATTTAACGCCGAATGATTGTTTGGTCGAAAGTTTAAAATCCCGAAAGTTCATTTGCCCGAAAGGTTAAAATCCCGAAGACCCATATCCCGAAGTTTAAAATCCCGAAATCCGTACCCCGAAGTTCAAAATCCCGAAATTACATTCCAAAGCCTAAAATCTCTAAGACAATGACAGAAAAGGAGCTTAACAAAATAGGTATGTATTATGTTTCGATATAACGGCTATCGGTATTTAAAACTTTCGGTATTTTGTATTTCGTTGTTTTGGACGTCGGTATTTCAGTCATACGAGTAATTATAATGAAATTTCGGGATTTTAATACGTACCCGGTGTGACGAATTTAAAATTTAAAATTTAAACCTGCCTTTTTATTTTTAACCGACGAAAAAACGGAGGAGGTTCTCAATTCGACGCGTAATTTTTTAATATTTTATGTTTATATTCTTTTTTGCGTCGTGTTCACCGCAAATAAACGTATTTTCTTTAATTATTTCTATAGTTAGTATAACAGTTAGAGTGATTTATTTTTCTAGTATCACCAAGTTTGTTAGTTCAGCATAATTATCGTAAGTATAATCTGGATGAGGAGTCTTTGAGGCTGTACGGAGAAGACTTTAAATCTGCCCTGAGGATTTTTAGGAGATCGCCCGAATATCTGAAGATATTACAGGATAAGGTATGATAAGATCATGCCTGTATTTCACGAAGGGTTACGAAAAAGTGTACTTACCTGACGGGTGTAAAAAGTCGCTTAACGAAGCAGAGAGTCACTTGTACTCCCCGTCATTGTAATATTTTTAGGGTTCCGTACTTCAAAAGGGAAAAGCGAAACCTTTATAGGATTACGCGTCCAAAAAGGCGTCACTAGGTGACCTGAGATACAAATCTTTGCACTAAAAAACAGTGACAGGATCTAATAACATCATCGCAAAGTGGGTTAAATATGCATTATTGAAGCTTAACTAAATGTTTCCCCTCAAGCTTTCTTTACCAAATGAAAAATTGAATCACGCCCGAGTAATCAAGTAGAAATCGGTGAACAAAGAAGAAGGATCTCGGTCCATACAAAATCGACCCACGTTCTACAGCAGAAAGAAAAATCTCAAAAAATATATAAAAAAATTTATAAAAAGATGGCATAGGAACTTTTGAACGCCATCCTTATAGTCTAACATAATGATAAATGATTTTACTTTTGTAATTAGGTTTGCTCAAACACTTTTACACGTCAATCATATTTTTTATAAAACTAGATGAGGTCGGCGTTTCCTATCTGACTACTCTGAGAAGAAAGGCGAAACAAACACAGAGGTCACAGTTTCTTTTATAGTCCAGACATAATCTTGGTCAGGTTATATGAAGACCATGTAGATCGATGTCTGAGATTGTCTTTTGAGGAAAGAACCACACAGATTGAGAGGACCTGGCCAGTCAGTGCACGCATTAATAAGAAATCAAATAAAAAAATGCTATGAAAATTATTTCAGGGGCACAATGTACAAGAATATAGCTACAATATAAAAAAAAAAAAACTCGCCCATGGGGATCAAGGAGGGGGGGGGGGGGGATCAAACCGGTATAAATACCTTTTATTGATGATTGAATAATTCTATGTTCATAGTTGGTAGATATAAAAACTTCAGCAAAAGAAATGAGCTTGCAAGTCCTTCATTACCATTTTGGTAAGCTGGAAGCGAAAGTGGCCGAGATTATACCCAACCCCACTACAGTTCCTGGGGAACCTCTACATCTCGAAGAACCAAAGGAAAGAGTGTGAGTAGAGCTTCAAATTTTATGGCGACTCGGAACTTGACACTTAAGTGGCCATGGTCTATAAAACTTGGTCGCGTTTACTTTGTCATACAGAAAAATTTGCCGTGTCAACAAAATGTTAAGGTTCCATGTTTACTTATATAAATTGTAATAAAATCTAAAATTAGTTTTACGGATTATAACTAGCAACAAAATAACAATAATGATATAACATAAAGTAAAACAGGCTTAAAGATAAACATTGACGGTCTTACGCGGCGTCATTATAATCTATAGAATTGATGTAATCTTGTCTCAGCTATTTTCTTTGCGGGGCATTCTTGATCGCCTGTTTTATGCATGCTCGGTTTTTTAAATCGCAAGCATGTTGCACAATGTGACGGTTCAGCATGTTTAGTGCACTCATTCGCCTGATGACCCTGTTCCCCACAATGTCCACACGTATAGGTAGCCTCCCGACAAGTCTTTGCAGCATGTCCATACTGTTGACATTTAAAGCACCTGGTCACAAATGTGAAGTCCCTCACTGGGCAGGAAGTCCAATTTATGAACACTCGAGTTTGATTTATAAGCGCCTTTCTTATGCTAGCATTAACTTCAAGAATGAAGTTGCACGTAGGTCCCTCTTTTTTACCTGACTTGTGACTTAAATTTATAGAGGCCAAAAAAGAGTCACGAGACAAACTAGGCAGCTGGTCGGCTACATTCTGCTCATAGATGCAATCATAATACACTTCTTGATCACTTAAAACTGTTGTTACTCCTATAACCACAATTCTTGGTCTTCTCTTATGGGGCTCTTCCACTTTCAGGCCAGAACTACTTAGCTGGGATGATTTTTTGAGTTTTTCTATGTCGTCTTTGGTCTCCGTGCTGATTATAACGCCTCCGTTTTTTGTTTTGCGCAGTCCTCTAACATGCAATTTCATTTGTTCAGGGCATATAATTTTTTGGACAAGAGATTTAGTGTCCTCACTAGATTTTAATTTATCCGCTGCATGCCTCATGCATTTTAAATACATGAGGGCCTCGTGGCTATATTTTAAAAGCCGCGTATGTCGACGGACGGTTAAGCTACGCTTGCCGAGGTCGTTTCGAGGATGAGGCGACCTTCCATTACATATCGAGGCCACTTGACCACTTCGTGTCTCGGAAAGCACTTACAAGCAGTCGTTGGTCCCGGCTGTCATTTGCAGATTTTTGACAGTCGTTACAGGTAGTCAAAAGTCATTTATTCAATCTAGGCTGAAAATCAGCTGCACTCTTTTGTTAAAATTAGACCATCGAATACGTCTTGTACAAATCACTTTATTAGTACTCAAACAGTAAAATTGTAATCGTAACTCGAGACCAAAAGTACTCTGTGCTCGAGACCACGTTCGTCATTTCTAGCTCAGAGGGAATCAGTCCTTTTTTTTCCCGTCGTTTTTATCAAAAAGTCATCTATGGGTTGCCACAACTCATAAAGTATCTATGTAATATCTAAAAATGACAATGTTGCAACCCACAAAATAATATTAGTTAAATAGTTGATTATTGTGTATATGCTAACACTTTGAACAATATTACATAATACAGTCCCCCAAAACGAACGAAGTAGTGGCGCAAAAAACTCCTCAGCAGCACAGATTTTAATAATTATAAGTTTAATTTATATTATGCTTCAGTTTACAAAAAGGGTTTATTATTTAGAACCTCATTTTGACACTTCTCTTCTCCCTTTGGAGACTCCGCTGTTCCATAG